>OY744516.1:151024524-151202024 GCA_963556195.1 Sepiola atlantica
TTAACTTGTAACCAACCTTCTCACTATATATGATCACACATTTTAACTTGTAACCACCCTTCTCACTATATATGATCACACATTTTAACTTGTAACCAACCTTCTTACTATATATGATCACACATTTTAACTTGTAACCAACCTTCTTACTATATATGATCACACATTTTAACTTGTAACCACCCTTCTCACTATATATGATCACACATTTTAACTTGTAACCAACCTTCTCACTATATATGATCACACATTTTAACTTGTAACCACCCTTCTCACTATATATGATCACACATTTTAACTTGTAACCACCCTTCTCACTATATATGATCACACATTTTAACTTGTAACCAACCTTCTTACTATATATGATCACACATTTTAACTTGTAACCACCCTTCTCACTATATATGATCACACATTTTAACTTGTAACCACCCTTCTCACTATATATGATCACACATTTTAACTTGTAACCAACCTTCTTACTATATATGATCACACATTTTAACTTGTAACCACCCTTCTCACTATATATGATCACACATTTGAACTTGTAACCACCCATCTCACTATATATGATCACACATTTGAACTTGTAACGAGCCTTGTCACTATATATGATCACACATTTGAACTTGTAACCACCCTTCTCACTATATATGATGCCACATTTGAACTTGTAACCACCCTTGTCACTATATATGATCACACATTTGAACTTGTAACCACCCTACTCATTATATATGATCACACATTTGAACTTGTAACCACCCTTCTCACTATATATGATCACACATTTGAACTTGTAACCAGCCTTCTCACTATATATGATCACACATTTGAACTTG
This sequence comes from Sepiola atlantica, assembly GCA_963556195.1. Classification (NCBI taxonomy): domain Eukaryota; kingdom Metazoa; phylum Mollusca; class Cephalopoda; order Sepiida; family Sepiolidae; genus Sepiola; species Sepiola atlantica. The sequence continues at coordinate 151,025,373 of OY744516.1, forward strand.
TAACCACCCTTCTCACTATATATGATCACACATTTTAACTTGTAACCAACCTTCTCACTATATATGATAACACATCTGAACTTGTAACCATCCTTCACACTATATATGATCACACATTTGAACTTGTAACCATCCTTCACACTATATATGATCACACATCTGAACTTGTAACCACCCTTCTCACTATATATGATCACACATCTGAACTTGTAACCAACCTTCTCACTATATATGATCACCCATTTGAACTTGTAACCATCCTTCACACTATATATGATCACACATTTGAACTTGTAACCATCCTTCACACTATATATGATCACACATTTGAACTTGTAACCATCCTTCACACTATATATGATCACACATCTGAACTTGTAACCACCCTTCTCACTATATATGATCACACATCTGAACTTGTAACCAACCTTCTCACTATATATGATCACCCATTTGAACTTGTAACCATCCTTCACACTATATATGATAACACATCTGAACTTGTAACCATCCTTCAAACTATATATGATCACCCATTTGAACTTGTAACCATCCTTCTCACTATATATCAGCACACATTTCTAATTGTTTTTTTGAAATTCCTCCGATTCTATGACGTGTGTTTTTTCATAACCTGTGATCTAACAAACGTATTTTTTCCCATTTACATTTCTTTGCATATCTATTTAATGTGATTCGTACACTGCCTGAACTGGTCAGCTTTACCCATACTCCTTTCTAATTTGCTGTATAATTCGGAGTGTTGATGACTAGTCAGCTGTTTACTGACGTTATGAAAACGCTTGATCGAAAAATGATTGCTCAAAATCGAAAGATTATTCTGTTTTCGGACAATTCAACTTGTCATTACTTCCTGCAGGGTACAAATCTGTCAAACATCAAATTGTCGCTCATAGCACCAAACACCACCAGTCTCATTCAACCTTTGGATCAAGGTATCATTCGTTCATTCAAAGTGTATTATCGTCGGGAACTTGTTCAAATGCAAATCGCAGCGATCGATGCTACACCACCAGTTCCGCTGTCCGAAGTGACAAAGCAGATCACTGTTTTGAAGGTCATGCACATGATGAAACGAGCACTTTTCATGGTCAAACCGTCAACAATTCAAAATTGTTTTTAAAAGGCCGGCTTTGTCATTGAATCACAGGCTGAAGTGGAAGAAATACTCGACGAAAATGATCAATTTTCTCCACCATCCGGCATGGAGTAAACAGATTTTGACGAATTTATCAGCTTCGACGACAGTACACAATGTTATGGAGAACTGACTGACACGGACATCACACGTGGTATAAAATCGGAGTATCAAGATTTTGACGAAGATGATGATACTGAAAAAAGCGTAAGTTCTGAAGTTTCTGTAAGTGACAAACCAGAGCCAAATTCTCTGGCTGCATTGATGGCGCTTGAAACTCTGACAGCCTACATTGAAACAAAAAGCCGTAATCCTGATGGCGCATTGAAAGTGATTTACGGACTGTATGAAAGTTTTCTATGATATTAACAAAGAGATTTCTGTACAATAAAAAAATGACTGCCTTTTTTAAGAAAAAGTAATTTTTGACTGAATTATTTGTGAAAACTGATTGAAAAGTATTTTTGTCTGTGTTTTTTATGTCTATAACTGTTAAATAAACTAGTGTTCTGTGCGTAAAAAGCGTTATATGCGGTGTTTCCATACTTACATAAACAAAATAGACCATACCCGGATATAACAGGAACCCGGATATAAGAGACTTATTCTTCGGTCCCGACAGCTCTCTTATATCCGGGTTACACTGTATATATATATATATATATATATATATATATATATATATATATATATATATATATATATATATATGTGAATACACTTATGGTAAGCAAGCTACACGGAAACGTTTGGGTTTATTTCCGAGGAAAATCACTGGTTAAAAAAGTATATCTATATAAAGAAAGCAATGTGCTACACGTACTTAAAGTCATATTTCATAGTGTTTTACCCCCATTGTCACTGCTGGATTAGTTATTATTGTACTGGCCTATTGTTCAGAAGACAGTGAGAAAAAGTACAGGTTATTTGGTCTATATGTAACTATAAAGCTCTTTCTTTAATAAATATATGTTTAGGTGAGTAAGCTTTATTTTTACTCAGTTTTCATCACATGTTCTTATTTATTGTATTAAATTATTTTCTTGTTCGATGTCTTAGTATTTATGATTGAATAACATTAGGCTGAATCAGTCCTATTCAGCATCGATTTACGAAAACCATAACTTTATTCTTTACGAATGGCCGAAATAATCAATATGTTTTCTCCATCTACCCTGAACATTAGCCCGGTCTAATAATATTGGACTAGCAGTGACAATAAGGATATAGGCTTGGAATATAAGAATATATATTTAAATAATTCGCGCTAAGACAAATTGCTGTAAATATGTTAGATCGAAAAACATAAACAAAGCAGTGAGCATTCGGGAATAAGCCACGAGCAGAATAAGGAACGAAGACAAAATCAGTGTATAAAAAATGTAATTCGTATGCATCAGCATGTTACGAATCTTTGGTCTGCTTTATTCTGTTATGTTGATATTGGTTTCCTATATTCATTGAAGAATCATGAACGAGGATGGGAAAAAAGAATAAGATACGGCATGGAGTATATAGATATATTCGATTGTCACTGCTGATTTACTATTATTAGACTGGGTTTGTATTTAGGAGAGCGAGAATAACACACACAATTATGGAGCATTAGGCTCTTTCATAATTAAAAGAGAAACTCTGTTTTTAATAATTAGATGCCTGGAGTGGCATTATGACCCATTTCCTAGCACGTGACTTGTGAGATCTTTGGATTAGCGCATGAATAAAGGCACGTTATAAAATATATTGCTGGCATTTAATACATTAACTCAGTCCTTCTTTGCAATTGAAAGAAGAAGTTAATATTTTAAATACTGTTGCATAAAAACTCATACGAGGCAAAAATAAATAAAATGACAATATTCAATTAAATATTTTCCAACGTATTATATTGAATCAAAGATGGTATGGCGTCATATTTATTTCTATTTTTATATTTCGTATATAGATATCACCTCCTTCTTAAAGTCATTTATTTTTTTGAGAATGAGGTGATACCTCGAAATATAAAAATAGAAATAAAAGATGACATCACACCATGTTTGATTTAATGCAATATGTTGGTAAATATTTAATTGAAAATGTACAGACTTCTTTAATATTACCCTTTTAACTAACTTTGTATGAGTTTCTATCAAACACGCTTTGCCGATGTGTCGCTTTCATATATCAACTTGTTACAAACTACGCACAATGCTTCAAGTAAACTAAAAAAAACTTTTAAATGAAAGTTGAAGCTTTTATTTAAAAAAAAAACGAAGAACAAGAGAAAGAAGCCATTCGTAACGGTACATCCGGTTTTCCAGTGATGTCTGAAGCGAGGCTTGCATTTGTCGACATAAAGAGAGCTTTGATTCTCATAAAGCCATTCTCGTCAAACAATGTTACAGCCGATATGTCAAATTAATGGCAGGTCTATTTCATTGTCAACTTAGATTACAGTTTATCGTATTCGATCAAAAAGCACAAATAAAAAGTAAACAGGATAGATTAAAACCCGGAACTAAGTAAAAAAAAAAAAAACATTTATATTCTAGAATTTTCCCCAATACAGTAAGGATTACTTTATAAAAGTTCCCCGGCGGTTTGGGTTTTTTTGTTTTACTTCTTTTCAATTGATATATTTTATATTTTTGAGAGGGGGGGGGGCAGTTGGCTCTGCAAGTTTATTATACAACGAGCACTTGTTTTCCTTCTGCTGCATACAAATCTTCCGACCGCTGCAGAAAGTACGTCACTGTTGACGCAATCCTCTATATGTACAAGAGCCAAACTCATTCCTGGGTACAGAATCGACTTTGAACTCTCGTGGGGAGTGATCTCTTCTTTTTACTGCAGTTGCTTTCTCACAGAGAAGACGTTGCTTGCTTTTCACACAACTATCGTTATTTTCATAGTAGGTGTTCGACTGAGCTACAATCTCCTGAACCCCCTTCTAAAACATTCACAGCAAAGACTCGTCTAGCTACAACCACTGTAAAGAATTTTCCTTTCTTCCTGCATGTACCTAAAACAAAACGGAACTAACTATCCCGAACAAAGTTTCTTTCCAAGACCATCACATTCGTGGAATACAATACCGTGATGCTGCTTTCCAGCTGGGTACAGCATGATCATTTTTGAGTTCAATGTTAACAATTCTTATCGAGCAGCTCTGCTAAATTATCAAATTCTGACCCAATGTTTCAAATTCTCTAAAAAGTGTTGTTCATCGCCAACTAACAATCACATAAACCCTTATCCTCGAGTGGCATTCAGGCTTTCATAAGCGTTGACTCACTGTCATTAGTATATATAAAAAAATATATATAAAAATAAAATAGATTGAAATCTACTCTTTTTGGCCTTCGTACAAGAATCAAAATGTAAATTTTAAACAATTGGGGATATTTTAAATAGAATAGCACATAGAGTACATTTGGTATTGCGGTGACTGCATTAGTTTCAGATAAAAGTAGAGGAGACAGTGTAGGATAGAAAGAGGATTACCAATAACCCACCCAACTTACAACACTTTTGGTGGCCCTGTGTCCATAATTTGCCGGGAGTCGTCGAAACCCTTAACGCACATCCATCCATCTGTCATCAGAGCAAGTAATCAGACAAGCAGACTCAGTTCCATAGAAGTATTCTTCACTTGGAAATCATTGTAAACTGGTTTCTTGCTATTGTGATTTTATTCCCCTGCACACCTCCTAAGGATTATTCATTCACTTAGAAATCATTGTTAACTTGTTCCTGCTATTGTGATTTTATTCTCCTTCCAAGAAGACGACTAAGCCCTGGGGATTATTCATTCACTTTGAAATCATTTTAACTTGTACTTTTTTTCAAACGTATTTCCTTATTTATAGATGCCAAGCACGAAAGAAAATCAGAGGAAATTACAAGATGGCGTCCAACGATTAAGGCATTGCATTAAAGTTCGAATTTCAAGTGTTAAAAAATAAATTAGAATTGTATTTCTGGATGAAAAATACAATTTTAGACCAATTAATAAGTTTTGTCCAAAATGTGTGCGAAAGTCCAATGAGATAAGCGAGATATTCAAATAATAATCTGCCCGTTTGTGAAAAATCATCCCTCCCCCCAAAAAACATGACTGTTTCAATTTATTACAAATTCTTACTATATTGTAAATAAACTGTTCGTTCTGAATAAAAAAAACACATATTTTAATTTATTTTAATAAATGTTCTATTAATTAATTATTTTGAATTATTGATTTTATGTTACTTTAATGAAATCGTAATCTTTCATGTGTGATTGACTTTTCATGCGTGATTTACTTTTAAGTTAAAAAAATCAAAAGACATTAATTTTTATAGAAATGAGAGCAACTCTGATCAAATTATTCAGCTAAAACTAATGATAATGAAATGTTCATATAAAAAATAAAACTGCCTAAGATTTGTCTTCTTCGCGTTGTGGTTACAAACCAAGAGATAGTTCCATGCAGTATAATTGATACTAGTCTTTTCATTCGATGTAGACCGAAAAGAATGAACTTATTTAAAGAATGAATATTAAATCAGACAAATATTTCTTCAAAGAAGGATTTTCAATGTTTTAATAGTTAAGAAAATGATGACAACACCATTTTAATATTAAGTATTAATTTAATGTTTGCTGTCTAGCCTCACGCAAATTACACGAAATAATACATTTGCACAAAGGTTTCTAACAAAGTAATGTGTTATTAATTATATTCCATAATCGTTAATTAATAAATACCGAACATTTTATTAAAATTGGTTCATTTTCTGAATTTTTGCGAATGTTTAAGTGAAGGGAGGGTTCAAAATGTTAATAGACTGACATTTTGACAAATCTTGTTTGTTACTTTATAGCATTTCGTAATTTTCCAGCGTTCTGGCCTCCTTTATTACGATGGTCGTGGCTTCCCCCAGAACAGGGGACTGCAGACGTCGGGCGACTGCTCTAGTGAAATGTATCTTACTCTCTTTCACACACAGATACACACAAACACATACACACATTTGAAATTTCTGTTCTATCCTTTTGAATAAGCCTTTTTTAATAAAAGTAACCAAGTGTCGGTTTGGTTTTGTATCAATGAATGAAAAAGAAACCTGTGCTCACAATTATGATGGCGGCAACGCGCGTGTGTGGAAGACTTTATACACTCATCGATAAGGCTGTATATAACAATAATACTATTGGGTACAATCTGGGCAGATTATATTAGGCAATTTATATCATGAATACCAAAGCATTTATTTGTTTTTCTTTTTGTTTGCATTTATTTCATTTTTCTGAGGAGAGATAAGTTTGCCAGTCTGCTTAATAAAAAAATGAAACACATTATTGAAGATTATTAATGAAACATACGGCATAATCACGTTGACACAAGTTCTCGTTAGATCACCGAAGTTAAGCGACGTTGAGCCTGGTCAGTACCAGATGGGTGACCGTTTAGGAATACCAAGCGATGTATTTCGAAGGAAGGCGACACACCTGTAAAAAAAACTGCAAAAATTAACGTCGTTAAAATCATCTAGCCTGAGCGTGATACACATGTGACTGGTCTCTTCCTTCGGAGGAAACAGGCTTAACACGCCAAAGATTCGTGTCGCACCACCGCAGAAGGGAGGGGGTGATAAAAGAGGTTACTGTGCGTATATTTTCTGTTCTTTTCTCATCATTTTGGGCACAGTTAATACTAAGTTTTAGTATAATATGGCCAAATAACTATCAGACTCTGACTCTATGGATGACTAATGTTATGCAACATTGAGCATGATGAGTACCAGGTGCCTTGTTTGGAGATAGTAGTGGTGCAATTGTAACCAGAGTGGATTGTGGACTTGGCATGTCGTGTTCAAATTCTGTTTGTTTCGTTAATATATCCATTGATCTACCCCAACTCGTTATAAGATGATTTGTAGGGTAGCATATATATATATATATATATATATATATATATATATATATATATATATATATATATATATATATATATATATATATATATATATATGGTGTTACTTCCGGTCGTCTTGAATTTCCTCTTGAGAAAAGAATGCCGGGTCAAGATTAATATGACGCTGTGAGATACATGACATTCTAAATTAATGATATAAGTTAATAGTTAAAACATACAAACAGCAAATATCACAGGTGAAATGTGAATAAGGGAGCATAATATTTAAATATAAGATGATTGTGAGAGACATAGCGGAGGTTTAAGTCAAGACTTGACCGGTCAACGTTTTATTAAAGAGAAAGAAAAAAAATGATAATTCATGACAGTGAGTGTTGGTCATCGCTCGCCCACTGAATTAGTCGGACAAGATCAGTGAGCGCTGATAAATACATCAGATGGTTCTCTGGCTGTCCCTTTCTAGGGCGAAAAAAGTACAATGTTCGGAATTGTCATTGATGAGTTTGCTAGGTTTGCCAGTAAAAAGAATAGGAACGATTAAATAAATGATATCTCTAAAGTCCATATTGATCGTCTGAGTAGGATTTTGATGTCACTAAAGTCGTATCATAGACAAAGTGTTATCAGTGAAATAATAAAGTAGGCATTTGGCCTATACTATTACTGATAAAAAGGACTGCATTTTTATGAGTTCACTGACCGAATTCTTATAAAAGGGAATTTAATTGTGAAATTATTCGTTGACCGACTTTGAAAAATAAAAGGTTACTACGATGAGGTAAATATCAACAATTAGATTTTTTGAGCTGACAGTTGTTAATGTAATGTTGACCAATGAGAATAAAATGAAGGAGTTGTGTTTGGTCCATGTGTTACCTAGTGATGACCGTGGTTGAGTGGAAGGTTTGAGTGGCGCATTAAAGGTCAAAAGGTCACTTCAGCGGAAGTCGCTAAATCTGCGTGATTACCGGTCGGGTCGTTTCTGTCTCTTTCTTGGCGACATTTCAAGAAGTAAAGACGTGTCCAGGCGCTGTCCCCAATGGCGAGCGCAATGTATCTAAATGTAGCGAGACGAGCTATCCGTCTATTTATCTGTCTGTTTTTCTATATATCTCTTTCCGTCACACACAAACACGCTCGCGCGTATACAAATGGTTAGTAGCTGTGATGTTTTGATGTGACTGTCTCTCTTTCAAAATCTTTGTTATCAACACCGGCGTTCAAGGTGGTTTGTCAGCAGACGATTAGAACCCTGGTCTAGTACGATGACGACGACACAGATGTATAACTTTTCATGTACCCATCTGTAAGTAAAGGTGTAACACATCATCGATAGGGGATGGATAAAATTGAAAAGGAAAAAAGTTATAACAAGAAAATGAGGAATCGGGTCGCTTGAAGGCGTACCCCAGAGTTAGTAATTGGCTGGGAGTACAAAAATAATCACAAACCAACATTAGTCGTGCACAATTCGAGGTTTATATATAAGCAAATGTTTTTGACATTTAAAGATATATACTCCCACGACCAGGAGGAGTAGACAGCGCTGAGACGACCTACAAACTTATACCCTGCGTAACGAAATCACCCGGGGTGATCGAAGAAGCAGGATAGCGAATAAGATTTATAATCTAGATTGTAATTATATATAGGTAAGTAGCAGTGTGTGGATTAACCTCGCGTTTTGAATGCAACTGTGATTGTTTTGAAAATTTCAATATTGGGAGGAAAATTAAAATATAAACATTTATTGTTTGTTGCTTGAGTTATGTTGGATTGAGGAATGCGCGAGGAAAGAAATTCAGAAAACTACGGTCACCTATAGAAAGAAAATCGGTGAAAACCAACAGAGCTCGCCTTGAGATCGACGTTCCACGTTTTGCTCCTTTCAGCGGGAGCTTGTGAGCTAACTGTATATGTAAAGCCCAGTGTGGCAAGAGAATGTTGGCATTCCACCACAATGAAATGTAAGCTATGAAAATCCCTTTTCACTGTTTCGACTCATCATTTGCTGAACGAGAATGCGTCTTCAGATAGCTTTCGCATTTTTGGATCAATAATAGAACGGGGTATAAGGCCACCCATAAACCAAACAACTAGTTATAAAACCTGACTTTCTGACAAAGCGCAAAATAATTTATTATAAGCTTCAGTGCCAACTCTAAGAATTGAGTAGACTTTTAAGTATGCACATAGTGTTCTGGGGGAAATACTTTTCCTGGTTCATGCAAATTGTATTGAGTTTCCGTACATAATTTTACCGACTGTTACTTTACAACTTTGTTGATACATTCTTTGTTGATACCTTATTTGTGGCCGGCGTGTAATCGAGCCAAAACATTGTTCAACAACTTGCAGCTATCCGTGATCAAAGAACACAAAGTGGGTGGTGGAATGCAAGCAGTCTGTATCGTCAACCAGACGCAACGACGAACGAGGACTACAGTAGTTTTGTTATACATTGCGCAAAGTCTTTTCACTATAAACGTCTCAGCATGCAGGCCGCCTTTAAAAGATTATCCATTGTTTCAAGAGAAAGAATATTTAGTGCTTACAAACGTCTGCATTATTGTGTATGCTACGTTATTCTAATTCTGTAACCAGCAGCGGTTGCCAGAATATCCAATAAACCCATGAACTTAGAGAAAAAGATGGAAAAGAGAAAAATATAGTTGACGTAGGCAATAATATTGATTATTTTACAATTGGAAAATGATTCGGTTAAAAGTTGAAAGTAGAATTTCAAGGTTTGATTCCAGTTAAGCCCACCTGCATATTAACTTATAATATGGCTCCTTTGAAACTCTGAGAATTCTAATGCTCCTTTGACGTGTGTCATACTTAAATGGTGATATATGATATATATATTTTATACCTGAAACACAAAAACTATCAATTCATATAAAATATTGATATTTCAAACTTTTATTGCTGCCTTGTACGGCTCCGGGTACTAATTATCGGCGAAGGAAGCAGAAACTTTTAACATTTATAAATTATTTTTGTTGGCTGTCTATTTACTTCTTTCATGTCTGTGTATAATCGGCGATGTTGATCTTTTGTATTTCCGTACGCATAAATGGTATGAACACCAAGCTAAGATTTAAATAGAGAATTTTATTCAGCTCATCCTATAAGATTAATCTCTGACATTGAGTATTGTATTACAACATCAAATAGACAAAACTGGTTTATATACCGTAAAACAGACACATCTAGTAGGGAGGGGTGATCTCTTCTTTTACCTGCAACCTCTTTCTCACAGAAGAGACATTGCTAGTCTCTCTCCCACTTTTCATTCTCGCTCTCTTCATTCGATTGTTATTTCCATAGAAAGTGCTCGACTGAGTTCACATCTTTGGTTCTTCCTTGTAAGAAATCCATAGCAAGAACTCGTCTTCTACTACAAAGAAAAAGACTTTCTTTCTACCTCCATGTTCCTAAATCAAACCGAAATTTTCATAGACAAAGCTCCATTTGCAAGGGCTTCCCGCCTATTAAAGACATTACCGAGGGAGTACTTCCCTGCCAATTAAAACTTGGTCCTGTAGAAATCCAATATCAACAAATTCTTGTTATAAACACTCCCATAAATAACCAAACGCAGTTTATATTATTGATCAGTGTTAGTACTCCCATAGTGTTCCTCATCTAGTCACCACTCCGCCTCATTAACCTTTATCCCCAAATGCCTTTTGACCTTGATAAGTAGTGACCCAAATGATTAAAAAATAGAAATAAAAATAAACCAAAAATGTATTAAAATAAAAAAAAACAAATGTAAAAATAGATTCACTTTCAAAACAATTTGTTTCTTTTTTGTTTATTTTGCTGCAACCTAGTTCCTTTGCTCACCTTTGACCAGATCAACCCCTAAACAGTTTAAGTTGCAGTTCTAAAATGACACACACACCGAGTGAGGTTTGCTCTCGTCCTAACACAATACAAAAAACACAGTAGAATGCAATCGGGGTCGGCTGATGAGAGGTCCAAGTCCAGTGTGGCTGATTGAAATTTTACGCACACAGAGGCATACACCCGTCAAAATATGCGCAGGAAGAACTTGAATGCCTACTAGACATTGTCCTCGAGTGTCTAAGGTCTGTCTGTACAGTAGTTTGTCAGGACATCCTGGCATGAGGATATTTCCTCCTACAAGTAAATCCTGACCAAATATTCAACATAACATAGTATTCGAAGAGCAAATGAGATCCTCTCGGTATAATTACCCACATTGGCTTATACGAGGAATGGTGCATTTTCTTTAAGTAATGTTACCTCTAGTAACATCACTAAGCTGGATACTCCACCAGACTAGATGAATTCTTGTCCTAGAATCCGATAAGACCAAGAGACCACCAGAAAGATATACTATAACATAGTTAACTGGTCAATTGTGGAGAGGAAAATTAATGTTCTAACTTCTTTACTTATTTTCAACGTTTGACAGGTAAAAATGAACTTTAATAGAATATTCGAATATCTATGTATCTCATATAGAGATCAAGTGTTAGCCCCCGGAAGAGTCTCCTTGATTTCTGGGAACTTCGACTGAAGTAAAATGACACCAAACAAACACACAAACATATATTTAATACATACATAAAAACCCGTACTGAGAACATCTTTCTGTTTTTTTCTTTTTGTCCTCCTCTCCCATAAACGCATATGTGTACAAACAGCCACGCACAGGAACAAACAACAACGCACGCACGCACACACGCACACACGCACACACGCACACACGCACACACGCACGCACACATATGCACACACATGTGCACAATTACATACCCGCATACACACACAAACGCACACCTTCTAACAAAACACATCACACACACGAATACATAGACACACGCACAAACATGTTCAAGCACACACAAACACGCACAAACACTAAGACACGCACAAATACACCTCCAACATTAACAACAGGTACAAGCATGAATACGCACAGACAAGAGCAAACACACGCGAACAATTACGCATGAACACACACAAACACATACATGGCATGGTTTCGATATTTTCTTTCTTTAATTGATTGCCCGACTATGACTGTTATGCCTCTGCTATCGAGGACACCTGATATGGCTGTACAGAGCAATCTGTGACCCACACCGTCTGTCATACAAGAGCATAACAGAGGGTAAATATCTGGGGTTGAGGTCACGCTTCTTTAGATGTCACTGTTTTATATGTTTAAAGCTGAACATTTTACAGTTAAGAACCACACAAGCTGAAAAGTCTCACAGACATTGCAGATTCTATCTATATATCTAACTAGCGCATATCTCTATCTTTATGAAGTTAGGCATGTTTATATATTTGTATATTTGTATCTATAGTATTCACTTTCAAACTAATTAACCGATTATTATAATTTTTTTTACACAGCGGCTAGGCGTAAAGGGTCTAAATATAGGCTATATTTATTTGATTTAGTTCTAAGGATAAATATAGGGTGGAATCCTTTCGTAATAATTTAAATACTTCCGATTTTTGTGAAATGTGTACAATAGGCACAAGACATCAATTAATAAATATTCCGCAAATGTCAGTTTTTTTTGGTATTTTAAAGGGTTTTTAAGGTGCATAATATGAACAAAACCTATCATTAGAAATCAGAGTTTCATTAAATTTCATCCATAGTTTTAGTTGGCATAATATGGACACAGCCTCCCATTTGAAAATTTAAATATGTAAGATTTTCATTGAATTTAATCCATAGTCATTATACACCAATTAAGAAAGATTCCCTTAATGCCAATTTCTTCTTAAGACCCCTCAAGCTGAAGCATTCAATTTTATACATTTTCTAGAATCAAAATCATGTAATGGATTTTGATGAAAATTATAATGAGTATTCTAGATATAAGGTTAGTATCATATCTTGATTTTTATCTTTATATTTTTTAAAAGCATGGAGCAACTTGATGTAAGGAGCTTCAAGGTAAAAAACTATCCAAAGATTAGTGTTAGATGGATAGATTCCGACCAAGAAAACAGCAATTCTTCCCCCTTTGTCAGACACATCGCTCATGGAATGTGAAGACTAAAGGACAAAATAAGGGAAGCGAGAGTTACGAGGCTGCCGAAAGTAAACCCAAAGTCCACTTCCTACTCTTCGTAAGGAAATATAAAAGTGGTGCAAAACTGTTCTGTTCGGGAAATTTTACCTGTTATGGGACGGGTATTCTTCTAGTCGTTTATGTATATAAAAGTAAATGTCTGTTTGTGTGTTATACAAATCGATATGGTAACAGTTAAAACATTGAAACAAGTTTTAATAATTTTCAAGAAATCTAAAGACACAATTTAAACTTTTCTTCAATTCCATCTGGGTCACTCGGAGCAATTATCGGTTAGGTCCGTAATATAACAAGAAGATATATGAACATAAACCCAACGAAAGTATTTTTTAATTGATTTTTCTCGTTTCATAAAATAAAAATAAAATAAAACAAAGAATGTATTTAAAAAAGAATGTTTTAAAATTGACATGATTATTTTATTGGTATTTGTCAGATTGAAAACGCTTAGAGGGGGAACAGGGGAAAATAGATATAGAATTTTGATAGAAATTTGCTACACTTTTGCTCCAGGCAACGCCGGGCAGCTCTGGTAGTATAATATACAATTATAGGAAGTCATACAAAACCATTTACTATTATTATCTACTTGCGTTATTTTTTTTACATGAACCAACCTTAAAAACAAAGACATAGACATTTACAGTTATCTGGCCCCTTTTAGTACGTCCCACTGCTGGAAACAATCCAACCGACCAACAATATACATATTAAAATATATTGTACTGTCCGAGGATGCAAGGAAATTAAAAAAATACAAGAACAAAATAAAAGAATTTTTTAAAGTGCTGGAGAAAGAAGAGACTTTTTTTAAAAGACGGCGGAGAAACGAGCAGAGAACGTTTTTCGCATTGTTACAGGAAGTCGTTGACGATTTAAATTCAGCAACGCTGGATGCCATGACAGAACAAAATCGCATTACGTTAATCATTTTAGAATGTTAACACTGGTTTAATATGTGATGTTGTTGTGTTTTTATGTAGATAGCTTCAAGCATTTTTAATTTAAAAGAAAAATGGTTTTGGAATGTATAATTTTAGTGTTATTAACTAGAATTTGTCTTAACTACGAGGGAGAGCAGTTATGTTTTTGTAGATGTTGGTAAATTAAGCTAGAGTTTACAAGATGCATATATATATATATATATATATATATATATATATATATGTGTGTGTGTGTGTGTGTGTGTGTGTGTGTATGTATATATAAACAATATTTTATTACTTTCCAAGGGCCAAGATTTTATTCATCTTACGAAACATTTTTTCAAAACAATCCCTTTTGCTACAATTTTACGGTTTCATTTCCTTCAGAAGTGGACAAACCAATATTTGTATGTCAATATCAGATCTTTCCTCTCTGAACTCATCAGAAAGGCAAAAAAAAGTTCTCAATTCGAAAAAAGTATACATTGCGATTAGACAAAAATAAGCGTCCGAAAATTAAAACAAACTCACAGAGAGAGAGTGAGAGAGAGAGCGAGAGAGAGAGAGCGAGAGAGGGAGAGAGAGAGAGAGAAAAACAGACAGACAGACAGACAGACAGACAGAGACACAGACACAGACACAACACACAGAGACAGACAGAGACAGACAGAGACAGAGACAGAGACAGAGAGACAGACACACAGATAGATAGATAGATAGATAGAAGCGTGAGGTGAGAGGCGAAGGGGCGGCGAAAAGAAGTGCTTTTTTATTTCCATTCTTTTTCTCTTCTCTTCATTTTATTTTTACGCTTTAAATGCTATGCATTTTGTATTTGTCCTTTATTAGGCGGATTATAAAAAAAACAAATGAATAAATAAATAAAAAAACAAATAAAAAAACAAATAGAGACATCTGGAAAAACGAATTGCAGTGGAGATACGCAAGCGAACATTCGTTCTAACATATATATATATATATATATATATATATATATATATATATATATATATATATTCTTGTCAAGTATAGCGAGCAATAGGGTAAGTTTTATCTGGTTGTTAAGCCGGTCGAGAGGACACCTGTCGGGCAGGTGCGAATACAGATCAAGGGTCCTGTCGCGACAACAATATCAATGGGCACACGCGGGTTGAATATATATCGGTGTTGTTTAGGGATCTCATGGTGCTTTTCTTTTTCCTTCTTTTTTTGACATATTTATTTTGGTATGTGAGTATAGCGGTCCGGGAACTAGAGCTTTCATTTGTTCCTGTCTGCCCTTATTCGATTGGATAAACATTATAGGCAGTATACATTTTTGTTCTTGTTTTTACTTTTCGTTTATTTTGGTTTGTCTCCATTTACTTGCCTCCCCATGGGGGCAGAGTTAGACACAAGGTCGGGTCTTAATGTGGTGAAAATCTATCTCCCTCAAAAGGGGCACTCTGGATTGGGACAAAAATAAAATTTACATCAGCTTAGAAGGACGAGAGTTCTTTCTAAACTGAAGTATTCTATGATCGAGAACAGAATAGATGAACTGTTGTATCAGAACATATACTGCACTTTGATCCTAGCAAAATTGGCAAGGTTGGTCAGTTTTATGGTTACCAATTCTTTTCTTTTGTTCATTTAAAGCAGAAGCATAATACATTATATAAACGATTCTTTGGATACGATAGATCGAACACAAGTTGCTGTTTTATTGGTAGCTGAAGAAGGTGAAATTGTGAGTCCATACCATCCCCAGCAACATTTTTGCGTAAATGATCCCAATAGATTTGCGGGAATTTGAATTCAACACATCCGATTCCATCGTCGCAACAATATTCATTAGCCTGTAACAGTGTCATGAAAAAAGAGTATGTGTGTGTTTTATCGGCTATAAGCCTAAGCAGTGGGAATGTAGCAGTCACATATTTTGATGCATTATTTTTTATTTATGTAAACAGACAAAGTTAAGAGCTGAGTAATTTGCTCAGCAACCAATAGAATGACTTGGCGTATGAACACAATTTTTCGAAGCACATAATATTTCCCGCTTCGAATAATCAGCTTGATTTTGGGAGTCGAACTGAACGGACAATAAGCAGTTGATTCCCCAACTTATTAGCTCAGCATAGAACTTGCTATAGAGTGCGGCGTACATTTTGTGAAGTTTATATTTTGTTTGTCTTTAAACCTCTTAAATCATTTTTTTTCATTTTAGCTAAAATAAAAAAGAAATGTTAATTACATAAAAATGCCATTGTGTATTTTTCATCCTCTCGCTGCACGCTTCATTTAACTATTTAGCTGCTTTTAACATTGAGTCACAAGCGTCTGTGACCTCTACATATTTTTTTTGCTATGTTGCTCTTGGACATTAACTCGCCTTTACTTCATACATTCTAACCGATCATCAATACTAAAAGCCAATAACACACCGCTTTCTTTCTTTTTTAGGAACTTACTTTCTTGTTCTTTACATCTCAAAATATCTAGTTCATAAAATTCCTTAAAACAATAGATAACCAATCCCAATCTTACTTATGTATTAACGAGTTTAAAAACGTAGACGAATCTGATGTCCTATCACTAGAGCGAAATAAATTGTTCGTTCTGATTAGCCACTAAAATAATAAGGTATCTTCACATAGAAAATTATAAGACACGATAGAACAATCGAGATTAATTTTAATTAAAATTTCTTGTATTTGAATTTCATTAATTGAAAATATATTTTTTTGCAATATTCGTTGACGGTTCACGAAGTAAGGTCTGTTTACTTTGACTAACTTTTTAGCAAGTTAATTTTTTTTATAATCCTAATCACGCTTATATAATAACAAGCTTTACAAGATGGAGACAAATGTGAAAACTAAAAATAAAACCCTTCTTCTCCTCCTGTGTGCGACGCAAATTTAGAGGGTGTATTGATTAAGTAATGAATAAACAGATGAGGGATTAGCTTGCGTGCTACGGCTCTGATATGGCAGAAGAGGCGATAGTAAGTAATTAAGGAATCTCTTCCTGTTTCTCGTCTATGGGTTGAATTGTTAATACTACTACTATTACTGCTAATACGTGAATAAATAAACACTTATAGGTTCCACAATTATTGGAAATAATTGCAACATTTTGCAAGAATAATTCTTGTCAGCTTCTACATGTAATTATCGTGAAGGCAAGATTCTTTTAATTCCCTTACTTTTATTTTTACTACTACTACTGCTACTACTACTACTACTACTACTAATAATAATAATAAGGATACTAATACTACTACTACTAATAATAGTACTACTAATAATAATGATAAAATCAACAGAAATTAAAGAAAAGATTGGAAAAATACCCGAGAAGAACAAAAGAACTCCTAGAAACTAAATTATATAGTAGAAATCTGGTAAAACGAATAAAAACCTGGGCAGTATCACTAGTAAGATATTCTGAACCATTAATACACTGGACCAAAGAAGAAGTTAGGCATCTTGAGCAGAGGATTAGCAAACTAATGACGATGCACAATGCACTACATCAATAAGATGATAATAACCGACTCTACGTACAAAATGAAAGAAAGAAGAAGGGGACTGCTACGTATAGAAGAATATATGGATGCGACACAACAGAAGAATTAGTAAAATACATAACCATGAACACAGACAGGCTAATCACCGCAGCAAGAGACACCGTCAACATGAATAATACAGGGAACAGAGAAACGAGAAACGAAAAGACAAGAAAAGAAAAGTGAGAAAAGAAACTGCTACATGGACGATTCATAAGAATGACAAGAGAAAAGAATCTCGAAAACACATCGACATGACTACGAAACGAACATCTAAACAGGGAAACGGAATCAATACTAACAACCACACAAAACAATGCGGTTAGAACTAATTATATCAAGCTAAGATAGACAAAACTCAGGAGAATAGAAAATGTAGACTCTGTGGACAAAGAGCCAATCAGTAGATCACATAATAAGTGAGTGCAGCAAACTAGTACAGAAAGAATACAAGAATAGACACAACTGTGTAGTGAAAGGCAGTACATTTGGGAACTATGCAAATGCCTGCATTTTGAACAGATAAACACTGGAAGCAGTACTGGAAAACGAAAATCACAAACTTTTCAGGGATATGGAAGTACAAACAGACAAACTCACCCAAGCAAGGAGACCAGATTTCATAATAGCCAACAAAAAGAAAAACCGGTCAAGTCGTAGTATGGAGTCCCAGCAGTTCACAAGGTGGAGATCAATGAAACGAAGCAAATACACAAACCTTGCCAGAAAACTGAATGGTGTATGGAACTTGATGAAAGTCAATATAATACCAATAAACGTAGGAGCACTAGGAACAGTCCCGAAAAACCCGGAACAAAGACTGGGATAAATTGGAATAAAAAGTAAGATTGGAACCATATAAAGGATGATAATGAGAGAAATCCTCGAATACGGAAAACAAGCCACATATACGGCTAACATTAACCAGTCACATGGAAGTTGCAGTAGAAATAAAACAAAAACATAAAAAGAACACGACCACACGAACCCAAGGAAACTGAAACTGAAAAAAAATCATCAACTGCTTGTGAAATAATAATAATAATAATAATAATAATAATAATAATAATAATAATAATAATAATAATAATAATAATAATAAAAGCAGCAGCGGCAAACTATCCCTAAAAGAATACAAAAACAGACACGATTGCGTGGGAAAAGCAGTACACTGGGAAATATGCAAACGACTGCATTTTGAACATGCAGACAAATAGTACAGACACAAACTGCGGAAAGTGCTTGAAAATGAACACCACAAAATCTTCTGGGACATGGAGGTACACACAGATGA
Organism: Sepiola atlantica; assembly: GCA_963556195.1. Classification (NCBI taxonomy): domain Eukaryota; kingdom Metazoa; phylum Mollusca; class Cephalopoda; order Sepiida; family Sepiolidae; genus Sepiola; species Sepiola atlantica. Next base: position 151,044,302 of record OY744516.1, read on the forward strand.
ACTCATCCAAGCAAAGAGACCAGATATCATAATAGTTAACAAGAAAGAAAGAAACTGCCAAATTGTAGATTTTGCCGCCCCAGCAGGCACAGGGTAAATATCAAGGAGACAGGAAAAAAGAAGCAAATACACGGAGCTTGCCAGAGAGCAGAAATAAATATGGAACACGAAGAAAGTGAATATAATACCAGTAATCGTAGGAGCAGTAGGAACAGTTCAGAAAAAATACTGGAAGAAAGACTGTGAGAAATTGGAATCAAAAAGTAGACTGAAACCATACAACGGACAGCAATGACAAAAACAGCTGAAATCATGAAGAAAATCCTCGAATGCGGCAACTAACACACATAAACGACGCAAATTAATCAGCCACATGTATATTGCAACAGAAGTAGGGCAAAAAGATGGAATCCACAGCATATGAAACCAAGGTAACTAAAGCTGAAAGAAATGTTATAAACTGTGCTTCCCTCCAAAAAAGGGGCATCGGCCAAGGCTGATACCACACAAAGTAGCTGTGAAGGGTCAAGGAGAATGGAAAGACTGAAGTCGGGATCACTAACTAGAACTCCACTGAATGAGCGCGGAAAGTACTGGGAACTTTGGGGTGCTTATTGCCACCCAAATCATAGTGAATACCAATGATCGTGGGAAACGAGAAATCAATGGTAAACGGCTGTTGCAATAACGTAAATTCATTTCTAAAGGTTATCAAAATAGGTGGAGAGTACGGGAAATCTGAAGAGACTTGTTGTCACTCAGACTCCTGGGAATACTACCGGTTATTATCAGTGTGTTATCTCTGATGATGACCTGTATGAGAACTCCTAGTGAGTACAATAATTCACGGACCAATAATAGGAAAAATCCTCGAATGTGGATGCCAACCTACAAAATAAACGAACATCAACCAGCCACAGTTAAGAGGAAATAGAAATAAAATCCAGATATAAATATAACATCATCTGAACGCAAGCGAATTAGAACCGCCAGAAATCGAATAATCTGAAACGCCCCCTACCAAAAGAAAAACAAATCGCACACACATACGTGGTAGCCACCAGCCACGGCTAATGGTACAGGAAACGGTTGTGAATGGTCAAGGGGTGGAAAGACCGATGAGAGAGAGCACCAACCAGACCTCAACCGGAAGCGTGTGGGGAATACATGAAAATTGGCATGGCTTATTGCCATTCAAAAGAAGATTAACGGTCGTTGACAGCGAGAACTCAATGGTAAACGACTGTTGCGGCCATTGGTTGTTTTGTTTTACAGCATTTCGACCTTTTTAGTGTTATTTAATGCCGAATCAGGTCATTTTGGTAAAAAAATTATGATTCAAGTTCAAATATTTACACTTTGAGACAGAGGTTATCAGTTCAAAGCTCACACGCAGCATACTCATTTTTAATCTGATCCTGTCCCTAAATGTGTTTAAACATTTCAAATTCTATATTAACAAATGTATTACTTTTCTTTTTACATTTTTTCTGTAATCTATGTAATTTATTCTTTAAATGAAAATCGCCCCAGACAAAGTATGAAGCCACTTGGTGCCAGGAACTAAAAAAAGTAAAGAAAATACTACTTCAGGGTCAAAAATTTTCCAACAATAAGTGTTAGATGGAGTGATTCCAACCCAGAAAACAGCAATTTCTCCCCCTTAGTCATAAACATCGCTCATGGTATGTGAGGGCTACAGGACAAAATAAGGGAAACGAGAGTTACGAGGTTGCCGAAAGTAAACCTAAGGCCCACTTTCTACTCTCCTAATGATTGGATATTTTTACAAACATTAGGACACCGGGCGACACCGAGTAGCGCTGCTAGTGATAAATTAAACGTTGTCGCATCATTTGACTGATGTCTTTGTTAAATGATGCAACTATTGCATCGTATGCGAAAACGGGAAGTCTTTATCCACGTTAATTGAAAAAGGCGTCAATTGGCAGTTTACTGTTCATTTCAGAAAATAGTCTGAAGTCCATGAAGTTTTTGTCCCCCAAAAAACAAAACAAACCAAACATACACGTGTCAAGAGAATTGAATACAAAGGTCTCTGTTTGTTTACATGTTAATAAACACTAACACAATGACCTTTGACAAATTAATGAACTTTAAAGACACGTGTAACTTATGACTCTCTGGGTGTGCACATTTGGGAGGTTTATTTATTTATATAGAACTTCCGAGAGGGGGGGGGGCTCCTTTTCTAGACCAGTGGATCTTTCGAGAAATACTGTTTATGTTTGGTTTATGAGTAACTGATTTCAGCCTATATATTTTAATTCGAACCTGAAATTGTTTTTGACCCGTTCATTTAAAGACTTCAAAGGTTCTCACGGCCATGACAAAAATTAGCGGCATCACCATTTCTTTTATATAAATTGACTAGAATAATAGCCTAACCTGAGACAGGTAAAATGAATTCCCCAAAATGATCACATTTCACCACATTTATCTCCCTTTACGAAGATTAAAATTAAAATATAATTCTACTAAAGCTTAAGAAGTATTAAGAAGAGATTACAATTCAGCTAATCTTGTTTAATTAGTGTCTAATTACTAAGGATCGAATTTAATGCAAAGATGAAATATTTTAATTTTCAAATCGAAAGTTTTGTCCATATTATGCCTCCTAAAACCCGTTAAAATACTCCAAGAAACAAAATTTGAGAAATATTTATTAATTGATGTCTAATACCTATTGTACACTTTTGATAAAAATCGAAAGTATCTGAATTTTTACAACAGCATTTCATCCCCTCTTTGTATCCTTCGCATAAAACTAAATTGCACTGAATATAGCCCACATTATCTATCCGTATACATAGTTACTGTAATCGGTTAATTAGTTTAAAATTGAATTCTATAAATAGAACTATATCGACACATACACATGCCTAACTTTATATAAAGAGAGATAAGGAAACATCTCTGACAAAAGATTTACCTCGTCTTTTAGAATATCGATTCGGATGCAACTTCTGGCTAGAATTACATTGTAGGTACTCTTATAGATGACGCACTGTTTTCGTGACTTCACGTTGTCAACGTTCGGGAAAGTCCCGGAAGCGCCCGAGAGTTGACGAGGCGAACACGAGTCGAAAACTGCCAAACGCTCAATGGAAAATTCAAAGAAAAATGCATAGACAAAAATAAAGAACGAACAAACCATAGCTAAACAACTGTTATTTTACTTTTGTTAAATGAAACATTTTCAATCAATTGTTTAGAAATAAATGTTTTTTTGTTGATTTAGACAATTGGTTTTTGTTTTTTTTTAAATTTTGTCAATGTTTTTTTACATTTTTTGTTGTTGTTTCTTTTTCTTTCTTGCTAACATAGAACTGAATTGAAACTGTTTTTAAGCAAATGGTTTATTTGATTTTAACTGGCAAAACTGAATTAGTACTTCGGTAGATTCGACAACTCACAGAGCTGATAGAAATTCATTTTTGTTATGGAATGCGATTATTTTTTTCAAAAAGTTATCGGCTGATTGACTTATGCATACTGCAACCTGATTGGTTAATATTCCGTCAACTCTCAGGCGCTTCCGACACCTGCCCGAACGTTCACGACGCGAAGTCACGGAAACATGGTGCATCATCTATAAGAGTACCAAATATTATAAGTTCAACTTATTTATTATGCTTTCTGTTTTTGAGGAGCCACGAATCCTTGTGTCTAGTGTGTGCAAACACTATATAAATTAGATAGCAATGCTCGCTGAAAATGTCACTCTTTGTCTAAATGTTCACAGAGACATTAATAAATATTAGTGCGTTGTTGAATCAGCAAAGAGTGAGAGGGGCAAGAGAGAAATATAGATAGTGTTGTGGTGGCAACCACTCATTTGCATATACGAATAACGTTACACTATAAATGGCAAGCCTAGGTTGGCCTTAGTGTGTGTTACCTAAATGCCACCGGAAGTGACGCCGAAGAGCGTACATGTCCTCCCACCAAAACTCTCTGACTCGACACCTTCATTTGTACATACTGTAACTATACCTTTTCTTTAATACACTTATTATTGCATTCTCCTTGTTGTTTGCGTCTTCATTGTATTCCTCACTAATTATTGTTCAACCTTGCAACCACAACAGATAGCTAAGTGAGAAATGTGTGAATTGTGCAGTTAATTACAAATTACGGTCAGTTAGAACACATAAAGCAAAATCATTTTCAAACATAGCCCCTTTAAGCCTTAGCGAAACCGCTTTAGTACAACAAGAGATTAAAATAACTTTTTGTGAAATTTTATGAATAGCTATTAGATATTCCCCAAATGTCAGTTACTTTCGGCTATTTAAAAGGGGTTTCGCGGACATAATATGGACACAACTTCCCATTTAAAAAATTAAATATATCAATTTTGCGTTATATTTGATCCATAGTCATTAGACACCAATTAAGCAAGGTTCTCTGAATTTAAATTTTTTCTCAAGTCTCCTTAAGCTTAAGACGTACATTTTAGACATTTCTTAGATTCAGAATCATGTAATGGATTTTGATCAACATTGGAATAAGGAATATAGATAGCAACGCTCAGTGAGAAAAAAGAGTCACTCTTTCTGTAAATGTTCACAGAGATATAAAGAAACATTAGATTTAGTATCATTGTATCTTGATTTTAATCTTTATAAGGGGACATAAAAGTAGTGCAAAATTGTTCTGTTCGTAAAATTTATTTACCCCCCCCCCCTGGAACAGGTATTCTTCTAGATATATAAATCGATTACCTTTATCGCTATTTTCGTTTAACACGCAACGCTCACTATAGTGTTTTTCTGCATCTTCCCTGAACCTTATTTTCGATGTTTTGTGCACCTCAAAGTAAAAAAAAGAATTGTGTGCATTTTGTGCTTCCGTAGTTTTAATACAGACACAAACAACATGCTAACATCCGTAATGCTATCATATAGAACGTAAAATAGTGAAGTATATTGAACGTGCTCTGAGCTGGTTACCTTCTGTCAGACAGGAGGAGGACGCCTATGCTTATACCGCGAGAGAATGTGAAAAGGAGCACTTGGTTTCCTGACAATGAAAGTAGGAACTGTCGCAGGAATACAGAAGGGAGGAAACCTAACACCCTCATATCATCCACCGGACGAGCAACAGCGGAACAGGAAGTCTGAAGGCGGGACGAATGGCCCATATGGTCGCAAATTTCTAAGCCCACCCTCTTTCCTGTGTGCCAGCAATTTGATGGTCGAACGATAAGCAAGTGCCTGAAATTCCGCAACAGACAGATACGGAGTGATATTAATAAAATCCGAAGGAATATAAAAACTATTATATTCACCAACTCGTATTAATAGTATTCATGGTAGTCAGGTTCGGGTGCTCGGCTTCTTATTTAATAATAGCCGGGGAAAACATTTGGCATAATCTGATTACAGGCTCTGATTCGCTAGAGGACCCAAGTATTTTGTCTGAATGAGATATAGTTGGTTTGTTTTCTTACTAGTGAGTCATCGCTTATCAAGGCCCAACACTCGAGGATAAGGGTTAATGAGATTGTCAGTTTGCGATGAACAATGTCTTGAGAGGATTGAAAACGATGGGTGAAATTGATTATTAAATTATACAGTTCGACAAGTGTTTGTTGACATTGGACTTATAAACGATTATGTTGTAGTCTGTTTGAAAGCAACCACGTGGTATTGTATCAAACAGATGCGAAGTATGCAAGAAACTTTAATTCATGTAACTTCCGTTTAGTTTTAGGTAGACAAAGGAAGAAAGGAAAAGTCTTTACAGTGGTTGTAGCTAGACGAGCTTTTCTTGCGGGGGGGGGCAGAGAATGGTGCTACATTGAGCACCTATGATTAAAATAATGATTAGATAGAGAATGACTATTAACGTCTCTTCTATGAGAAAAGGGCTGTAGGACAGAGAAGAGATCGTCCATCACTAGAATTAGATCGTTTCGATCCTAGTAGGCCATATTCCCATGTATTACATCCTCATTTGAGAGTTTTTTTTTTATTTATTGCCGGTCACCTTATATGCCCCTCACCAGGGAATGACGCTCTGGACTATTTTTGTACTCTTTAGGATTTCCCCTTAGGATAGCTGGATTTTCCCTAACCTTGCGGCAACTCCGAGGCTGCTTCCCAACCGACTACAACATGATCGTCTTCAAGTCTAATGTAAACAAATGCTTGTTGAGTCGTTCTCTTGGATAATCAATCTCTCTTAAGCAACTTTCTACTTATTTCACCTATTGATTCCAATTCTCTCGCGGTGGCAATAATCGTCCAACCGACAATCATTTTAATCCTTATCTTCGAGTGACCTCCCGAGGCTTGATAAGCAGTGACATATTAGTAAAACAAATATAACACATGTAAAAGTATAATAATGGTATTTTCCTTGATAAGGTGTGACGGTACGCTAGAGCAAACTCGTTTTGGTGCTGTGACCATGTACAACATCATCATGAGATTTGCGTCCGTGCTTGATATCCATAAGAGCAAATAAAAAATAAAGCAAAATATTTCGCGATAGTTCAGTTCTATTTTATCGAAATACAAAAAGCATTAGAAATACTTACATTGGAAAGCAAATAGCAAGTCAGACAACCCCGCCGTCTTAAATAAATTCGGAAAGAATTCCCATACTCTAAATAAAAAGTCAACGTTATAAATATAACATGAACATTATAGAAAATAAAAATAAGAACTTAAATTCTAATAATTGTATCAGGGCTTCGAACAAGAATGAACATGGGTCCTGATTAATTCTCAGGAAACTCCGTGTGTGCCTCGAGGAGGTTTAAATCTATAAATTTACCGACATTTATTTTAATTTATGCTACTTTATTTACACACTATCTGCTCCAATAACTGCTGGTATATCCTTTTGATCCATCCTAAAAATTAAATATATAACATATAAGGAGTACGGATAAAAAAGATAAAACTCCGGTAATTTCTGCTCGTTAAGAAGATAAAACGGATGAAGAAAACAAAGAAGAGAATAGAGAAAAACAAAAAGAAAGATTTAAAAAATCATTCTGAAGATAAAAGAGATAAACAGAAACAATTAAACGAGCGAGAAAGAGAGGAAGAACGCCAAAAGATACTGGAAACAGAAGAGAAGAAAAATGAAAGAGACAGTAAAAATAAACAGTTAGAAAGAGAAAAAGATATGAAATGCGTTAATACTTGTAAAAAGAGGAGGGCGTTTGGGAAAGCAAGGGAAAAAGAAAGAAAGGAAATAAGAAATAAAGGAAAAGAGAAAGAAAGGAAAAGAGAAAGAAAAGAGAAAATAAAAGAGAAGAAAAAACGAAAAAGGGAAAACAGAAAGGAAAAGAGAAAATAGGAATACGAAGAAAGGAAAAGTGAATGATAGGAAAACTGAAAGAAAAAATACAGAAAGAAATGAAAGTAGAAAGGAAAACAGAACGGAGGGGAAACCGAAGGGAAGGAAAACAGTAAGGAAATGCAAAGTAAAAAGATGAAAACAGAAGGAAATGAAAACTGAAAGAAAAAAAAAAGCAGAAAGAAAACAGAAAGGTGAATAAAACGAAAACTGAAAGAAAAGAAGCACTAAAAAGATGAAACCGACCAAAAGAAAATTAACAAACGAGTGAGAAAGAAAGACGGAAGAAAGAAAACAAAAGAAAGTAAATAAAAGTACTAAAGATATTAGACAAACAACAAAAACAACCAGAAACACTAAAACAAACACATAAATAAGAGAAGAAAGTTTTTTAAAAATCTTTAAAAAACGAGCAATGAGAAAATAAGAAACAGAAAAATACGACCAAATATTCCTTGGCCCTTTGGCTAGGAGCAAAGTGGACACCACCTACTCTCAAACTCCATCGATATTACTTTTTTCAATCTACTTAGGTCCCACTCCCATTTAAAAATCGACCTACTTATTTTCGGTTCTGAACAAACCGGAAAACAGTAGGCAGTCTATTCTTTAGAAATTGTTGAGAAGATTTCCCTAACCGGTTTTTGTTTCGGAATTCTTTAGATGAGAATTATTAATTAAATAATACATATTTCAATTATTCGGACGACTGTTCTCATCTTGGATGTTATTCTCACAACGTTTCGGCCGATTTAACCCCCGACCTTTTTCACGTGCGTCTTGTCGAACTCGTAGAATCTGTATGTTTAACTCGGGAACCTGTACGGAATTTTGAAGAGAATCGACGGGGATAACTTACTCTCGTTCCGTTAGCCATAACTGGGTAGAAATCTTTAGTAATTCGTATTTGTATTCTTAGTATCGCCGGTACTTAAGATTGAACTTTCAATATCCAGAATACTATCACTTAGAGCTGACACCTTAGCACCTTTATCCGTTTCGATACGGGCCTTTGTAAGAATACAATTACGAATTAACTAAGACATTTACTCGGTTATAGTTGACGGAATGAGAACAAGCTACCACGATGGATTAAATAAAGAGTTCCGTTCGAAATTCCTTACAGATTCTGGAATCCGAAATACAGATTACTGAGTTCAACGAGACGCATCTGAGAAAAGTCGGAGCTTAAATCGGCCGAAACGTTGTGCGAATAACATTTAAGATGAGAACAGTAGTATGAATAATCCAAAGAATATAAATTATCAAGCATCATCCAAAGAATTCCGAAACAAAAACTGGCTAGTAAGATCCTCTAAACCATTTCTAAGGAATAGATCGCCCACTGTTTTCCTGTTTGTTCGGAACCGAAAACAAGCAGATCAAATAATCCAAATAATACTAACTAACTAATTTTTGTTTCGTGTAGTCCCACTCCCCACGCATTTGTACATACATATATCTAAATAAATAAATGCGAAAGCTTTGTTTCATTTATACCGACTACATTCATATCAAATCATGTTAAGCTTACTTAATTCAATTTTACAATTAAATATTTTCAAACACATTATATATAACCAACCGTACACTGCTAAAATACACTGACTAAAATGCTTAATTTGTATAATAATTTTATAAACACTCTCAAATATATTAATATTATGCACAATTCATTTCTATTTTTGTACTCCACTTTCCTGACATAAATGTAATACCTTTCTTCATATTAATATTACTACTATTAATAGTAGTAATATAATTTACAGTGGTTTAATGAAAAACGTTTAACAACAAAATCATGATTTTAAAATTTGAAAGATAATTTTCGGTTTTTGTTGACAACAACAACGATGATGATGTCACTACTGCTGCTGATGATTATGATTATGAAATAAGTATTACATTTTCTATCAAACAAATCAATAAGAAACCCCCTAATATCACCTTTATAAATTTAAAAAAAAAACAGAATCATATTTAAAAAAGAATCATGGTTTTATATTTCTGTCTTCTAAATGAATGAATAAATGCGAAATGTTCGTTTCGTTTATCCCGGCTATATTCATATAAAAACATTTTTAAATATTTGATTCAAGTTTACATTACCACAATTTTGAACACTTTATATATATCCAACAGAACATTGCCAAAATACACTTGCCAATATGCTTCATTTGAATAATAATTTAATAAACAGTCTTAAATAAATTAATATTATGCACAATTTATTTCTATTTTTGTACTGCACTTTCCTTACATAAATATAATACTTTTCTTCATGTTCATATTTATATTGTTAGAAGTAGTAATATAAGTTACAACGATTTAACGAAAAACGTTTAACATTCAAAATCATTATTTTTAAATTCGAAAGATACCTTCCGGTTTTAGTTGTTGTTGTTGTTGTTGTTGTTGACGACGACAACGATGCTGCTGCTGCTGATGATGATGGGTATGGTTATGAAGAAAAGTATTACATTTGCCATTAAAAACAATAAAGAAGAAACAAACCCCCATACTCTCATCTTTCCAAATTACAAAAACAAGATACAATCATATTTTTTAAAAATCGTCATTAAGTTTATTTTTATATTTCTGTCTTTAATAATAAAGGGGGGAAACACAAAGTAACCATTTTAACTTACTCAGGAATATAATTTTTTTAAGTTGACCAATTGACCTTCAACATTTGGCGATTGTAAAGAATAAAAAATGGAAGAAAGTGCGCAAAAACCACATAGTAAACAAATAACTGTTACCAAAGGCAGTAAAGATTACTTTTCTACCTACCTTCCTATTTTTTTGTGTTAAAGGACTTTGAATCGATTTTTTTTTAATTTAAAAAATCGGTCAAATATATTACGTTATACTGTAAAACAAAGATGGCTGATAGTCGTTCGCCGACTGTCTACGAAGTCTGATGGTATTTGTTGTATTTTTCCCTTCAGTTAAGTAGAAAAGTACATTTTAAAGAGTTTGGGACAGTTATTTGTTTACTATTAGTTTTTTTTCACTCCAAACAAAAACAACCTTGGGGGATATCCGCATACCCCATCTTTAAAATGGAACTGTAACGCGATCGGATTTCGACGAATTATTAAAATGCAATAAAAAGGATTTAAAAAACTATAAAAACAAAAAATATAGTCAAGTAGGTAGAAAAGTAACTTTATTGCCTTTGGTAACACTTATTTGTTAATTATTTATTTTGTTTTTTTTCACCCATTCTCTTCTGTTAGTTATTCTTGACAATCGCCCCGATTTTTTGTTTAATCCCGTCATTATGTGGTATTCATTTTTATACTTATACAAACTCAAATCTCACCATTGAAATACAGGGTGGGCAAAAATAAGGGTCCTATTTTAAAAAATTCATAACTTTTTTATTTATTGATTTAAAAATTTTTTTTTTTTAGAATAAGTAAAGGACACCTTCCGAAGCAAGCATGAGCCGTATTAGCCCTAAGGAACGTACCCTCATTTAGAAAACATTATTTTTGCTTAAAAAACTCAAAACAGTGTAAAAAATAATACTTTAGTTTTTGTAAGTTTTAAGAAGTGTTTTTCGGCTAAAATTTGTTTTGTTTATTTCAAAAAATCTCGGAAGGGTCAGTCTACACACACATAAAGTTTGGTGAGTTTAACTTTTATTTTGTGGAAGTTATTCAAATTCAAGTTATTCAAATTTAAAGATAGGACCCTTATTTTGGCCCACCCTGTATATCAAATAATACCATGGCACTCGACTTTTTGTTATTTTTCTTCATATTGCCAAAATGTGAAAAGAACATTGTTTTTTTGTTTTTCTGTAGATAAGGCTGCAGCTACATTAATTGCTGCCCGGAAGGTTAGGGTTAGTTTTTGCTAGTTTATGAATGAAATTAAAATCTTCACACATTTTGGGAATATTTTAATTAGGATGGCCCCCGGGAGTAGATGTGGTATTGTGGTGACTGCGATAATTCTAGCCAAGAGTGGGATAGTCAAATAAGTCATAGCAGACACAGATTATCCAACGACCCTCATTTTCTCCATATTTGGTCCTGTGTCTAATTTGTTGAAAACGTAACTTGCATATATATTTTTTTGCAAATAAATAATGAAAAGTTCAGTACCTGTTCTGATATTACACTTAATCTTTTCTGTCCTGGGTCAACGAAGGAGAAATCCTTCTAGACCGAGGCAGTTTTTAATTTCGTCCCAATCCAAAGTACCCTTGTGGAGGAGCTGGATTTCTCCACATTATAAAAACGGACCTTGTGCTTTATTTCACCCTCGTGGGGAGGCAAGTAAATACGGACTAAGTAAATGAGAATAGAAAGAAAAGGAAAAATAGGCTATCCCACAGTCGAAAAATTGAAAACAAACAAATATACAACAAATAACGTTTACCAAACGCAATAACATTTAGTTTTCGACCGATGTGTATAATTTTCAAATGTGGAAACTGTGAGATTTATTATCTCTGAATATTTTATCGTTATTTTGACTTAGTCAAACACGAGTCAATTAAAGATGGCGGTCGATTTCTTTAAGATAGTCGATAATTTCAGGTTTAAAAGATAGTAAAAAGGCTTACCCTATCACTAGGGAAAGTGGTAAGGTTAGTCATTTTTTAAAAACTATTTTTAAGGAATGAAACACCAACAACAACACAACTGAGTCGACCATATTAGATTATGACTGTACCCGTAAGACAGATAAGGACAACATCTTATATTGAAAAAACAAAACAAAAAACAACTTTAAAACAGTTTCAGAACATTAGAACTATATAAGACGGTATAAAACTACATTTTATTGCGTTTGGTGAAAGTTATTTATATATTTCGATTTATTGGCTGTTAACTACACTGCATGATTACTGAAAGGAAAAAGAACAAGAAATAAGAAAATTAAAAAGAAAAACAAATAGATATAGGGAAAAAAAGAAAAAAACGGGAAGAAGAAAATAAAGAAAGAGAGAAAGAAAGCAAGAAAGAAAGAAAAGAGACAGAGACAGAAAAGGGAAAGAATAAGAGAAATAACTAAAACTAAGAACCTAATAGAACGATAAAAACCGATAATTAAATTGAAGAAAGGAACAAATAAGGAAAAAGAAAGAAAGGTTTCAACAGGCAATACGAGCGAAAAGAAGAAATAAAAGGTCACATACATTGACCTTTTATCAACGCGTGTCAGCTTTTGTTGCTGTAGTGATTGTCAAATCAGCGGAGTGCACCTGTCGCGACATTATGTACATAAGATATTTTTGCCACTCACCCCACATTCTGTCTTTCTCACTACCCATTCATCACCCCACCGACCCATACACTAAATACAGCTGCTTGGATCTGCAACCACCTTGAACAACCACAGGTGCAAAGAAAAAAGCTTTGCCGACGAAACAATAACACCCAAATTATAACATATGGGTCGTTTTCCCGACGAACTTGTCCTGCAGGTCCGAAGGAAGTCAGTAAGTCGGGTCGACTAAGGGATCGCGACAGATGGACGCGGAGAAATGGCACGGAGGGGAGCGGGGTCAAAGGCGCGTGCGTGAACACACACACACACACACACACACACACACATATGTATGTATAAAATATAAAGTTATCTTGTAGATGTTTCATAGTCATACCTAAATAGTAGTTAAGCTTGAAAATCATACTTTGTTTCTGACTAGCCAAGTTCATTTGTTATTGTTGTACCGTGTTATTGGCAATATAATTAGGTACTTTACTACAATTTATTTTTAAAATATTGCTAATATGAAGCATTTTAAAATAATCACCTAAAAATAAAAATTACAAGGGATAGATTGAAGTATATAATAGGAGTTGTCTACCTTAGGTTTAAAATTTGGCAAGCAAATAAACATTCAGAACTGAAATCACTTCACTGATCCCAGGTAACACCGGATGAGTGCAGCTAGTATATATATATATATATATATATATATATATATATATATATATATATATATATATATATATATATATATATATATATATATATATATTAGCCTGAAGATTACCCCCGGGATGAAACGCGGGAGCCTCTGTGTAGCTTAATTGCCATAAATATATTTTCATAGCTTACTACCTAGCTCTACTTACGTATCGAGTACTGTTGAAGTAAATACTGAAAATTGATACATAAAAAAATTATATCTTATAAAATTGTATGTAGATACATGAAATATATATATATATATATATATATATATATATATATATATATAGTTACATGTTGTATGTGCAGGTTTTAAATCTTGCTCCTTCAGAGAGCAACTAGAGCCTCATTAACGACTAGTTTAGAAGCATGAACAAATAATTTGAATTAGTAAACACTTTTTAAGTGTAAACAGCACACCCTATAAAATGTAACTATCACATACACATTACCAGATGTGCGGTTAAGATTGCACAACCTTTGCTTCACTATAGACCACGCGCAGGCATCCATACACGGTGTATCCATTCTCTGCCGGGACTGAAACGAGGCCAATAATACATCTTACATTTTGTCCGTCTGTTAGTCACAATTTTCCCGTCAGTCACATTCTTTTTAAGCGTAATAAATACATTGTGGCATTTGTCTCATTTCGAAATATCAGAGATCTTAACTACTTTTAGAAATGTAAAATTCCCAACAAATAAAGCAGATACCACGACCAGAAATCGAAACCGAAAATTTGAGATCTCTAGTCTAAGGTTCTATCAACTGAACTATTTGGAGTTTCTCATAAATAGAGCTTTAAACGTTACCTAAATCACATAATTATAGGATTGTCTTGGATGTATGATTTACGTTATATTTCAAAACATGAATTCAAATATAAGCGATAAAAAAATAAATAGATTTATAGGTAAACATTATCAATAACGTTGAAAATTATTTGGATACTCCAAAACAATTTATTTTGCATTAACTATAAACAATTAATATTTAATATGTAATATATACTATAAGTTAGGCCCGTGGTGTCCATCATTCTAGTACAGTATAATTTGAGAAAAATAACATAATTAGACAATGGTTAAAAATGTTCTAATTTATTAAAATACAATGATTTTTTTGGTTGTTTTCAGTGCCTCAATACTTTCAGTGTTTTCCCTGTTTTATCCATCTCAGATACACAAACCTTGCGTGTTAATAAGCTGCAATAACCGTACGTAATAAAAAGTAAACGAAAAACATATTTTACCACGTTTACAATTTTTTTTTATGTAAATGGTAAAACGTAGACTTCTGACTTCTGACTTATGACTTATCAGCCATATTATTATTCCGGTCGTATTGTCTTGTCGCCATTTGTGTGAACGATTACACTTGCTATAACTAACCGTTTTTGATGTTTAATGTTACATTTTTGTTCTACGATAACATAGTTTTAAGTAAAAAAATAAATCAATTGTTTAGAAACAGAGAACCCATTCCGAACCCCATTACGTAACTAATTTCCGACCAATCCAATAACCACAACAACAGCAACAACTGGCAGAATCCGGTGAAACTTGACAATTAAATCCGCCGTCTGTTGTATATTGCTGCCGTTCTTAAAAGGAGTCTGTGACATATTTTTTATTCTATACATGTGCGAAGCAAGCGGAGATCCCACGATCTTATTGTGCCATCTTTGGACAGAACAAGTGCTATACTTTGTTTCTAGCCAAGAAAGTGTGTGTTTTAGTTCGAGTTCCACGGTCGACACCTAAGCGACATCAGTTGAAATTTAAAAAAAAGTATTTTTTCAACAAATGAGAACGCCTCAGGCGACAGGCAACACCACCCGCCGAAAAGACGAAGAAGTATGGCCTCCTAAGACTGAACGGATACTACACTTTGAATTATTTATTTGTTATACGGTAAAAAGAATACAACGTTACAAATTAGGCATAATGCCATCAAAAGTGTGGGAAGAATTGGGTTGTGTGTCATCCGTGATATTTACTACATAATTGACAATACTACCCTTGGCTAAAACAATTGCAGTCACTATAATACCACTATACAACATTTAATCTAGGTGTCATCCTACTTAAAATATCCCCAAAGTGTTTTAGAAAGTTTCAATTTATTCTAAAATATCAACTACTATACTTTGATCCTAACTCAGACTGGATAAAAACTGTCAACTCAAATGAGAAGGTAACGGGTTCGCGTCCCAGAGAAGCGCTGGAGGTTGCTACAACCTGTTATGTTTTACTATGATTGAATATCGACACGCTTACCCCAAACCCTCCATTCAATCCACACCACTAGCAATTTAAACAGACTCGTGCCGAATTACAATACCTTTGTTCAATGATAAAATTATTAACAGTAACAAAAAAATAAAAATAAATAAGCGGCTGGCACGAGGATAGGATTTGGTTGGAGGTGGGAGTGGGTCACACATCACACTTACAGGTGATACTACGACAGGTGCAGTCGATCAGCCGGCTGGCGACTGATTGGTAAGTAAGGCCACCGGCTTACTGTCTGCTAGGTATTAGGGTCGCCTGTCGAAAGAAAAGAAAATATGTGCTTACAATTATAGAGAAGGGTTGTGGTTGGGGGAGGGAGAGTTGAAGAAAAGAGAAAGGAAAGAAAGCAGAAACATAAGAAAGAAAATGAGAGGGAAGAAAACGCACAAGACATGTGCAATAAAGTTAGTGTTAAAATGGTGAATCTAAGAAAGTAGAGAGCAAGAAAAGGAGAAAAATCATGGTATTTTTTTAAGTTAGGAAGAAACAAACCAAAGAAATGAAAGAAATATAAAAAGTTTTAAAAAAAAAAAAAAACGACAAAAGAAGAAAGAACCACAAAAAGGAAAATACATAACAGAGAAAGAATGGCGTACGCAAAATGAGATAAAATAACACATCACTCCATAAGCCTGTCATATAGATGGCGCCACTAATAAAACGTCTATATGATTTTTATAAAGTACTAACCATCAAATCGCATGTATCAAAATTTAAGCCCAATTTGATTAGTTTAAAAATTACAGCTATTTAAGTGAAACTATTGGTGTAAAATTTATAAAACAATAGAAAAATCTTGATTTCGTGTGTTGATAAAGCATTGTTTTCTGATGGGAAAACTCTGCTCCTTCGGAAACAACGGTTAAAAGGTGCTATCGTGAGATTAAACACGGCTGTGCAGACGCAAATCATACTGAACTCTCAAATCACCAACATTTGGTAGTCGTCCAGGAAAACAAAACAAAAAGTTCCCAAACTCGTTATAGTCGATCGTAAATTGAAGTTGCGTAGACAGCAAAGGAGTTGATGATATCAGAAGGCAGTGCATTCACCATTTTGCATGAACATTTGTCAATGAGAAAACTATTTTCAAAGTGAGCGCAGTGTTTGCTCACAGTCGATCAAAAACAGCAACAAATTAATATATATATATATATATATATATATATATATATATATATATATATATATATATATATATATATACAGGGCCGGCGGCACAGTTATAAAAGTGTGTGGGGGGGCTATCCTAAAAAGTGGGGGGCGGTTAAACACATGCATATATAACTTCATTATTGATGACCGTAAAGTGGGGGGACCGAGTCAAAAAGCCCCCCCGGTGCCGCCGTCTATGATATATATATATATATATATATATATATATATATATATATATATATATATATATATATACATATATATATATATATATACATATATATATACATATATATATATATATATACATATATATATACATATATATATATATATATATATATATATATATATATAGTTGATAAGTGATGAGAATAAAAGTTCGATAAAATACAATATTTATTGAATCATCAATTGTTCAAACGAGGGTTATATACTAGGCGATCCATAATAAAGGCCTGGCAAACATGCGACTGGTGTCCATGACTGGGGGCGGACATGTGAAGACCAAAATTACTACTAAATAAAACTTACCAAGAAAAGTTTTAGTAAAAAATTTCTTAGTAATATCAAAAATGTGTCTAATTTATGGTGAATATAGTAATTTTTTTGTAAATTTAGTTTTTTTAATATTTTTGTACTTTTTACACTTAATTTGATGGGAATAAATCAATAATTGTAAGCTGCTTCCTAATAATATATATAGTTGCTAATTACTGGACATTACTAAGAAAGTTTTTACTAAAACTTTTCTCGGTAATTATTATTTAATAGTAATTTTAGTCTTCACATGTCCGCCCTAAGTCGTAGACCTCGGTCGCATGTTTGCCAGGTCTGTATTATGAATCGCTTGGTTATATATATAAAAAGCTTTTTTTATTTCCTTAATCGAGGGATTTTCAATTTTTAATTTTATACTTTTAAAATTGTTTATATTTTTATATCCTTTATACTTCAAATGTTTGTATTACAGTACTTCTTATTTAATTATCTGTCAAATAAGAGCATACCTTTGATAATTTATGGATTAAGGAAATAAATAAATTTTCTTTATACAAACCTATTTTGAACAATTGATGATTTAATAAATATTGAATGTTATCCAATTATTATTCTCATCACTTTTCTACTTAAACTATTATCGTATACTGAACTTTGACTATTCAAGATAGGATATAATTTAAAGATATAATCTTTATTTTTCCACTTCACAGACACACACACACACACACACACACACACATATATATATATATATATATATATATATATATATATATATATATATTCATATATAGTCATCCGCATACAGACTATTTCGCTGTACCACAGTGCGGCTAGACCAGCTAATGCCTCAAGCAAGCATTGAAACTCAACCCTTCGCTATAATACGACACTGGCTGAATGTAAGTGATATCTCAATGTAAACATTGTCAAGTGTCGGGAGCTCGAATATGTTTTACCCAATGAGCTATGCCTTAAAGATAGTGGCAGTTGGCGATATCCTTACAAATAAGGTCCACCCAAGAAAGGGAGCTTTATATAGTCATCCACATACACGCTGTTTCGCTGTATCACAAGTTTGATGAAAATCTAGCTTTTATCAATTCAGTGCTGGTCATTCCTAACTTAAAATAAAGAGGCGACAGCTTAACTGATCAACTTTCAATGCCAAAGGTAGAAAAAAGTTAAAAAAAAAAAGAAATGCGTACAAAAAGTGAAACTAAGAAAAATAGTTAGAAACAATGAAATAAAAAAAAAATTATTGAAGGAAAGGAAGCGAAGTTGTAAAGATAGGCCAACAGCCTTATACGCATTGCCCAGCGATTTACTTAAATACTACATATGTTTTACTGTTCTCTAATTTCTGTGCGCGTGTGTGTTTTTTGTCCTGTTGTCCCCATCTGGTCTTTTCAATGTTTCATTGTCACCTCGGCGAGCAATGAAACAGCAACCCTAACCACAACCACCGCTACCAACACCAACAACGTCCACTTTTCCCTGAAGCACGTATTTAATATTTTTTTGTCCTCACATCTGGATCGCAGAAACCGGACGCTTTCTCTGAAAACTTTAACTGTTGAACTCCGAGATCACAGTCACTTGATTTGCTGATAATATGTCGCCTTTATTAAGCAAATCTGTCCCACATTTTCTTTTGCGACTTGACAGTCTATCCAGTTTCTTCCTATCTCACCCCATTGTCCCTCTCCGTCTCCTTTCCGACCCTCTTTATATTTGTTAAGTGTGCGCTTATATATACTAGCATGAAAGCACCGGCTCCCTCAGCGGCTTTTAGTTGAGGTCTAAGTTTCATATCATTTTAGAAATTTGTATTGTTTGTATTATTCTGACTACTATTCCCGTCTCGGATTTTATGTTCACAACGTTTCCACCGATGTTACATCCCACATTCTTCGGTTGCATCTTTTCGAACTAGGGAGCCTTGTAGTCGAACTTTGTAATAAAACAAGCAGATTACATGTTGGTCAAGAATGGCATCCTAAGTAGATCTTGCAGAGGGAAAGATAATACCAGAAAAAAAATTTACAAAATCAATCCATACAAAAATTTTTTTTTTTATTTAAAACGTGTTAAGACATTGCAAAATTAAGTGATGGCAATGAATGAATGTTCAAAGAATTCAAGAAAATTCTAGGTGAAAGAAGAGTTGTTTTGTCTCTAAGGAGAAATTCATTACACGTGTTCATTTCGGCT
The DNA here is from genome assembly GCA_963556195.1 of Sepiola atlantica. Taxonomy (NCBI): domain Eukaryota; kingdom Metazoa; phylum Mollusca; class Cephalopoda; order Sepiida; family Sepiolidae; genus Sepiola; species Sepiola atlantica. The sequence continues at coordinate 151,063,753 of OY744516.1, forward strand.
GCACCCATGTGCATTTACGTGTGTGCAAATAAGATAGACATTGTAGACGTGTGTGCGTGTGAGAGTACACATTAGCGTTTCTGTTGCAGAGTGCATGTATGAACTGTCTATGTACATGCGTTCCCCGAGCGGCATGTATATGTTTTGCTGGGCGTACAGTAGTTCGCGACTATATCACGCTTCATGTGTGCTTCTTTCCGAGGTCCTCTCAGTTCCCAATTAACCTAGACAGAATATTTCGTACACACGTGTTTTGTTTGTGATGTTTTAACAGGATAGAGAAATAAAAAACGCTGTGTTTGGGTTATATAGTACGTGTGAAATTTCAGGACTGAATGTTTCTTGCATCTGTGATTGACTGAAAAAAAATGCCGAGAGGTGATACGTAAATATAACATTCACTGCCGCTGTTGTGTTTAAAAATGCAGCATAGAACTGAATACACTATGGGAACCAATAATTATAAATAGTAGATTAGAACACTGATAAGAAAATTGTAATATGAGTAAGGGTAAAAACTAAAACTATAGTAATTCTATAGTATGTATTTATCATGTTACATACCTTCAGATAAACATGGTACTTTGGGTTTCATGCTGGGGCAGCAGGCCCAGGTAAAAACTATTGGGTTTGCTTTAATTTTAATTATAAACCGCTTACTGGCTTTCGTCAGTCATATTTTGATATGTGTGGAATTCTATAGTAATAAGTAATAGTACTATACATCTAAACAAAAATTTCTTTGTTTACAAGGACACATGGCCTAAGAGTTAATTGTGTTGGTTCATATCAGTTATAAGTGATAGTCTTCCGGAAGTAGAAGGTTCAATCCGTACTACAGACGATGACATCTAATAAAAATAACATAAATAAGCCGCGTGGTCCCCTCTGTATGTGACTCGATGTGGCGAGTGTAAAATGCAATAAATTTGGGAAATTTGGGGCATTTTTGACCTCCCTTTGACCCCCTGAGGGCGCGAACCAGAATTTTTCTGATGTCAGGGATGCTCATTTTATATCCAAAACAATTGCCTCTACATTTTGATCAAGTTTCAGAATAATTGAATGGATGGATCAAACATTATGGGAGAAAAGGGTCATTCTTTTGCCATTTTGGGGGTCTTTGACCCCCTGGGGGCGCGAATCAGATTTTTCCAAGGTCAGCGATACTTATTTTCTATTAGTAACAATTGCCTCCACATTTTGGCCAAGTTTCAGAGAAATTGAATGGATGGATTAAAAGTTATGGGGCAAAAAATGTCATTTTTTGCCATTTCGGGGCCTTTTGACCAACTAGAAGGCTAACCAGATTTTTTTTCAAAAAATCGGAGAATGTTACTTTTTACCCTGACCAAAGTTACAACTTCATGCAAAATTTCAGAGAAATTCAATGGATGGTTGCGGAGAAAAATCCGGACGGACGGACATGCCTCAAAACATAGGTGCCCCGATTTTATAAATCGGGGAACCAACAAGTCTGTGTCGTCTTTTTGTATAATAATGATGCAGACATGTTGAGTAATAAAGCATAAGATTTCACAAGGAGGCTAAAGGCATGACATCGTAATAATAAAGAAAATCCGAAGACTAGATAGATGTTCAATTAGGCTAAAATAAAAACGGAAATGAATCAGTGACCTTTGAACGAGCCCAGGTGTGTGAGCCTGACGAGTTCATTTCGAGTATGACGTTGCAAACGTTTTCTTTTTAATAATTAAATATATTCTTTATTTTGAAAACTAAATTTATTGTTGTTAGTAGGGATGATGATGATGATGATGATGATGATGATGATGATGATGATGATGATGATGATGATGATGATGATGATGATGATGATGATGATGATGATGATGATTACCATTACATTTGCCATAAAAAGAAAAAGAAAATCTACCCTCCTTTTATCTTTCTAAATTACAAAAAAATAGATTCATATTTTTTTTTTAATATTTATTGATTTAAAAAAAAATTCTGTGTTAAATAATATAGGCAAACAATACAAAGTAACCATTTCAAATTACTCAAGGATATAGAATTGTTTTATTTGAGGAATTAACGTCTCGCTTTTTCGTTTATTCATTTCATTGTATTATCAGTTTTTAATGGGGAATTGATATTCATTATTATGCTTATACAAAATCAAATCTCTTGATTTCGAAAATTGAAAAGACCATATAAAATGGCATTTTTGTTGTTTTTCCTAATTAATACCATGTGACTATGTTCGTACACAGTGAATTTCCCCAACAATTGATATATCAAATAACACTATAACTATAATCTTTTTGTTGTATTTCTCCAAATTACCAAAATTTGAAATGAAAATACTTTCTTTGTAAAGAAGACACGAGAAGAATATTTATGTTAAAAAACGAACTGGTAAACACATGGTATTTCCTTGACTTATAGTCTGTTGTATAATTCTGACACACACACAAGTTCCATCGAGAATGTTATAGTTTTAATATTGAAGGGTGGCGGAGTTTTTCTGTTTCATTTTTTGTCAGCTTTCGACTAAAGCTGCTATTATCTGTTCTATTATGTAGAAAGCAATTTGGAAAATGTAATGTTGTATTATACTTTAGATGATTCCAAAAGGTCTTCATCAGCGCCTCTAATAATATCACATACAGAAGAAAAGTAGAAAAAACATAAAATCTTTGTATTATTCAAATAAACACAAGCATATATCAAGTCATGATGGAAAGCAGAACCTCTTATCAGGTAATTTCACAATACTTTATTTGTAAGATCAATAAGGATAATAGTAATGAAAATATATAGGATACAGCAAGTTAAAAGATTTAAATACAAAATGAACACAATCCAATATTACAAAACTTATATATACATATACAGGGTGGGCCAAAATAAGGGTCCTATCTTTAAATTTGAATAACTTGAATTTGAATAACTTCCACAAAATAAAAGTTAAACTCACCAAACTTTATGTGTGTGTAGACTGACCCTTCCGAGATTTTTTGAAATAAACAAAATAAATTTTAGCCGAAAAACACTTCTTAAAACTTACAAAAACTAAAGTATTGTTTTTTACACTGTTTTGAGTTTTTTAAGCAAAAATAATGTTTTCTAAATGAGGGTACGTTCCTTAGGGCTAATACGGCTCATGCTTGCTTCGGAAGGGGTCCTTTACTTATTCTAAAAAAAAAAATAAAAGAATCAATAAATAAAAAAGTTATGAATTTTTAAAAATAGGACCCTTATTTTTGCCCACCCTATATATATATATATATATATATATATATATATATGTGTGTGTATGCCGGCGTATGTATTTTATCATTTTATGATTTTATATAACGCGTTTCAAGCGGTGGTCCGCTCTCATCAAATATGTAAATCCATTATATATATATATATATATATATATATATATATATATATATATATATATATATATATATTAATCATTGTCTGTGTTTTTCTCTCGCTGTGTATATTATATTTCGTGTTTTTGCTTATCAGTTCTCGTCCTACAGTCAACTTCGCTAGCTAACAAAGCATCGGTAGCTGACGGAGGTGTAAAAAGGGCCAAAAATATAAACATCTTTAGTCACGAATACGGGTCGTGGCAATATATATTATACATTTATGTAAACACCTTTACATTATCAATTTATGTTCCAAGAAATCAACAAACAACAGAATTGTATACAGTCGTTTCAGAAAGCATGTATTTCTATTATTACTATCTGATCCCATCATATAGACACCAAATTAAAAGTAATATATACAGAATCAATGGAATAACACCGTCATTTACACAGCAAGTTTGAAAGAGAGAGAGAGAGAGAGAGAGAGAGAGAGAGAGAGAGAGAGAGAGAGAGAGGGGAGTCGATGGATGTATTCCTCAAATGATAGCAGACTAGGTTGAAACATTGTCTAAAGATGTATATAGAGGTTCTAAGTTAAGGAAAACATTGGTAATTTAGAACAGAATCGGTAATTGCATCGGTATCGGGACAAATATATATATATATATATATATATATATATATATATATATATATATATATATATATATATATATATATAAAGTAGTACTATTTCTCGCTCTAACATGTGAGATTGAAACGCCCATTTCAAGTTATGATATAATTCTACTTTACTGACCATGTTTATGCGATCGAAAGCGCAAAGTTAACTAATTTGCATATTGCTTTGCAAAAGAAAATGTCATTAATTAATTATTCGTTTCTATTGTTTTCAATCTGAATAATTGTTTTTATTGTAATTGTATTAAGTTCCATATACGAATATTTTACTATATCGTGGATAACGGCGAAAAGCAAAATAAGTCTGTCCGGTCTTTTCCGGTCAATTTTCTACTGGGTGGATTTACTTGATTTTCAACAAGCAGCTACAAATTATCAATTAAAACATAGCCTCTCCACAACACACACCCCAGCCAAGCAAACAATTCATTGTGTATTCCTCCAACAAAATAACTTTTTAATAAATCTTATTAAAAAGAAATTTTAATTACAAATATATCGCAGCTAAGCAGACAAGTCATTTATCCCCCCCAATAACTATTCGTTTCTATCGTTTTTAATTTCAATGATTTTCTTGGTGTTAATATAACACAGATTAATATTGATTATATACAGTAACAAAATCGAATAAAATAGTAATATGAGGATACAGGGTGGGATCAGGAGTTTGTTGGTTTCCTTGATTTTCACGGAAAATGCCGGGACACAAGTACTCAACAGAATATGTTTTCAATCATTTGAAAAATAAGTTAGTTATTTCTGTTGGAGACTAAATATTACAAAGAAACAAAAAATATTACTGCATTTTTTATCTTATTCCTAAAATATTTCGAGGGTTTACGTAAATATTGTCTGAAAAAATTCCATATATTTTGTTGGACGAGCAGTAGTCGCGAATGTTGTTTTTACGTATCGACTCTCGGTTGAACAAAATCTCGAATCGGCAGATTTTTTAGCCACTCACAGACGCAAAAATATTCACTCCGAATTCCAGCGCGCTCTATAATAACAGAAACACACATTTTTCTCTCTTTATTTCCTGTTTTTTTTTACGTTCATACCCGACGCTTTTTAAAGTAAACTTCGACCTCTGGCCGATGGCTCTCAACATACACACCAGAGGACTTACACAAACTATTAAACAGAGCTGCAGCATATACACACTGCTAACCGAACTCTCTTGCTAACATCAGTTTGTGCATATATTCTCTTACTAACAAAACAGATACGCTAATATACGCACATATCTCTATGTATATCTCATTTTCCTACACGTAAACGCACATGGATTCAGACTATGTGAATGACACAAAAAAAAGAAAGTGAAAAATACTTAACCCAAAACATAGAAAGGCTGATCACTGAAGCAAGAGACACTGCTAACATTAACAATACAGGAAGCAGCGAAACGAGAAATGAAAAGATGAGAAAAGATAAATGGGAAGAACAACAGCTATATGGACTATTTATAAAAAATGACAAGAGAAGACACTCACGAACACACTCGGACATTACTACAAAAATGACATTTGAACAGAGAAACGGAATCGCTACTTACAGCTGCACAGAACAATGCGATTAGAACTAACTATATCAAAGCCTAAATATATAAAATCCAGGAAAACAGCAAATGTGGATAAAGGTACGAAACGGTGAATCACATAATAAGTGAATGCAACAAACAAGTTTTAAAAGATTACAAGAACAGACACGACTGTGCGGAGAAAGCAGTGCACTTAAAACCATGTAGACGACTGCATTTTTAACATGCAGACAAATGGTGCAGACACAAACCGGAGACAGTACTGGAAAACGAAAATCATAAAATCCTGTTAGACATGGAGGTACAAACGGATACTCTCATCCAATCAAGGAAACCGGATGTCATGATAGTCAACAAGAAGGAAAAAAACTGCCAAATCGTAGATTTTGCTGTCCTAGCAGTTCACAGGGTGAAGATCAAAGAGACTATATAACGACATAAATACAATAATCGTAGAACAGTCTCGAAAAACTTGGAATAAAAACGGAAAGAAATTGGAATCAAAGGGAATACTGAGACTATACAATGAACGGCAATGATGACAACTGAATTCTTAAGGAACACCCTGGAATGCAGAAAGCGACCCAGATAAACTATGAATGGCACCCATCCACATAGAAGTTTCAAAAGAAATGAAACAAAGACATAGAAAGAACACCACAACATGAACCAAAGTGAACTGAAACTGCAAGACATTTAATACCCTCCCCCCAAGACATACACACAATGTGATAGCATTAGCTCCGGCTGATAATACTCAACATAGTCGTGAAGTGTTATGGAGGATGGGAAGACCGAAGATGGAGAGCACTAATCAGATCTCCACTGGAAGAGTGCGGAGAGTACTGAGGCCTTATGGAGGCTTGTTGCCACCTCATTTCCAGAGAAGACCAATGGTTGTTGCCAGCGAGAAATCAAAAGTAAGCGGCTGTTACAATAACGCAAAAGTATTTTCAATTGTTATCAAAAGAGGTTGAGAGTACTGGGAATCTTGTGATTTGTTGTCATTCAGAACCCAGGAAACACCACCGGTTATTGTCAGTGAGCAATCACTGATGATGACCGGTTTGATAACTCCTAGTAAGTAAATAAATAAATAAATAATAATAATAATAATAATAATAATAATAGTAGTAGTAGTAGTAGTAGTAGTAGTAGTAGTAGTAGTAGTAGTAGTAAAATGTAAGACGACTCAAGGGACCATACCCAGATATTAATGAATGATACCGCCTTTTAGATGTGTCGTTAGCACAGAAACGGGTAATTTATTCGTAAGATTAGAAACACGTGGAGGCTCATAAGCAAAACAAATTGAATTTTACAGCATGCAGAAACAACAAAAATTGTTTTAGAAAAACAAAACAAAAAGTAAAAAGAACAAAAAAATTAACATGAGCGGGGTAAAAAAAAAAAAAAATGAAGCCTGCAGAATTACGTGGGCCGTTTCGCCGTTTTCTAAGCTCTTTGCGACACCAGCAGGCGTACCAACGAGCGAATAGAGAGGTTCGACCCAGGCACCACCGGTGATACCGTGTTCTGTGGGGGAGGAGGAGAAAGGACGGGTGAGTGGGTCACAAGCTGTCGCTTGCCAACACTATCCCCCGCCCCCCTCTCTCTCTCTCCCGCCCTCTCTCTTTTTTCTTCTCTCTTCTCTTTCCCTCTATGTTTGTGTCCCTGTCTCTCTTTTTCTTTGTTCTATTGTCAAGCAAGACACGTGTCGCAAGTATCAGGCTCTCATGCGCCGTATGTAGATCGACTCCTCTATTTCTCGACCCAGCAACGCCTAGACTTTGCCTCGTGCTTCACTTTACCGTCGAGCTAAATAATAATGAACTATTATATAAGTAAGCTTGTAGCTTTATTCTTACATACTCGCCGCCCCCCAAGAAAGCGAATAAAACAAAAGTGCGTTTAAGTCGATACTCTCTCAACACTTCGCCCCACACACACTTCCTACTTAAAAAATTTCCAACGTATATATTTTTATGAAATATTAAAATTTATTCTACTTAATTAATGAAATATCCTTTTTCATAACCAATATCGGAAGTTCTGCTGGTTTCGCAGGCCGGGAGGAGGCATAACGAGTTTCCTCGAATATGATTGGGGGGGGGGGGGCGCTCGTAAAACGTAAGTTGACATTAGGTTTACTTTCGACAGCCTCGCAACTCTCGCTTCCATTATTTTGTCCTTTACTCCTCACATTTCATGAACGATCTTTCTGACAAAGGGGAGAGAATTACTGTTTTCTAGATCGGAATCTACCAATATAACACTTATTGTTGGCTAATTCTTTTTACCTTAAACTGGTGTTTTTTTTTGTTCTTTTTTAACTACTTACATTAAGTGGCTTCATGCCTTGTCTTGAGCGATTTCCATTAAAAAAAAGCAAAGTCAATTCACGATCGTCCCCGGTGTGCCGCGTCATTAACAGACCGAGACTGTGGAGGAAGTCTCATGTGGCGGGCCAATCGCTCTACTCGTCTCCACGGCAATCGGTTGGAAAACAACTCTGTCGAGAAGAACAGTGTATTTTGATTGCTGTGCTCACTCTACTACATGCCCAGGGTTTGTCACTTTTCCAATACTGAAGAGGTCGCCAATTGAAACACGCTTTTATCATAAATATTTCATGAACGTTATCCGGATTTTGTTTTTATATTTCAGTTATTTTTAGTAATACTTTAGAAATACATTTTATAATATGACTTGAAGAAATAGGAATTATTTTGAAATGTTTATGTTGAACTTTTTTTTAATGAATTTTCTTCTGTTAGTACAGAGTTAGTGTATTTTGATCGCTTGCGGTTCTCCTCTGACGCTCATACATGCCCAGGGTTTGTCGCCGATTCCATTACTCACAAGAGCGCAAAAGTGTCGACACAAGTCGCATCCTACATTAAGAACTTGCTGTTTCCGAAGGAACAATTTACAGATTAACGATGACAGCCCAACAACCCCCTCTTAACTGCCATCAGCTGACTCACAGCATGGTCGTTTTCAACTCCAATGTTAACAAATTCTTGTCGAGATGTATAATTAAATAATCAATTTCACCCATCGTTTTTAATCCTCTCATGGTTTGTTCATCACCAATTCACAATCTTATTAACCCTTATGCTCGAGTGGCCTTTTTGGGCTTTGATAAGCGCTGACTCACTATTAACAAAAACCCTTCTTTTCTCAGGTTCAGCCACTTCGCATCTTTGCTATAATATTGTGATAGCGTTAGAGATGAGCGGTCACCTGGATTCAAGAAATTTACCTGATTGCAACTTTACAGTAACGTTGTATACTCACCCTCAAAAGAAATTCAACGTATTTGCAACGTTCCGTGTAAGTTATGACACTGAAAGTATGCAGAAAGATACATATTTCGCCTAAAAATCCTCCTCCTTCTCTTTGCACTACTACTACTACTACTACTACTACTACTACTAGCACCATTACAACAGCATTATTAGTACTCTTACCAATGAATTCAAACTATTTCTACAGGAAAATTCAAATACATAAATTGAAATTTTGTTACTACACTTCCTAACATTAACCGATCACTCTAGCTAACTCTAAAATTAATTAACCTTAACTAACTCTAACACTAGTTAACCGTAACTAAATCTAACACTAGTCAACCCTAGCTAACTCTAAGTCTGAATCGTCCCAAAGGAGCAAGTCTCATGTCAACAGAACAGGTACTACACTGCCTCCCTCAAAGGAGGAGGTAATGCATGGGAGGATAGTATCATGAGATACACTACAACCCCTTCCTGAAGGGGGAAGTACTGCTTTGGAGCATGATATTATTACGAACGAACAGATACGACGGAGAAACTACCGTTGGGTTAGCATTAAACGGAAAAGACCCACAATTTGTTTTTAGTTACAGCAGACCCTAGTAAACTATACTCTTGCATATTTCTTTAGTTCTCCCACACACTAGCCTAGTCTAATTACACTAAACGAGCATGCAAATCGCATACATATATATATATATATATATATATATATATATATATATATATATATATATATATATATATATATATATATATATATATATGTTCTATACTTGTATTTTACCGCACGTTGTATTCTTCTCATTAATTCTTCCGCGGATAGTTTCATCTCGGCAGCCACTCTTATTAATCTCTTATCTGTTCCGATGGATACTGCACGCCTGTCCTGTGCAGTTCTAGGAGGTCCACCCTCCCAGGCTTTGCCTCCCCTCTTTGGGGAGGAGTAAGTTTATTGCTTACTGTCTGAGGCGCCCCTACCGGGGAATGCCGACGGGGCTGCCCAGGCAATTTTTAAATGGCCAGAGTGCTCACCTCTCGAGCGCTGGCTTTTCAAACCCCACTTTCTCGACCCGATCTTGGGTCACATCTTACTTGTGGGAGTAAGATAAAACTGGCCTTGTGCCTAACTCCTGGGGAGGAGTAAATAAAACATCTACGCTCTCCTGACTTTGCACCACTTATTTAAATCCATATTTTATATTCTACGCCTACATCCCTATTGTTACTGCTAGATTAGTATTATTAGTTAGTGTCCAGGAGGGATGGAGATAATTAAGAGGTCAACTATAGGAATAAAATCTCGATCTTTGTGTTCTACGAGAGTAAAGAAATGTTTGCCTTGAAAAAAAAAATGTAAAATCGAAAAGAAAAATAAATTGACCCCCTCCACAACCTCTGTTAGTTCGGGGGCAGTAATGGACGCATGAGATTAGTTCATATATTCTTGAACTAATCTTGCACGTCCATTAGTGGGGCACAATTGTTTTTGAAAAACAGGCGCTGGGACTGGAGCCTTATCAAAGAGACCAGTTGAATTCCGGACGTCATCATCTCCTGCTGTTGACGTCACTAGTGTTCAGCCATCACTGGCTGGACAATAACAAAAGAAATAATAACACTATCATCATCAGCAGAAGCATCATCATCGTCCACAAGTGTTAGTGTTACGGTTGTTTAATTCTGGTCATTTCTTTTTGAATGTCTGTTTGGCTTAGAGAACGGTTGGTTATCACGTCAGAATCAGAACACGTGCTACTTTCTGTAGAGATATAGAAACAGATCGCTGGTTTCAAGATAAGAACAAATCTAAACAAATTGAAAACATAGAAATAACAGTTACAAAACAAACAGCTTGAAAGAATATTCGTAAGATGCACCCATTCGATAAAAAATGCTACTTCAAATTTAAGCTTTTCTGACAAATGGAAATGCTTTATCCAAAAGCTTTTCTGACAAACTTAAATCAATAAATGCGAAAGTCATTTATCCGAACTGCAATCATATCAAAACACCTTAGCTCTACCTAATTCAATTATGCACTAAAATAGTTTCACATACCGTATATATACTCACAGAAAACCTGACTAAACACTATCAACGCTATAAATTATTTGCATATTTAATTTTAAACATTTTCTAATAAAGTAATATTAAGTAATTTTCGATGCTTGTATAATAAAAAGCCGAAAAAAAGTTTTTTTTGTCTTTTAGTGTTGGAGAGGTAAATAAGGGGCAGGCAACTCTCACCACCAATTTTAAGCAAGATTTTCCAGTAATCAAAACTGATGGCTTTAATTGGCGTTACACATGTGGCTACTGTACAAGGAGAACGTCGATTAGACATAAAAGGGTTAGGTTTAGGGTTAGGGTTAGGGTTAGGGTTTAGGGTTAGGGTTAGGGTTTAGGGTTTTAGGGTTAGGGTTAGAAAAATATTGTTCGAAAGCTAGAGCTGTTGTGAAGAGTTATCTGCCCTTTATTTACCTCTCCAAAACTAAAAGACAAAAAAAAACTTTTTTTCGGCTTTTTATTATACAAGCACCTAATTTTCACTAATAATTTGATTCTGCTATCGTGCTATGTATATACGAAAAACTTTTCTTGATATTAATTTCTTAATTATTTTCAGTAGTAATATTATTTCAAGCGATTTAATGACTTTAAAATTCAAAATCATAACTTCCGTTCGATTATTTGTTGTTTCTTTTTGTTATGTTTCCGCACGCGTATATTTACCCATAACAACAACCTCGATAACTTTCGAATTATTACTTTTTAAAAAGAAAATTTGCATTAAACGCATTGATTATCAAAAGGGTTTCTGTTGATAATATAATACAGGCGTTTATTATTTGTAAAATAAATTTGTTGTTGTTGCTGCTGTTCCTAGTTACTTCCGCCCATGAGAGCAGAGTAAGGACCAATGTCAATATTTAACGTGGGGGGATTCCAGCTCCTCCAAAAGGGGCACTTAGGATGGCAAAGAAAAGTTCAATTACCTCAGTCTAGAGAATGTTCGTTTTCACTGACCGAGGATATGAGAACGAAGTGCAGATCCAGAACAGATACTACAAGGAGGCAACATGCTGGTAGTGATGATGATGATGATGATGATGATGATGATGATGATGATGATGATGATGATGATGATGATGATGATGATGATGATGATGATGACGTTAATATTTGTCATAGAAAAGAAAAAAAACTCCTATAATCTTTCTAATTTACAAAAAAAATAGATTATTTATCTTTAATATCTATTAAAACTTTTTTTTCTCTCTTTATAATAAAGGCGAAAAATACAAAGTAACCATTTCGAATTACTTAGTAATATAGAATTAGTTAATTTGACTTATCGACCTTCCACCCTTATGTTTATTATATAACCACTTCATAATGGGGAATTTATTTTCATTTTTATGCTGAAACAAAAAAATCATCGATTTTAAATATCTTAAAGACTATATCTATTAACTTTTTTTGGGTATAATTTTCTTAAAAAATACTATTTGTCTATGTTCATGTGCAGTAAATTTTCTCCATATCGGAATCGTACCACGACAATCATAATTTTTTTTCCTCCAAATTACTAAAATGTCAATTGAAATTCTTTTCTCTGGTTTCTGTAAAGAAGACTACAACCTCAGTAATTGCTGACAAATGGAAATTCTATTTCAAACAAGCTTTTCTGACAAATAGAAATTCTATTTCAAACAAGCTTTTCTGACAAATAGAAATTCTATTTCAAACAAGCTTTTCTGACAAATTGAAATTGTATTTCAAACAAGCTTTTCTGACAAATTGAAATTGTATTTCAAACAAGCTTTTCTGACAAATGGAAATTCTATTTCGAACAAGCTTTTCTGACAAATGGGAATGCAAAATGAAAACGTCAGGTGTCTTCTGTCGCGATTGTTTACATTTCATACCAGACATTGGACTGATGCTAACAACTTGTAAGACGAACCACGAGAAAAATTTTCGGTATACCAGCGCATCTCTCTCGCTATCACCGAGGCAACGCCATATCTATTGCGGCGGCATCGTCTAAGTCTTGATGAAGGAAGAACAACTATATGCTCTCCTGTGCAGGCAAGTAAAAAGGGACTTTTATTTCTTCAAATCAATATATCCGAGTAAAGTTTTTAAAATATTAAAGACTTATATAAATCTTGGGTTTACTTTTGGCAGTCTCGTAACTCTCGCTTAATTTATTTTGTCTTTTAGTCCTCAAATTCCATGAGCGATGTTTCTGAGAGAAGGGAAATATTGTTGTTTTCTGGATCGGAATCTATCCATCTAACACTTATGTTTGACTAGTTCTTGATCTTGAAGTAGTATTTCTTTTTAGCTCCTTACATTTATCTGGAGTGATTTTTATGAAAAATGGCGTTAATAAACAAGTATATATATAAACAGACATATATAAAACAGGTAGAAATAACATTACATGCAAGCGTATAATTATACAGGGGCGTATTTAAAAATGACAAACTAAATTTGTGTAAATTATTACGAGTCCGCTCAGTTTTATTCTGTAACTGAACCTTATGTATAACGCATCGATAATTTCTCAATTTATAAACAAATGATTAGATTTTAGAGAAGTGAAAGTTTTTTCTATGGTTAGTTGTCAAGCAACTACAGGCTTAGAAAATTAGAAGGAAAAAAATGATATGTTTGTAGACGGTTAATAAATCGGACTTGTAATACGTGTGAAAATTTATAGAACAAAGAGTTCGATCATTTACAAAGAAGAAAAGAAAAAAAAGAGAGACAAATGAAACAATGAACTAAACAAAATTAGACGTTCTTATGAACGAAATAACAAACACTTCTTGAGGATATAAGTGGCTTCCTTAAAAATGTCTTTGAGCGCCTAAAAAGGGATTAAGCAAGTAATGTTTTCTCGTCAACTCTTTTCCTTTTATAGAAATCGCTCCAGACAAGGCATGAAGCCATTTGATGTAAGGAGCTAACAAGAACGAACATGATTCGCGCAAAGACAGAAGATGCCTATTGACCTTAGTCTTGAAAAGACCAAAGCTATAGGTAGGAGAGGAAAACAGTAAGCAGGAAGCGAGTTCCAGAAACCTTCAGTTCTTAGAAAGAAGCAACTGGAATAGTAAGCTGTATTACGATAACTTAGAGTTGATTACTCTTCGTACGGGATTGAAGGAGTTCTTAATAGTTGCAATTCAGTTTATTTGTGTAAATCACAAAGGAATCTTTTGGGGGTAATCTATATCTACATAAGCCTTAATTTCTGCGTGTATGTGTATGTGATGTTTGTGTGTTCTCTATAGAAAAAAAGGTTAGAGAATCTACATAAAATCTAAAATTGTATTCTTATGTACAGTGTACCTGGGAAGATGATGAAAGTATTCCCGAATCTCTAAATGCACCATTTAAGAGGCTATGAGGCCATAATCCACTTTAAACTTCAAATACATCCTTTTTTTATGAAATGTAAATCATATATATTAAATGTTTCAGGGAAAGCAATGGATGGGGTCCCTAATATCTACGTTACCCTCTCTGTGCCGAATATCTACCTGTTTCCACCTCTAAGTTACCCATGGGGACATAACCCATTTTAAAACTTTAAATACGTATACCCGATTTTAACCCGATTTTAAACCATACATGCAAGACACTAATTCAGAGTTTTCCAACATTTCAGCTTCTTCTAACTATATTTGGGGGCTAAACGGGAGAACGAGGGCAATAAACACAAAAAAAACTAATACACGTAGCATAGTCAAAAATACATAGTAGTTATCGCCATTCAATCCCGAGCAACGTCGAATCTTCCTGCTACGCATTACTAATATCGACATAAACTTTTTAAAAGGAAACACCGTTGGAAAATTAGTCCCAAACTATTCATGTAATTTTATCTAATTTTAATATTTAATATTTAAAAAAAGTTTTAAGCCAATTTACTGTTCTGTAAATAGTGTTGAGAGATAAAATCCGTGTTCAGGCATTACAAGTTGAGGTGTGTAAGTAAGTACATAACTGGAGCGTAAGCGAGTAAGCCACGTCTAATTTAATGGTTTGAAAATGCAGACGTCCCGGTTATGTATTTACTTCCTCTCTTCAAATTTAAAATGGCTGAACGCGGATTACAAACGTAAACAATATTTACGGTACGGTAGAGTTGCTTAAACTTCTTTAAATATTACATTTTACGTTTTTTAACACATATAAGCCACAATTGAATAGGTAAAGCAAACTAATTTTTTTTTACTAATTTCCAAACAGTATTTTTGTTAAATTAATTTATGTCGGTATTAGTAATGATTGCATATTTTCATTATACTGAAATAAAATGAACAGCATAGACGTACGACATAAATACAACAAACAAGAAGACTAGACCTGAAATAAGAAAAATATGTACTTTGGTGTTACACGCGTAAACATGCACCATGCTGCAAGGTTAGTGGGGCAGCGTAGATTCATGCTACAAACGGCAGGCCTGCAATGGGAGGTAAGTGAAAAGACGACCTAAGGAATTGGTTAGGCTTTCTGTAAAAAAATAATGGCTTCTTGAAAACAAGGGTTTAATACGCTAGACACACTGACGAAGAAAGAAAAGTGTTTCTTCGCTGTGGTAGAAGCGAGTTCTTGCTGTGGATGTCTTACAATTAAGAACTACTGATTTGAGATCAGACTAGCACCTTCCATGGAAATAACTATAGAGTTGATACTAGCATATTTATAAGTACCTGTCTGTCCATCGGTCAATCGGTACATTGGTCCGTCATGCTTTTTGATAGTTTTAAATGGTGTCGTGTCGGTCTGTCACACTTAACTATCTACGTTGTGTAGATGCGCCGCATTTTTTCATAATCAGTAAAATGTTAGCTAATGGGCCGGGAGACCCGGGTTCAATCCTGGATCGAGTCATATCAAAGACTTAAAAAAATAGTGACTTCTTGCTAAACATTATAAGGTGAGGAGCAATGGTAAATGGAACAATCTAAGGAAAATAGTGGCGTTATCCCCTACATCTCGGTGTAGTAGCCAATAAAAAGGGAGTCTTCGAGTCACCTTCGACTCTGGTCGATTCTATTTACTGTTTTCTCTCTATACTCAAAGAGGCATAACAAACAAATAGGAATAAGAGGTTATGTCCTTTCGTTGAGCAGTTCGTCTCTCTGTCAGTCACGGATAAGAACTTCGGAGTAGAATTTTCATCAGTAAACATGCTTAATAAATGTACCCACCTTAGGAATACCTGTTCGGCTTTTTGTTCACTCTGTTGACATAGTCTTAAGATACTGGCTTCCTGACTTAAAATTCACCAAACATTGATGTTATTGTTTTTTCCTTGACCTGTGCAAAACTCAATCATGTTTTGCAAAGCTAAAAACAAAAACAACAATTTTCCTCTACAAAACAACGAAACGAAACAACACGAATAAATATTTGAAGATATAAGGAAACAACACGAATAAATATTTGAAGATATAAGCATAAAAACGTTTACCAAAATGACCGTATTTGGCATTAAATAACCCGAAAAGGGTTGATATGCTGTAAAAAAAAACAACCAATGCAACTCCAATATGTTGCTAAGATCGCTGAATAAAATGGTTGGATCATTCTACCGCTCCCAAAACGTACCTGATCCTCTACCTGTATAAGAGTCATATACATGGAGTACTGCTTACACATCTGGAAAGATGACGCTCACAGCACTCTTTCTTGCCTTAACAGAGTACAAATTCGACTTGGCAATCTAGTGGGCGATTATCTCTTCTTTTCCCTACGAAGTCTTTCTCATATAAAACGTTGCTAGTCTCTCTCTCCCTCTTCACTCTATCTCTTGTCTATCGTCACTTCCATGAAAGATGCTCGACTGAACTCCAATCTCTGGTCCATCCCTGTAAAATATTTGGAAGAATAACTCTTCCTATCACCACTGCAAAGAAGTTTCCTTCCTTCCTCTTAAAAGTAAACATAATTTTCGTGAACAGAGTTCCTTTCCAAAAACATCCAATCTGTAAAACATATTCCCTGCAGACTACACATGGTCGTCGATATCAACAAATGCTTACCGAGCCGTCCTCTTGAATAATCAAAATTTGCCCCTTTTAAAGTCATCGCTTTCAATCATCTCATAGTATTGTTCATAATACAACTGACAATCTCATTAACCATTTTCCTCAGGTAAGTTTTGGACTTGGTAAATGGTGATTCAGTAGTTTTAAAAGGGAGGTGAATAGAAGAAAATCACGAGCAGTGTCTTTTTTTTTGTTCAAATCACGTTCTTTTATAGAGATGTTTTTTTTTACAGAAATCGCTCCAGGCAGGGCAGGGCAGGAAGCCACTTGATGTAAAGAGCTAACAATAACGAAATATGATTATCGCAAAGACAGGAGATGCCTATTAGCCTAAGTCTTGAAAATATCAAGGCTATAGGTAGGAAGAAAACCGTCAGCAGGAATAAAATTCCACGGGCCTGCAGTTCTTGGAAAGAAGCTACTAGAATAGGAAGCTGTATTATAATGAGGTATCAAAACAGCGAATTGATGGAGACCACTACACCAACGAGTCAAACGAGCTGGAACAAAGGAAGCAGGGAATAAATCAGACAATTCCGAAGAACACATGCCATAATAGTACTTATAGAAAAGACTGAGACTAGCAAGATCACGACTGTGAGAGCGAGGATGTGGAGAAGAAGAAAGGGAGGGGACCAACTAAATTACAGCTACGTTTCTGCACCTTATCAAGAACCCTCAAATAGGATACAGATTCACCAACCCAAATATGACAACAGTAATTCAATACTTTAATAAACAATTAATTAATCATGAGCAGTTTTTTTATTCT
Organism: Sepiola atlantica; assembly: GCA_963556195.1. Taxonomy (NCBI): domain Eukaryota; kingdom Metazoa; phylum Mollusca; class Cephalopoda; order Sepiida; family Sepiolidae; genus Sepiola; species Sepiola atlantica. The sequence continues at coordinate 151,081,461 of OY744516.1, forward strand.
TTGTTCAATGCGGGTTTTTTATGAGGGCGTTCATTTTGTGGATCGATTGAAGCCAAACTGCGTGACTGAACGTCTTTGTCTGGTTTTAGGGATTTTTCTTTTTTTGTGAAAAGCTCTACTACTGGTACTGTATTTATTTTATTGTATATCCTCCCACAATCCTTCAGGTGGTCATGCATACAGGTATATATAATGGAAGTTTAAAGGGCGTTGCTAAGAGTGATTAAGTGCGGACGTAAAGGAAACACGGGTAGACAAAAATAATAGACCGGATGAATTAAAAAAAAAAGAACTGGACAACCCGTGACCCGTTTGGTCAGTATTTGTTATTATCGCTATATAAGTTAGGTATGCGTATAAGTTTAAAATGTTGTGTGTATAGGATTCACTTCTTAACAAATTAACAGTTCATTATGAATTTCAGAACACACCGGCTAAGCGTATGGGGTGGTAATGTGAGCTATATTTGGTGTCATTTCGTTTCCTGAAAATCGGGTAAAAGGGGGTAAAAATCAGATACTTACGATTTGGGGGAAATTTAACAACATGTATTATACATCAATTAATATATATTTCCCAAATTTAAGTTTCTTTGGAATATTTAAAGGGGTTTAAGAGCGTAATATGGATACAACCTTGTTTTGAAAAGTAAAATATTTCAGATTTGCATTGCATTTAATCTATAATCATTCGATACCAATTAAACAAGATTCACTGAATTTCATTTTCTTTTTAAGACATCCCTTAAGCTTGAGCTTTAAATTTGAGACATTTACTAGAATCAAAACCATTTAATTGATTTTGATCAAAATTGGAATTAAGAGTCTAGACACAAGGTTTAGTATTATTATATATTTATTTTAATCTTCGTAAAGTGACATAAAAGTGGTGCAAAACGGTTCAGTTTGGAGAATTCATTTTACCCGTCCCGGTATGGGTGTTATTTTACTCATGCAATAAAGAGAAGCATTCATCAAGATCTGATACTGCATTAGTAATAATAATAATTAGTAATAATAATAACTAGTAATAATAATAATCTACCTATTTTTTTCTTTTAAATTATGAGTCACATCAGATTATTTTGACGTCAGCCGTATTCTCTAAAAGATCTCACGCTAATAGCGGCCCAGTTACCCCTCGGCTGACAAAATAGTACAATTTACACAATTGTGAGAAAAAAATGAATAATCAGTGAAACCGTAAAAAACACGACATATCCTAAACTGTTTTGTAATAGCATCTAGGCTTACATATAACGCACTATGCGAAGTATCCGTCTGGACAGCGGCTTTTCATCTTTACTTCTTCACGCGTCAACTGAACTGGTTTTGCTTTAAATTACAATAACACTGGCTGACTCTGCCGGTTCGCCATCGCTTTGAAAAGTTATCTACTTGAAATATTTGATGCATTAATTTGAAATAAACATTTCATTTATAACTGTTCTTATTTATTCATATACATAGATACACATTAACAGCTTGGTTATTTCGATATACATTTATTTATCTTTTAAATGTGATGGTAAAGAAAGGAAATAAAAAAATGAATCAATTTGCCTTTTCATGTGCAATATGAAAAATAGATCGCAACTTGTACAAGAAAATAACATTTGAAAACAAATGCTAAATATCTGTCCAGGAACTAAAACAATATTACGAAGCAGATGTATTTGTTATTTAAAATCAAAATAATCATTGAATTAAAAAAAGAATAATAAAAAATAATAGCTTATTAATAAAATGTATTTTTTTTTCAATTTATTGATCCGTCACGATGCCCTGTCTATTTGAAATTTCCATGGTTAGCTTTTGACAGCCTTGACATTGTCAAAAGGATTTCTTGCTAAGATCAAAGTGTAGTATCTGTGCCGATGGATACTGCACCCCATAGACTGGTATTGTTTTGGCCTTTAGGGCTTGATTTACGTCGGTCTATGGGTCTGTCCTGTGCAGTTTTTGGAGGTCCCAGTTTATTGCTTACTGCCTGAGGCGCTCCTACCGGAGAATGCCGACGGGGCTGCCCAGGCAATTTTTAAACCCCACTTTCCCGACCCGACCTTGGGTCACATCTTACTTGTGGGAGTAAGATAAAAACTGGCCTTGTGTCTAACTCCTGGAGAGGAGTAAGTCAATACTCAACGCTGTTTTCCAGCAACCATGCTGAGAGTAGTTCACACGACTCGAACCTTTTTCTCTTTTCGCAAGGATGTTTTGCCAACCATTCAAAACCATTCTGTTGTTTATAAATTCATGTGTCAGTGTGGAGCTGACTACATTGGCAAGACATCCCAAAGATTAGAAATGAGAATATCCCAACAATCACCACATAATATTCGTTTACACAAGGTTTCGAGATCATCCGGGAACTCTTAAGCACATGAATCTGCCATTGGTTGGTACAAATATGTGTTCTGACCAGTATTCCAATGGATGGTTTTCTGTTTTACACAGTGCTTGTATTGGTCGAACTATCATCTCAATATTATTGAAGCGTTAGTTATTAACAATACTCGACCTAGCCTGTGTAGACAAAAGATTTTGAAACATCAGTTGGAGATCTTCAATGATTGAAATACACCATAACGTTAAGAGATTATTGTTTTTTTTTCTTTTCTCAAGTGTTTTCTGCAACTGAGACAATTTTCCCCTCCTATTTCATTCGATTTTCTTAGCTTTTAATTTATCATTCTGATATTTTTTCTTAGAGGGTCAGACGATAAGGCCTTAATGAAAAATTTAAGCAATTTTCTTTCTTTCCACCCGCTTGTTTCATTGATCAAAATATTTTTTCTTCTGAAATTTATCCTAGCATTTTGTTGAACTCAAAATCTACTTGCACACACACACACACACACACACACACACACACACACACACATATATATATATATATATATATATATATATGGTCATCCAGTGTGTTTAAAGGTGGCGATGGTTTCAGCTTGAGATACGAACTACAACCGGTGGTCAGCAGTTGGGACATCTTACCTTTATGCTATTACGCACGCGACGAAGTGAGGAGATTTTTTTTTTTACATGTTTAACTTTTACGTACGTCATGAAAGGTCGCAAAAAAGAGCGTTACCGTATTTCAATTACCGCGTAGCCAAACCTTCACTTCAGAAGAAGGAAAAACGTAGAAAAGTTTCGTCTCACTTTTTTCTTACAACATAAATTTGGCTATATTGAGCTTATTTATCTCCTCTCCTGGAGCTTAGAGACAAGGTTAGTTGTGGTTTTGAAAAGTCAGCGCACTAAGTGTAGTGCATTCCGGCCTACCAAAATGCCTGAGCAGTCCCATAGACATTCTCAGGCGATTAGCAATAAGCCCCCCTCTAAAACTCGAGGTTAAAGGTTAATGAGAAGGTAAAGCCTGAGAGGATGGACCTCATCTAATAGGCCTGGGAGAGTGGACCTCATGAACAGTACTCTACTTCACCCCGGCAGCAACAAATCCACTGTCGGACTGATTGTCAATGACGTATCCCCGACGTTTACAAACACTTACTCAAGCTGTACCAGTTTGGGTTTAGTGAGACTTTCTCGGAAACATGCAGACCCGAATGTTACATTATATATATATATATATATATATATATATATATATATATATATATATATATATATATATATATATATGGGAAGAGAAGGATGAAGGTAATCCGACGTAATGGGAAAATGAAAAAGGAAAACCAAAAAATGGATTTTTTTTTATGTGTACATCAACGTTTCGTCTTTATTTATAAGACTTCATCAGGATGATAATATAAAGAAAAATGTCATGCAAGTACAAACACACACACACACACACATATATATATATATATATATATATATATATATATATATATATATATATTTAAGTATTAATATTTTAATGGTGTCCAAAAAATAAGGGGTTCGAGGATTCTTCTTAAAAGTATAGAACCTCTGTTTGAATTTTGGTAAACTTCTTTGTTAAAAAATGAATTTGCTCTGATATTGGCAAAAGGCGCATGCAGTGGCTACAGAGGGAGGGCGACGGGCGGTGATCCCGGCCATTCAAATTTAACCATCTCCTTTTCTTATGATATTATTTGTACACTTATGCTTGGGTCTTTGGGCATACAATCAAGGAGTTGGCCGCATGTATCATCAGGGTATCATCAGACCTCTAGTGACACCAGACAGTACTGTCGGCAACTATTTTACAAAACAGGTGTTTAAAACATAATCATTGTTATCTATGTATAAGTTTAAAAAAGAAGAATGTTAAGTAGTTTATTTTATTTAACTCCTCTTCGGGAGGTTAGAGACAAGGTCAAGTGTGAGTTTTGATGATAGTGAACTGGATTCGAACCCGGCACACCTACGCCCTCAGTCCGCGCATTAACAACTTAGCACCCGTGCCATACTTACGTACTGCTAAGTAGTTTATATATTGCTTGTTATGTAAATTTTCATAAGCCGGTGTAAGAGCAGTCGACAGTAAAGACGGAGTTCATTCCTTGCCATTGGCAGTGTAAAGTAGTCGGATGTGTTAACCATTAAGTCGGCATTTTGGCAGACGGTTGATATGATAAAATATAAATGTCTACAACTCAATGTCTGTGTGTATTTGTGTGTGATGTTTGTGTTTTCCCTATAGAAAGAAAGTTAGAGAATCGACATAAAAGTAAAAAGTGTATTCTTATCTAAAATTTACCATATAAGCAAATGGAAGTGTTCCCGAATCTGTAAATGCACTCCCAAGGAGGCTATGAGCCCCCTCATAAAACTTTAAATCTATCTTTTTTTGATAAAATTTAAATCATATGTATAAAATTCTCCGGAAAAGACAATGGAAGTGGTCCATAATATCTACGTTACCCTCTGTGTGCCGAATATCTATGTGAACCGATATATTAGTGACGCATGGGCACAGAACCCACTTAAAACTTCAAATACGTACTTCCGGTTTTAATGAAATTAAAACCATGTGTATGAAACACTAACTAAAAGAGTTTTCCAACATTTCAGCTTCTCCCGACTATATTAGGAGACAAAACGGGAGAAGAAGGCAATAAAAACAAAGGAAGTAATATGGGGTGATTTATGAAATAACTATAAATAAGACTGTAATTTCACAAATCTTTTTTTCTTACTTGCAATTGTAAATCAAAATGTCGAAGATATCCATTTTAATCCGAAAGAAGATGAATGAAAAAACGAATGACATTTTTTTCAAACCAATCAAGGCATATTGTCATTGAAACGTAAGGGGCTACTGTTGTAAGGGTAAGACTTATAATGGGCAACCTGTATGTGGAGAGTTAGGCAGCAAGATGTTTGTTTACATTACATTTATATTTCTGCATGTTAATACGGTCGGGGAAACAGCGAGCAGGAAGGGGTATTCCAAAGGCAAGCTCTCCGTGTAAAGACGCTTATAGAGTGGAACATCTTTCGGCAATAAAAAACCTCTACATTCAAGGGGTGGAATTTTGTTGCTATTCGGGTGGGTTAGAGGGTATTTTCGTTTAGCGGGTACAAGTGCAGTTAGTTCATCAGAGCATATTCCGTGGGAATACTTAAAACAAGAACAGGGATGCAAAACTGTAGCGATGGTATAGGGGATGGACCTTGTCAGACAATGCGGGACTTTAGCAGACAGTGCGGTACATATTTGATTTTTTATTTAATTTTGACTTATTTACTTATTAATTGTACGATGAAATATTTGAACTTATCGCTTTTAGAGTTTACGTGAAATAAACTAGTTTAATATCGTATGTTAATTGGATTTTTATTTTTACTTATTTCATGTATTTGCCAAAATATACAACCTAGAAAACAGTTTTTTACTAATCAATCACCATTCATCAAGACCAAACACAACTCGAGGATGAAGGTTGATGGGATGGAATAATTGTCAATTGAGCGATTGAAAACTTTATGAGAGTGTTGGGATGGACCAAGTTTGCATACTTATGGAGAAGGTTCATAGCAAGAATCTGCTGACATTCGATTTAAAGATGACCATGTTATAATCTGCAAGAAATCAGTTCTGTGGCAATGTGTTCCACAGTCGGAAGCTTTTTGTGGAAGCTCTGTCTGACGTTAGGCACACAGAGGAAAAAGGAAAAGTTGTGTTTCGTTGTGGTAGCGAAAAAATTGTTTTCTTTCGTTTTGGTAGCGAAAAGTATTTCGGATGTTTTTTAGATTATGATTGATAATTCGAATTATCTTGATTATTTGGACTACTATTCTCATCTTGGTTGTTATTTGCACAAAGTTTAGACCGATGCAACCTCCGACCTTCTTCATGGCTGACGGAAAGGGAAAGATTTACGTTAATGGAGTAAATAAAGGGTTCAGTTTTAAATGTTGTATAGATTCTCGAGTTCAACATAAAGATTCACAAGTAAGAAGACATGCACCTGAAGAAGGTCGGGCGTTATTTATGACGAAACGTTGTGTAAATAACAAGCAAAATAGGTATTTTACAAACTAGAAAAAAATACTTTACCAAAATGTCCGTTGGCAAAAAGTCCCTTTGCCAAATCGTCCTAGGTTCACTTGTTCCAAGCGATTTCGCAAATATGTCATCAGCGATAATTATAACCCTGAATGATCCATTAAGCTTTATGAGTTCGAAACAGCCAAGACCTGCGTACCTGATGACCCGAACAACAACTAAAAAAAAAAGAAGTTTTCCCATCGTAATATCGACCAGCCAGACGTTCATTTTATTTCTTTCGTTTTAGTGTGCGTGAGAGAAAAAATGTCCTATGTGTGGATATAGTTTTCTTGTATGTGAGATTGTGAGCGATGATGCATGTTAGTCTACTGCGTGTGCATACATCTGAATGGGCTTGTTAAGTTTTTGTTCTTAAAAAGAGTTAATCAAGCAGACAGACATAATTTTGGGTGTATTTATGTACACATGCGCGTTTGATTGGAGTGGATATGCTTGGGCGTGTGATTTTGTGTGCGTGTAGACATGTGTGCAATGTAGACATGGTGTGTTAATGTACTATTACTACCTATTATAAGAAACAGTATCCTTAAATGTGAGAAACCAACCTACATAACCAGGTAACTTCAAAATAAAATAGAACAAAAATATAGAACGCGCACTAGACAAATACAACGTAACTGAAACTCCCAGAAATTCTATGATCTGAACCCCCCTCCTAAAAATGGCGAGGCCTCAGCTGGTATCACACGAAACGGTCGTGAAGGGTCAAATAGATGGAAGGAGAGCACACTTCAGAGCTCCATTAGAAGGGCGCGAATCGTTCTGGAACCTTAGGAAGGCTTATTGTCATTTACATTCTAGAGAAAGTCAACGATTTTATCAGCGAGATAGCAATAGTAAATGGCTGTTGCGATAGGGCAACATGATTTACAACGGTTATCGAAAGACTCGGCTGGTACGGAAACTCTGGGGAGACTTGTTTTCACTCAGACTCCAATGAACACAATTTGTTATTGCAAGTAAGTAATCACTCATTATGGCTTGTGTGTTATAATAATAATAATAATAATAATAATAATAATAATAATAATAATAATAATAATAATAATAATAATAATTATTATTATTATTATTATTATTATTATTATTATTATTATTATTATTATTATTATTATTATTGTTGTTGTTGTTATGTGATGCCGGATACAAGTTTACTAACAGAGAACAAAGAATAAACCACCTCATGTACATGGACGACCTGAAACTATTTGCAAAAACCAAAAAGGAACTGGAAAAGCTGATACATGTGACCAGAACCGTCAGCCAGGACATTCAAATGGAATTCGGAATAGACAGTGTCCACTGATAGAGATTAAAAGGGGAAAACTGGGGACGACAGAGAGCATGATACTGCACAACTAAGAGGAGATGAGGGCGCAAGGCGAGCAGGAGAGCCATACATATCTGGGAGTTCTGGAAGCAGACACTGTCAAATCTACAGAAATAAAAGAGAAGATTGGAAAAGAATATTTGTGAAGAACGAAGAAACTCTAAGAAACGAAATTATATAACAGAAATCGAGTAAAATGAATAAACACATGGTCAGTATAAGATAAGATAAGATACTTTGAACCATTCATAGGAAAAGGACACTTGAACAGAGAAACGGAATTTTTACTTACGGCTGCACAGAACAATGCGATTTGGACAACGTACATTAAAGCTAAAATAGATAAAACCCAGTAAAACAGTACATGCAGATTGTGTGGACAAAGCGACGAAACAGTAAATCACATAATAAGTAAATACAGCAAACTAACCCAAAAGAATACAAGAACATACATGAATGTGTGGGGAAAGCAGTACACTAAGATTGAATTTCGAACACGCGGACCGATGATGCAAACATAAACCAGAGACAGTAATGGTAATCGAAACACACAAATTCCTCTGGGATATGAATGTACAAACAGATGAACTCATAAGAACAAGGAGACCGGATGTCATAATAATCAACAAGAAGGAAAAATTCTGATTGATCTTAGCCAAAAGGAGGTGATGAGTCAGAAGAACAGATGCCAAGATAACAGAGAGAACTGCTAGCCGACGATTCGCCCTTGTATAGCGGTGGGTTAGAAAAGAGACTCTGACTCTGTGTTCCCATACGTTCCTCTTTATGAAGCATATAAAAGTTAAATTAAAATAAAAAGTTAACTTATTTAAAATAAAAATGTCGTTAAAGCGCTAGGTTTAAAATTATTGGTTGGCGGGAGAAAAAGGGATCCACCAGACTAAAATGCTATCATTTAATTTTCTTAAGGAATAAATATAATCCCAGCAACGTAAACTAAAAACGCACGCGTTCAATGAAGACAGTTCCAGTGACCCATGTAACCTATTTCACCCATATCTCGGAGAAAGTGAGACAGGTTCACAGTTTTCCAAGGTTATTAGTGTAAGTGGTGCTATACCATCGGCAGGGATCGAACAGGGAACGTCGAGCCCACAGTCGAGCTGGAAACAACTCTACCATTGCCGCCTCAAAGTCTTCATGTATATACATATATTGTCGAACATGAGATGAACGTATACAGGAAGATGTGACACTAGGCCGAAAGGATGGGAGAATACGCCAGCGCCCCTAAAGACGGGGCACTCTTGCCTCTTAAAAAATGCCTGGGTAGCATTCTACGGTCAGGGCACCTCAGGCAGTTAGTAATAAACTAACTCCTCCACAAATAGGGAAGGGAAGGTCTGAAGGTGTGGACCTACTCAGACAACCCAGGAGTAATACCTCAGCGCGACAGATAAAAGGCAACTGAAATTTCCGATTCTCTGCCGGACAAATTGTCGAGAACGGATCCTCGACTGGTATATACCAGTCAAAAGTCTTTAAGCAACATAAGTTTCCGAAAGACTGCTGAAATGTGAGTGCGTGTGTGCAGATGTGAGGAGTCGCACTTTTAATTTGTATTCAGAATCTTATGATGTAGAACTCAGTAAATAATAATGCGTGAAATCGCTTGTAGGCAATGACCCAAAGCGGGCGGTTGTTAACGAGGACGACCACCCACAGTGATGTACAAGCACCGAAATGAACTCTGGTGTCGGTTCTTCTGATGTCAGACTATCAAACGAGCGCTGTCCAGTACAGACACCAACTCGACTTACAAGTTTTTTAATTTTATTTCTAAATCAAAGGACTGCCTGTTATTTCATACAGTCTTTATATATATATATATATATATATATATATATATATATATATATATATATATATATATATGATAAAGAATAGAAAAATGTTCCGACGTGATGGAAAATGAAATGAGAAAAAACAAAATATTAATTGAATATCCATGTACGTTTCACCTTTATTAGAAGGTTTCATCTAGAAGGGAGATTGACGAAAAAGAAAAAAATACAGCAACAAGTACCAAAGTCTGAAAAATAAATGTGAGGAAGCGCTTAGCAGTTTAGAATTGGACCCTTTCAAATTCAGATTACCGCCTAACGTTGAATATTTAAGATATATCGATGACATTTTAATCTTTCTACCCGAAAACACACAAATTGATGATCTCAAAAACAAACGAAATACAGTTGAACCCTCCATAAAGTTCACATACGAAACAAAAATAAATAATTCGATATTTTTTTAGACACACTCATTATAAAATCTAAAAACAAACTATCATTTAAAGTATACCGCAAAACCACCCACAGAAACAACTATATCCATTTCTATTCACACCATAACAACAAAATAAAAACAGGTATGATAATTGGCTTTTTCTTACGGGCTCTCAAAATCTGTAGTCCTCAATACTTAGATGATGAAATCAATTATATTACTAACCTTCTTAAGACACTTCAATACCTATACACTTTATATTAAATGCTAAGCAAAAAGCCCTACGTATATTCTCTAAAAACAACACACAACATTTTCAAACACCTAGTATTTATCTCATAAAAAGACATCTACTATTATCCACCCATTCCAATAACACAATTATTTGCAACATGCTCAATAAACTTGGAATCCCCACAATACAAACCTCTTCAGAAACTATTAAACAGACACTAACTACAACTAAACAATTTCTAAATAAAATCACTTCTCACGCTGGTATATACACCATCCCATGTAATAATTCTCATCAAACATACATAAGTGAAACTAAACGGGAATTTATTAAAAGGCTTGGGGAACACAATAGAGATATCTATTGATAATGGAGTTTATGTATCTGTCTTAATCCGAAACTCCATCAGAGTACTATGATTATTTATTAAGTCCGCCAGCTTCATTATATACTATGAAAAACACCGCCGTAAACACTATGCGCGTTTCTCAATTTACATAATGAATTGCTTCTGAACTTCTAATAAATTAGTATTCGCAAATACACACACATGATTGTTCTCTTCAGATTTCAACATGTATTTACTTTATTTTGCTCGCTAATAAACTTACTTATAAATTCTAATTATTTCTTTTATTATTTATTTATAAAATTAGTTACGTAGTTATTTCCTCTACGTCCAACTGATTGAACAGCGTACCTCCCTCTGAACGGGCGCGTTCCTCTACGTCTAACTGATTAAATAGCGTACCTCCCTCTGAACGGGCGCGTTAATACTTTACTGATTTATTTTATTAAAACGTTCTGAGTTTGTTTATTTTCTTAATCTTGTTAGCCATTATGTTTTAAAACACAACTTTATTGAATCAAATTGTTTAATTAAAATAATAATTGATAAACACACACATTATAAAGAATTTAGTTTAGCTAAACTTTTTTTTTCTTCAGAAAGTTATCGCGGGTCCTGCAGTAAAAGAGTACCGATTTTTTTATTGATAATTTTCAGATACACCTTTTTTCCGATTTGAAAATTAGTGTTCGCTGCATTTAGTTTTTTAAATTGTTGATTGTAACAAATTTATTGAATGATTTAAAAATTACTATTTAAAAAAAAACACACACACATTATAATGAATTTAGTTTTTTTTTGTCAACAAAAAAAAAACAACACATTGTACTGGAAAACTACATAACTGATTTTAAAATAGTGTTCGCTGTATTTTGTTTTTTTTAATTGTTGATTTTAATTTACGTACACCTTTTTCCGCTTATTATATTCTGACGTGGATTTAGCACAAAACAGTTGAGTGTAAAGAAAAGCGAGCAGACGATAACTTGGGGGGACACCTTTTACTGGGCAAGTAAATAACTGTTTTTAGAATCGTATTCGCTGTATTTTTTATTGTTAATTTTATTTTAGGTACACTTTTCTTTTTCTCTCTGAAAAACTAAAACTATTATTATTTATTATTTTGTAAATTCTTACGTGGATTTGGCGCAAAACGATTGGGTGGAAAGAAAAGCGAGCAGACGATAACAATGCAAATTTAATGTTTCTTTTTATTAATGTTGTTATTTATCGTGTGCAATATATTATTGAAATTAATTGTAGTGATAAAAAGCTCTACCCAAATTACATACAAGCGTCATTTCTGACGTGGCAGCCTAGCAAAAATATGCGGCCGGAGGGCGCATATATTTGCTAGTAAGAAATAACAATTCTTTGAACGCACTTTTCTTCCACGTAGTACAACAGCAGCACCATTTTAATTTTGAACAGGTTAAATTATTAAATTCGTCTCTAATAAGTCTAAACGTAGACTCCTGGAATCAGCACTCATTACAAATTATAATACTACTAAACCGCGTAACGGTTACTATAATCTGTCCCCTTAGCAAACTTATTTTATCCGAGCATAAATTTATCTCTGACCATGGATAACCATCTCATATCATATCCTCCACTGTCGTGTTTCGCATTATATCTACCCTAATTTCGTTAAACTTACTAATATCTTTAACTTACTTAAACCATCATTTCCTTCTGTCTTTCCTACAACTTCTTTTTCAATGTATTATAACTTGTATTTACTCAATCTTAATTTTACATCGTTTAATTAGCTCATAAACATAATATATAACATTTTTTAAAATTCTTATGAATATTTATATAATATATAAATAATTAGAATTAACTACTATCTAATTAAATAATTACTATTACATACTTATTTCAACACATTGATTCATAATAAAATTACATTTAAATAGCTTACATTTATTGATACATAGATTTTTGAATTTACTTATGATCAACCAAATTATGTTTTATTAGGAATAGCAACTACATAATCAAATAAATACATTTACATAACTTTTTGCAACACAATGATACATAATTGCACAAACATGTATATTTATATATTTTCTCTTCTGCGATCCATATTTGTAATGTTTTTTTCTTTTTCTCTTTCTTTTTTTCTTATCCTCTCCCCCTCTTCCTCGTTTATTTTTTATGTTCCATGGAACGTTATATATACCGTTGACTTATGAACGCTCACTTTCCGAACTTTTATCGGTTGTAATGTTCTATGGAATGTTATATATACCGTTGACGTCTGAACGCTTAATTTTCAAACTTTTATAGGCTGTTCTGGCGTAGAACATTTCTCAGCGTTCTAACTGCTGAGCGCGTCCTCACATTTATTTTTCAGACTTTGGTATTTGTTGCTGTATTTTTTTTCTTCAATCTCCCGTCCTGATTAAACGTTCTAATAAAGGTGAAACGTAGAGTGATATTTAATTAATATTTTCGTTTTCCTTATTTAATTTTCCATCACGTCGGAACATTTTTCCATTCTTTATCATATATATATATACAGGGTGTTTCAAAAGTTTTGGGAACATTACAAATGCGTATATCTCATGAACTATTCCAGGTAGAAAAATGAAACTGGTGCCATTTTAAAGCTTGCTTAATCAAGTTTTTGGTCATACTAATGATTTTCGTGTTATCTTTCCAGGTGCAGTAATGGCGTTCTCTAAACAAGACAAGGCATTTTGCGTCCTCCAATTTGCAAAGACTGAATCGTGGACATGTGTTCAGCGTGCATTTCGCAGGAAATTTAAAAAAGAAGCCCCTGAAAGGAAATCCATTGTCAGATGGCATGCTAAATTTGTGAAAGATGGGTGTTTGTGCCCAAGTAAGTGAACAGGTCGCCCTTCAACTTCAGAAGATGCAGTTGAGCAAGTTCGGACAGCCTTTCAGCGGAGCTCCCGTAAATCAGTGAGAAGAGCCAGCAGGGAACTTCAGCTTGCTCCAGCAACTGTCTGGCGTGTCTTAAGGAAACGACTGCAAATGGTACCTTACAAGCTCAAGTTGGTCCAAAAGTTGACGGACACTGATAAGCCACTTCGCCGTGACTTTTGCATTGCAATGCAAGAGAAGTTGGAAGATAACGACTTTGCTGACCGGCTTGTTTTTAGCGATGAGGCGACCTTCCATCTGAATGGCAAAGTTAACAAGCATAACACTCGCATATGGGGTACTGAGAATCCTCATGAACTTCTTGAGCACGAGCGAGATTCAACAAAAGTGAACGTGTTTTGTGCAATTTCCAAGAAAGGTGTCTATGGACCGTTCTTCTTTGAAGAGGCGACTATCACTGGTGAATCCTATCTCAACATGCTGGAAGACTGGTTAATGGCTCAGTTGGAACAAGCAGAATCTGATGACTTCATTTTTCAACAAGATGGTGTACCACCACACTGGAGTCTTAGAGTAAAGCAGTTTCTTAACACAAGGCTGCCTGGTAGATGGATTGGGAGATCTGGGCGAGGTGATGACGTTCTCATGCCCTGGCCTCCTAGGTCTCCAGATCTTATCCCGTGTGACTTTTTCCTTTGGGGCTTTGTCAAGCAACAAGTCTATGTGCCGCCCCTTCCAAGAGATATTGACGAACTAAAGGCTCGAGTAACGGCAGTTGTGGGAACCATTGACGTCAAGATGCTGGAACGCGTTTGGCAGGAAATGGACTATCGACTAGATGTCTGCCGTGTGACGAATGGTGCTCATATTGAGCAACTTTGAAGATTCCCCACAAAACTTGAAACCTTAACCTTTCCAACGGTACCAATTTCATTTTTCAACTCCTAATAGTTTTTGAGTTATTAAAAATCGTTATGTTCCCAAGACTTTTGAAACACCCTGTATATATATATATATATATATATATATATATATATATATATATATATATATATATATATATATATATATATATATAAAATTAGGTAACTGATGAGAATAAAAATGAGATAAGATACAATAGTTATTAAATCATCAACTATTCAACTAAGGGTTATATAAACAATGTTTGAACAATTGATGATTTAATAAATACTGCAGTTTATTTAATTTTTATTCTCATCATTTATTTATATTATTACTCTCTCTTATATATACAGCATTGAATATTCAAAATAAGATAAAATTTAAATATATGATTTTTATCTTTATTTTCTCACTTCACACACACACATATATATATATATATATATATATATATATATATATATATATATATATAATTCAATTTTGTAATATTCGATTGTGTTCATTCTGTATTTAAATATTGTAATTTGCTTTATTCTATATGTTTTTATTACTATTATCATCATTGATCTTACAAATCGAGTCGTGTGAAATTGCATAAGAGGTTCTGTTTCCCATATTTACTGGATATATCTGTTATTTATGTAATACTAACATTTGATTTTTTTTTCATGGCTTCTATATATAATGTTATGAGGGGCGCTGATGAAGCGATCTTTTGGAATCATCTAAAGTATAATAAAAAATACGATTTTTCCAAATTATTTTAGGAACGATCGTACGCCAAACATTCGTTTTGGTTTGAATTCTTGAAACTGATGTAAATAATGTTCTAATTTTGTTTATCTCAACTTGACTTTCTTTCTAATAATTTCGCTCGATACTACGATCCTCGTCAGAGCTTTAAAGAAATAAAAGGTATTAACCTTATTCATTTTATTTAAGGGTCTTGTTGAAGTGGCGTCCGATGTTGTGTGGACTAATAATGTAATGACTCTCTTAAACATGAACTTTAATCGCACATGGTCGCAAGTAGGTATACATTTTGGCAAGTTCATTTTTTAAGCATCTTTGACATTTAAAACTTAGAGAAAGAGGCAAAATACCCTAAAAAACACATGTTTTAGATGCAGATATTTTTTATTAAAATCAAAATATGTGTTTTTCATCTTGACTTTTTTCTAATAATTTCGCTCGATATCACGAGCCTCGTAAGAGCTTTAAACATATAAATGGTATTAACCTTATTTTTCTTTTGTAAACGTTCTTCCCGGTCTTGTTGAAGTGATGTCCGATGCTGTGTCGTCTAATAATGTAAAGCAATGTAAAATAAATATTCTTTAGCATAAGTTCAACGAAAATGTGTATAGAGCAAAGTATAATAGTTATTTATTTTAATTTTATTGCATATTTAAGTAATATATTATAATTAATTAATACCAAACTAAACGCTTAAAGTTTAGCCGGTTACATATTTAACAAGGAAACTAAATTAGATTTCAAAGTCTAAATATAGTGATTAAAGGGGGATAATTCTATTACGTTTTAAGTCAATTTAAAAATAGGCAAACATCGATGTTATAGTAATATGTTTTGGGTAGAAAAAATAGAAAGTGATAAATCTGGTGAGTAAAATACATGTAAAATAGAAACCTGTGATGAGATGTTTATAATCCTTATGATAAAAAAATAGGGAAGTCAACAGGTAAATTCAATTAGCTAGAGCAGATTGTTATAAAATTTATATAATTATGCAAACATATTATGATTAATATGTATTTAGTTATTTACTGTTTAGTTATATTTAGTATTATAGTAATTATTATGTAGTATTTACATTAGGGGTAGCAAGTTTTCTTCTTAATTTAAGTCCAACGAAATTGTATATTAGATTAATCTGGAACAATATGATGTGTGCCGATATGTCATAATTGGAGGAAAATATTGCGATGGTAATGATATGGTATTGAGGTACATGTAGACGCAGTTAAGGAATTTGATAAACTTGGTATAATTATTATGTAAAATTCAAAATTAAGAGATTTGCTAGACTTAGAAAGGAATTAAATTGTAATTGGTTAAAATATTTAAGTTATATGTTATATATGTAAACAACTCTATGACAATTAAATGAAATTTAAACTTAAAAAATTCGACGGACAATATTTTGAAGAGTAAATTGTAACAAAAGTAGTATATAGACGATTAAAAGGAGGAAAATATGTATTAATTGCAATGATTTAGACAAATATTAAGAACATTTCCTCGGTGATTTGGGAGGCGGTAGGAGTAGATATTATCATGAGAGTGAAAATGGTTGTCACCTCTTGTGTGAAATAATAAGTTGGGAGAACAACTTACTCAGAAAATAATGAAAGAAATTTTGAAAAAAAACGAAATGAACGCAAATTTTCTGAAAACGCGCATTATAATTAGCCTAAATGGCTGGCTGAACAGATGAGTATATAAAGCTATTAGCTCTAAAGCTATAATAGTCAATGAAATAGGGGAAGAATCGACTTTACTTTATTATATAAATTATATTATTTACTAGAAGATCCATGTTTAACCGCAATTGAATGGGATATCCTATGTCCTTTTACGCCAAACTCATAACACCATATTACCCTTTTTTATTTTATTTTTTAAAATTTTATGAAATTAAATTTTTGTGGTGGGGCCCAAGGATGTACCTAGAATTGATTGAGGCAACTAAGAAGTAGGAAAATGATATCTATTAAAATAAAGTTCGATAAATGTATAGTCTTTACGCGTGTTACTCGGGAATAATTGCTTGCCCGATGTGTACTCCTGCTCCAAGCCCTGAACCCCATGTTATCATTTATTTTTTTGTGTTTTAATTTCTATGACTTTAAAGTTATAAATCACATCAGATCAAGTAAAATGGCTCATTTCTTTCTGTGGATGTCTGGTGCGATTGCAAACCTCACAATATTATTGTACATCTTTGAATTAAAATGAAATATACTCATTCAATTACACTGGCTAATGCAGTTTCAGGGTATGTTTATGGGGTTTATTTCCAAAACCATAGCAGGAGTACAGGAATAAATAATAAAAAAAAGAGAAAGGAACTATCACTTTCCATATAGAGAGATAATCTATCTATATACAGAGTTTGAGAAAAGTGATGACATAACTTCTGGATTATCTTCTATTTGTATGTAGGGTGTTTTTGTCATAGCACTCTATTGTCAGTCTAGTGGTCCATTTCTGCGTCTGTATTTTCTTTGGTTCGTGTTAATCATATTTATTTTCCTGTGTTTTGGTCTGTTGTGTTCTGTTATATGAAATAAACTCATCTGCCTAACTTTTACAGAAAACATCAATTGGAACAAATACATTTAAGACATTGCCATGACTGCTGCAAAGAAGGGTGGCTACCGTGCTAGTAAACTTCTCACACCTGACATTATCCTAAATTTCTACAAAGCCACTATCCGCCCATGCATGGAGTATTGTTGCCGCATATGGGCTTGTGCATTATCCACTAGTCTCTTCCTCTTAGACAAGCTCCAATAAAGAGTCGCTAACTTAATAGGTCCCTTACTATCTACCAAGCTCCAGCCCCTATACCACCGCCGCAATGTTGCTTCCTTGTGCCTGTTTTACAAATATTTCAATGGATTGTGCTATGATGAACTTGCTGCTCTGGTGCCCCCACGACGCAAATTCACTAGACCAACCCGACAATCTGCCGAATCCCACCCGTTCACTATGGAGGTCCCCAGATGCCGATGAGCTTTCTAGTCCAAAAGCTTCTTTCCTTGTGCTGCTGGGTTCTGGAACTCCGTCCCTGCTCCCTGTTTTCCTGACAGTACTGACATGCAGAAATTAAAACTAATGTAAACAGACTTCTCGCAACACAGCTCCTAATTTAGGTTGACCCCCCCCTCTATAAAAAAACTCTCACCCTTTTTCTCCGTAGCCCCTTACGTCTACAGTGGCGATCTGCCTTGTTTGGGGTGAACTATGTTTAAAAAAAAGAAAGGAAACATTCGCAAGATGCCGACCGGATTACTTATGTTGGCTATGAAAGGAGCTTGCCGGCTTTCATATTCGTTAGGTGTAATTTTGTAATGGTTTTATCAGTTTACGTAACAACACCAGGCCCAGGCTTATTTTACTTGTGATACTGTCACAGGGATATTGTTTATCTCTCCCATATGTAGATATAATAGTGCACTATCAAACACATTGTACGTGTTAGATGTTGACAATAAAGAATGTTGATCAGTATTTGTTTCACCGCCTCTGTAGCAACATTCAGCTGAATTGTAAGCAAGCGTTTCTGGACAAATGTATATGGAACTTTAAAAAAATTTTTTTTACACATATAGAAAATAATTCCGAAGTTATGCCATCGATTTCTCAAACATATAAACATTCATTATGAAAAAGCCTAGCATTGTTTGCATAACTCTGTTTGTCGGCTAAGTACTTTAAAATATATAAGAATCGACGAATTTGAATGAAACTAATCATTTTGCTTCTGAAAACGCGGACCAATAATTAGCCCAAATCACAGAGGAGCAGATGTTTATATATAGTTTTTATGCGATATTGAATTATCTTACCTAAACGCCGCTATTCCGAATTCACAACAGCAAGCCGCCATTAATAGACTGCCTCTCTTCAACGAAACGTTCATAATTTTTTAAAAGTCACATAAAATATTTTACAGATAAAATTTTATAATTAAAATTATTAAGATATTTAGAAAATAATGTTTAACGATTTGAGGAATCACCCCCACTCTCTGGAGATAACATTCCATCGGTTACATTATCCGGTAAGTATATTCCAATGCCGGCAATAAGCAGGAACAAAAGTGTTAATAGCTGAATCCGGAAGGAGTGTTTGTCGTTCGCGTTTACAGGAAATTACTGCCATATTGTTGAACATGTTTGTGTAGGCGCATGTTGTGTAGGAGGATTGTCTTTCCTTTTTTTCTTTTTTCTCTCCTAATTTATTACCAGCAATTTAGTTTTTTGTGTTGCTTTTTAAAGTTCTATTTAAGGGATGTGGTTAGGCTTTCTGGCGTTTGACACCACCACCCCCACATAAGCCGGTTTCTAAAAATGAATTTCCGCTCGGAATCCCTTTGAGGCAGTTGTTTTTTTTTGTTTCTTAGTAATTTATTATTTTTTTCCCAGACAACTGAGAAAGGGGAAATAAACTGAATTGACTGTTTTTAAGTGTATTCTGTTTTATCAACGTTCACTTCAAATACTTATTTCATTGGCATGACAAATATTTCGTTAGAAGTGTTGCATGTTTTCACGTAAGCTAACCGTGTGAATATCGTATACAATCTCCGAAGCGACGAGTGCGTAGCGTGCGGTCGATATTTGTTCGCAAGATTACTGTCTAAAATATAACACGCTAGTTTCATTTATCAAACTTAGAATAACATTTTAGACATTTTTGAAAGCCAAATAAACAATGTGGAGTCTTTTTTTTTAAAATAAACTACTTATTTATTTTAAAGAGTTGAGCTTTCGACGTAAAACGTCCTTCTTAAAAGTATTGGAATTTACTCTTTTTAATTCTTCTTCTTAGAGACATGTTAGCCTCTCAGAGATAGGAGTCAGTTTGATTAAATAAACGGTTGAGATTTGAATGTCGGCATGTGTATCACATGACTTCATGACTATTTCTGTTGATTGATTTTTTTTTATAACTTAAGTTAGCCAAACAAAGCAAGTTGCCACTGAAGACGTAAGGGGCTTCTGAGAATTAGGGTGAAAGTTTGTTGGGTTATCCTAAATTGGGAGCTGTGCAGTGAGATGCTTGTTAACATAAGTTTTAAATTTCTGCATGTCGGTACAGCCGAAGAAACAGGGAGCAGGAAGAGAGTTCCAAAGGCCGACAGTTCGAGGAAATAAGCTATTGGAGTGGAAGGCTCTTCGGCATCTGGGGACCTCCACAGTTAATGCATGGGATTTAGCTGATTGTCGAGTTGGTCGAGTGTATTTACGTCGGGGGAGCAACAGAACAGCAAGTTCATCGGCGCACATTCGATTGAAGTACTTGTTAAACTAACACAAGGATGCAACATTGCGCCGAGGGAACAGGGGCTGAAGTATCGTGGATACTGAGGGGCCTATTAGATTAACGACTCTTTTTTGGACCATGTCTAAGCTGAAGAAGCTAGTGAATGGTGCACCAGCCCAGATGTGGCAACAATACTACGTGCATGGGCGGATGGTGGCTTTGTAAAGATATAGGATAATGTTAGGTGTGAGAAGTTTACTAGCATGGTAGAGGGGGCCACCTTTTTCACAGCAGCCTTGGCTATGTCTTCAATGTATTTGCTCCAATTTATGTTATCTGTGAATGTTAGGGCGAGACGTTTGGACGTTGGTCTCTTAGGTAGGGTGTTATTTGCCGTGGCAATCGGTAGTTTAAGAGGTTTCTTGTAGTTGTTGAAGACAAGGAGATTTGTCCTTGCAGCATTAAATGTTACCATCCATTTATGATCCCATTCTACTACACACTGGAGGTCACTTTCTAAGGATTCAGCCATTGCCTCGGATATGTGCGCGTCCGTTTTACCCACATGACGAGAGTAGAGTGTGGTGTCGTTAGCAAATATACCCAACTCAGACACAAAGTCATTAAGGATGTCATGGATGAAAATCAAGAACAATAAAGGGCCATGGATCGATCCCTGGGGTACACCTGCATTTATGTCATGCTTTTTGAATGAACGGCCATCGAGTATAACCTGGATCTTGCTTTTGGAAAGGAAAGATCTAATTATATTAAATATTCGTTCAATAATACCACATTAATTAATTTTGATAAGAAGACCTTCATTCCAGACCTTGTCAAAAGCTTTAGATATATCAAGCGCTACCACCCTATATTCACCTGCCTAGTCGAGTGTATGGTATATGTGTTCAGAGATAACTGTTAGGATATCCGCAGTAAATCGTGCTTGCCTAAATCCATACTGATGGCCAGAAACAAGTTTAGCATTTACGAGGTGATGGACTATCGCTAGATTGATTAAGGATCAATATATTTTAACGAAGAGCGGGAGTAGGCTGATGGGGCGATAATTCTGAGGGCCAGTTCTATCACCAGAATTATTGTAGACTGGTACCTCAGAGTCAATTTTCCAGCTATCAAACAAGCAAGATCCGGCAAGGCATTTGTTGTAGAGTTTGGAGAGAACAGGGGCCAATTTAGCATTTCTTTATTACTATTTCTGGTGTTTAATCTGATTGCTTTTTAACTTATCGAGGCTTCATAAAGTAGCCCCTAACGGATTATATATATATATATATATATATATATATATATATATATTGAATTGAATTATGATTTGGCTTTTGCTTCTCTAATTCCTTTCCATTCTTCTTCATTCTACCTGCTCTATCCTGGATATTGAGCTGTATACTCTTCACAATAGGTTTTACTTTTCCTAAAAGTTCGCTTTTAGTACACCACTTGATATATATATATATATATATATATATATATATATATATATATATATATACATATATATATATATATATATATATATGATAAAATCAGGTGGTCCTTGTAAATATTGGACATTACTCTCATTATGGAAACTTTTAGGGATTATTTAGTGTAATGAATGTGCTCATTAAACCTTTTCTAAACAATGATCCAATGTAGTCCAAATGATTGAGATCCGGGAAGCTGCGAGGCCAAATGTTAGAGGTCATGTGATCATGCAACTATTACTAGATTAAGAACTTTGTTGAACGTTCTATTAGCGATTTTTCCTTGCCTTTTCTGACGTGAAATTACCTTTACTCGTCACATAAAACTTGTATCTGACGTCTTTGTCGACAACATTTCAGAGTGTTCCTTATAATACATAATGTTTTTTTTTTGCAACTTCATGGTTCTTCTAAGGTAACCACACACGTTGTACCGTACTTGTCGAATAAATCCAAATGTTCTAATGCTATCAGTGTGTCTGGAATATCTGTTACGTTTCTATATTGCTTATACGTATCCCTTTCCAGTCTTTAACTCTTTGTGAGTTTGGTAAACGAAAGATCAATCGAGTTTTTAGAATGGATTAATTTCTAAATTGCTATAGTTAGCTTTTATAGTCAGTATAACTGTGTCCTTTCCTTTGCTGTGTAATTGTAGGGAATACTATTGATAATTCTAAAATATAGAAAATATAAAATCAAATAATATTACTGCTATAGAAAAAGTAACTTAACCTGCAGTTCTTGTCTGTCCAGTCACACTGAAAAACTGTGATATAGCGAAACAGTTTGTCTGTGGATGACTACTCTCTATATAAATATATGTATATGTTGATATATACAATAAATGATAATACATTGTACTTAGCTTTACACTTTATTGCAGTTTTTCAGAAGTTCCTGATTATTATAAATGTACCTGACTGGTCTCTTATGTTTTACATTATTAGTATATCTACCGGTAGACACCATCTTCGGTCTATCTGTAACGGGGTTTGTCAGGATCACCTGACATGAGGATACTTCGCCCTACAAGTAAACCCTGACCAAATATCCAAAGTCCGACTAAGACCCCCTCGACATGGCTACGCGCTGGCTCACACAAGGAATAGTGCATTTTTTTCTAGTGATGTTACCTCAAGTAACAGTACTCAGCTGAATACTCCACCAGACCAGATGAATTATTGGTCTGGAATCCGGAAAGACCAAGAAATTCCATAAGAACGATAAATATAATTAAGAGGCTAACTGAGGAGAAGAAAAGTGATATTTATCAACTCGAGATTTTAGAGGTAAGAAAAATCTTAAATGACGACACGGATATCTATTTATCTCATTAAGAAATCAAATGTTAGTTCAAGGATAGATGCGCCTTGATTTCTGAGAACTTATTGAAGTAAAGCAAAAAGAAAGTAAATATAACTACGTTCGACATGATATCGAGTCTTGGTTTTCAATGCTTTTGCCGTCTTAATTCGGTTGGGTTCCAAGTTTGAGATGTTATTTTTCATATATATTTAAAATGACATAAACATTTTTTAGTGCGGGGCGGGGGAGGTAGGCGTGCATCCAAATTCGAAATATCCAATCATATTTAAACTATCTTCGTTTCTCATATTTCTCAGTACTAAAAATTATACTTGAGTCTTTGAGGCCTTCCAATCAAGGAGTTGGCCCGGACATCACCAGGGATTCACCAGACCTCTGTGCGCCACTAGTAGAAAAGCGTAAGTATATAGTGTGTGTACATTTGCAGATAACAAGAAGGTGTTAGTTGGAACGTTTCGATACATACATGCTCTGTGCAAACGCCCCCTCCCTACTGTGAAACCGCGAACATTGTAAATTGTGTTTTGTTTGTTTTTATCGCATACTCTATAACATCGTTTCCTTGCCGAGGTTCTCTGAACCCCTAAGTTTCAGCAAAATGTCCCTGAGGGTCCTATAGAAACAACTTAGTTAAGGTAATGCGTTTTTTAAAAACATTTTATTTGATTTCATGCACGCAGTATTACTAAATACGCACAATATATTCGTGTAATATTTCCGTTTCATGCCTGTCACGTGATATTTTCATTGAAGTATCTGTTCGTTCGTTCGTTCGCCATGATACAATCATCCAAGGCAATACCTTCTCCCCCAGAGTGAAATGTAGTATATGTTTGTTGGTCCTGATACAATCTTCTCAGGCATTACCTCCTCCTTTGTAAGGGTAATGTATCTATTCTGTTATCATCAGATAATCCTCTTCCTTGGTGGCGGGGTAAGGTTGGGGCAAGCTAGTGTTAGGGTTAGCTAGGTTTAGTGTCTGCGGTTACGGTTCGGGGCAGTGTTAGGGTTAGGGTTAGGGGCAGTGTAGTAAAATATTTTCTGTTAGTGACAAGAATTAAATAGAAAAGACCCTGATATTATAATATAGCCATCATTATATCTACTTATTATGTTATTAATAAATATAACAATCATCCGAAATATATTTAGTGGTGTCTGTAAGGAGCTAGTGTTCGGGTGCCCACGACAACCACAACTTGGCGTTGGGGGGGGGGGGGATTCTTCAAAAAGTAGATTTACTTTCCCGTTGATGATATTGTTGGTCAGAATTAAGTCTCCTTGCACCCCCCCTGGTTTAAAGCGGCCTTAGACAAACATTCAAACTGTATGTCGATGTAAATATCTTCTACCTGTTTCTTTACATGGCTGGTTGCACTATGCTAGTTTTTTTCCATGCTCTATTTGCTATGTATGTCTCCATTTACTAGCATTCCCTTTCCGCGAGGACAGAGTTAGACACAAGGTCCGTCGGTTTTTAATGAGGATAAATCCAGCTCTCCAGAAAAAAAGCACTCTGGGTGTACCACTATCGCATTCTGTTAAATAGAAGAAAGGCAGCATTCTCTATCCGTGTTTCTTCTCCGTGGAACAACCTGCCAGAGGAGGTCATGCCGATGACTACCATATCCATGTTTAAAGCGGCTTTGGACAAACATTCAGATTGTATGTGGATGTAAATAGCTTCCACTTGTACCGTTACATGGTTTATTGCACTATGCTAGTTTTTTGTCAAATAAATTTGATTTGATTTGATTTGAAATTTCCAAGTATATCTTATTCCTTAAATCAGTTATTCAAAAATATTTACTATGCTATGTATATAATTTTGGATACGGGTACAACTTTTGATTCGGGCAAAAAGACGACTAGATTAGGCTAAGCTTAAAGTTAGCTTGGAGTTACGTTAGCGTTAGGTTAGAGTTAGTTAAGGGTTAGTTTAAAGTTAGGGCTAAAACAAAACAGTTCGGTTTTTGTCCGGTACAAAAGTTGTATAAGTACCTAATTTTGTTTTTGCTCAGACATTTCGTAACACATGTAATTTATTTTAATGTTTCCGTCAGAGTAAAAAAAGTTAAGAAACGCTGCTCTATACACTTGTATTTTGAGCACTATTTTAATAATACAGTCACACCATGTATAAGCAACTTTATTTAGGTATACTATATTGTCCTGATTACTAGCATTCCCACGAAAACAGAGTTAGAAACACGGTCGGTCGGTTTTTAATTAGGGGAAATCCAGTCCCTCACTCCAAAAAAGGAAGCATTCTGGATTGGGATAAAAATTGAAATTACTCGTTCACTGACCAAAGACAGAGATGATGAAGTGTGGTATCAGAACATCTACTACACTTTGCTCCTAGCCAAAAGGTGAATATATATATATCCACATAAACTATAACCACAGAGAGCAAGGTCCCTATTAATACGGTTAAATGGTCTTTAGATGTATTTTCGCCGCTTCTTCACAATTGCTTTAATTTGAGAAAATAATTAATTTAATTATTTAAAAAAAAGCGTATTTTCCACGACGAGTTTATTGTGAAGAAAATATCCAATGCTCCTAACCGGGATTTGTCAAATAAACATTCAAATCATGTTATTGTTTGTCGTGTTGCCACTGTGAACCACTTTGTCTTCATGGGAATTTTGAACTTACTGTAAAACGGATGTTGGACTTTTCAGTAATGAAATAGTTTTAAGTAACAGAGGAATTCGTTAGTGTAAACCGCAATAGTAGAAAGAAGATTTCAGGAGCCGATTTTATATATTATATGGGAAGAGATGTCTGTGAGAAACACAAACCTTCTCTCTCTCCCTCTCTCTCTTTCTTTCTCTCTAATTACAGACCTCTGTCTTTAAGTAGCAGATATTGAAAAGTGTGAGAAACGTCAACGTACATCCATAAAAAAGTTGCTATTTGAATTTAGCCTGCTGATGCCATGGTCTTTTTTTTACTGTTGAGTAACAATTTATCAAGGCCAAGAGCCACTCGAGAATAAAGGTTAATGAGATGAAACGATTGTCATCCGAAATTGATCAATGCAATGCCTAAATTTGATTACTTATGGGGCGGTTCACGACACGTACTTGTTCACATTAGATTTCAAGACGACGACGATGTTTTAGTCTGCAAGGAAGCAGTCTCGCAGTAATGCATTCTACAGACGGGAAACCATTGCAAAGAAGTTCTGTCCATGGATATTCTGCCTGATGCTAAGTACATGGAGTAAGAAGACTTTGTCCGTTGTGGTAATAAGACGAGTTCTCGCTGTGAATGTCTTACAAGGAGGAACCAGAGAGTTAAGCTCAGTCGAACATCTTTCATTAAAATAACGATGGAGCAGAGAGAGACTAGCAAAGTATCTTCTATAAAAAAGGTGCTGTAGGAACAGCAAATATTACCACCACTAGATTCCAGAGTCGATTTTGTACTCTAGGCAACGAAGGATGGTGTGGCAGCAGTACTTCATCCTAGAACATATCTGACGCTCATATAGGTAGAGGGTTACATCACGAGTCAGGCACTTTCTGGCGCGGTAGGATAATTCAATAATTTTTCCAGCGATTTTAGCAGAAAATTGGATGCAAGTCTTCCATTTTAGATGTGGAGTGAAAGTCAGTCCTAGGAGTTTGTCGAAGTAAGAGGCTTCCTAGAGGGGAGAGCCATTCATTTGGACTAGGGCAAAACGAGGACACAGGCGTTGCTGATGAAAAGAGAGAAGCTTTGTTTTAGAAGTGTTCATGGTAAGAAACCACTTTTTCACCCATGGCATTTCGTAGTCCAAATCAGAAGAGAGAGAGAGAGAGAGAGAGAGAGAGAGAGAGAAAGAGAGAGAGAGAGAGAATTTGCGATTCTTGATCACCATTGCTCTTAGAGATGCTGCCATAGATAGTTGTGTCGTCTGCAAACATTTTACCGTTATTATCTATGGTAACACGAGAGACGCGCGCGAATGTATGAAAACGGATACTAAACTTTGTTTGTAGCTATGTATATTTTCACTAAATAGTTTAATAGTCACTTTTGTTACACAATAACAAGTTTACATAACCTAAAATTCTAATTGCCTTTACTGTAGTTACGTAAAATTGTTATCTTAATAAGCTTCGAAGTTCTAACAGAAAGAGACGGACGGGAGATAAGAGTAGACCATTTAACAAAGGAACGATGCAAGGTGTTTTTTGCATTCAAAACTTAGAAGGAAAAAGAAAAGAAAGGAAAACGGAATCAAGTCGGGTGGTTCTAAGACAATTCGTCTCGGGTGGCAGGGATATCAGCTAAACAGAGAAACGGGTAGGCGTAAAAATGTGTAGTGACACGCGCCCCATGTGATATGTGAGGTGCCGTGCCACTTATATTAAACGAAAAAAACAAAAAAATAACAATCACATCGTTGATATTAAGAAGAAACGGCCACATGTATTCTGGGATAAGAATCAGTCTTATTTAGTCGACCGAATTCTAGCATTTCGCACCTGCTCATTAGGTGTGAGCATGTCCTCAATCCACCGTTGGGGATTGATAGTTTGGGGATATATTCAGATTAAAAGAGATGTGTTTTTGATCGCTAACGTTTAGCTAATAATACGAAATATATACTACTATGAGAGACTTGTGTTTCTATTGATTTGCCTCCCAACAGAGTTAGACACAAGGTCGGTTTTTAATGTAGAGGAAATCTAGCTGCCTCAAAAAAGGGAACTCTTGATTGGGTCCAAAATTAAATTTTCCCCTATCTAGAAGAACCTTTCCTTCAATGACTGAGGACAAAAAAAGATGAAGTGTAGTAGAAGATATACAACATGTTGCTCCAAGTCAAAATCCCTCCATAGGCTTTAAGTAATAAAAGAACCTGCCCTCTCGTGAATTTTTAAAAATCTGATGTTAATTATAATCAAACTATAGTTAAGTTACGCAAGTATTAATAGATGTTCTTTTAACCTTAGTAAATTTTAATAATATTCAGATCTTCTAAAGTGGGAGGGTAAAATTATTACTTTCTAAGTCTATAAGCTTTAGATAATATTAAAGTATTTCTAAGCTGATTCTACATATTTGCAATTATTACTAGATAATGCAATTCTAAGCCATTGATAGATAATTTAAATCTACATAATTTCGCATATTTCTGGGTCGGTTCTTTCTACAGATTTCAACGTTAATTAATTATACAAATATATTGATCATTGAAATATACAAAATTCTAGTTTATTGAAATCTACCAAATTTAGTGGCCAAACAAACACGTTTACATCTACTAGTTCAAAAGCGTATGTTTTTACTGTAATTCACCTCAAACAAGGCATACTGCTACTGAGACGTGCGGGGCTAGTGTGATTAGGGGTCAAATGTATAAAGGTGCATTCTAAGTTGGAAGTTGTGTAGCAAAATGTTTGGACAAATTGCATTACAATTTCTGCATGTTTGTACATCAAGTGAAATAAGGAACAGGGGGGGGGATTCTTACAAAAAGCGGTCCAAGAAAAGAAACTATTAGAGTTTTCCCTCATCTAGGGACATCTGCACTGATAAGATTTTGCTACTAGTACGGTTGGTCAAGAGTATTTACGTTGATGGGACTCAAGTTCAGTAAGCTCGTCGGAATACATTCTGCGGAAGTACGTGTAAAACAAGCACAGGGATCCAATATTGCAGCGATGGGACAGCGGGTGGAATTTGGTAGACAGCGTTGTACCTATTAGGTGAAAAACTCTTTTATTGCACTGTTCTTTTTGGGGGAGGCTAGTGGTGGGTACACCAGCCCAAATTTGGCAACACTACTTTATGATGGGCGAATTGCGGCTTTATAGAAGATGTAAGATACTGACAGGTGTCATCAGCTTTCTAGCCTGGTAAAGGGAGCCCACCTTCTTTGCAGCAGACTTGGTATTATCTTCTATCTATTTATTTCAATTCATGATGCGTAGTAATGTTAGGCTGAGGAGTTTTAACGTTGGACTCTCGGTGAGAGTGCTATCATCCATAGCAATAGGTGGTTGGAAAGGTTTCTTATAACTGTTAAAGGTAAGGAGCTCTGTCTTAGTAGAATTGAATGTAACCATCCATTTTTAACCCCATTCTACTATAGACTAGAGGCCATTTTCCATAGAGTCAGCTATTGCCTTGATATGTGTGTGTTGGATTTGTCCGCATGGCGAGAATAGAAAGTAGTGTAATTAGACAATATACCAACTCGAATCCGATTGTATCACGGAGATCGTTTATGAATATCAGAAACGGTCCAAGTATCGATCCCTGGGATACAAACGCATTAATATGACGTTGTTTCGATGTACTGCCATCGAGAACGACCTGGCTCTTTCTGTTAGCTAAGAAGCAACAGATTATAATAAATATTCATCCAGTGATACCGTATGAATTAATTTACTTGAGAAGACCTTCGTGCCAGACTTTGTCAAAGACCTTGGATATATCAAAATCTACCGCCCTAGCTTAACCTGCCAAATCCAGCGTATAGTATATACGTTCAGAGATGACTGTTAGGATATCCGCAGTAGAAAGGGGTTGCCTAAATCCATACTGTGGGTCAAAATGAAATTTAGCATTTTCAAGGACTGTCGCTAGATTGATTAAGGATTAAAGATAAATGTTTTCTCTTGACGATTTATTGACATTTGCTGATTA
Organism: Sepiola atlantica; assembly: GCA_963556195.1. Classification (NCBI taxonomy): domain Eukaryota; kingdom Metazoa; phylum Mollusca; class Cephalopoda; order Sepiida; family Sepiolidae; genus Sepiola; species Sepiola atlantica. The sequence continues at coordinate 151,111,376 of OY744516.1, forward strand.
GAGTTTAGTCTGGTACAAAGCACAAATATTTCAAAACACCGTGTGAATGGTTTTATTTGTTTATTTTGTTCGGAGGCATCATCAAAACTCACGTTTACCCAGCTCACGCGGGCGATCGACCCATAAAGTTTCCACCCACGAATTCGTTATAACCACCCACATTTAATCTACTCACCCGTTTCATCTCTCTTAATTATACTATTCAATAGTGACTTTGACGTACACGCTCATTAAACGAATGCTCACATGATAACATATATATCCATATATCTGGCGATCGGGTTCAAACTTTCAGCGACATTGAAAGTCCGTGATATAGCGTAACTACTATATATATATATATATATATATATATATATATATATATATATATATATATATATATATATATGTGTGTGTGTGTGTGTGTGTGTGTGTGTATGTGTGTGTGATCATGATAATGGAATAATTATATCTATCTATCTATATACACACACACACATACATATATATATATATATATATATATATATATATATTTATATATATATATATATATATATATATATATGATAATTATTATTATTTAATGTATACACATTTAATAGTATAAGGAGATGTATTATATTATGTATATATTTTCAGTATTTACTTCAGCAGTGCTCAATACGTAAGTTGAGATTGGTCATAAGTTATGAAAACATATATATATATGATACATAATCTACACAGAGGCGTCCGCGTTTCATCCCTGTAAGGAATCGTTAGACACTTAACTTAATTGTTTACGTACATTGTCAACTCATGAATGTGTCATTTATTAGTATAATTACTGCCGAGATATTCGTTAGCATATGGCAAATCAATTTTGTAGATGAATACAAACTAATGAAATCCGTGCAAAAATATATACAAATTCATTTACGAAAGTTTGATATATATATATATATATATATATATATACTTTTCCCATACTAAAAGACACATTACACTATATCTTTCTTGTTTTATTTTACTTCAGTCGAAGTTCTCAGAAATCAAGGGGTTTCTTTCTAGTGCTAACACTCGATCTCTTTATGAGATACATAGATATTCGAATATTCTATTAAATTTCTACTTTACTTGCCAACCGTTAAGTTAGTAAAGAAGTTAAGAACATTAAGTTTCCTTTCCTCGATTAACCAGGTACCTATGTTATAGTATATCTTTATTGTGGTTTTTTGGTCTTACCGGATTCCAGTACAAAAATTCATCTACTCTGGTCGAGTATTCAGCTAAGTGCTGTTACTTGAGGTAACATTACTTGGAGAAAGTGCACAATTCTTCGTATGAGCCAGTGTCGAGGGGATCTTATTTTAGGCTTCGAATACTATGTTATTTTGAATATTTGGTCAGAGTTTACTTATAAAGGAAGAAGTATATGATGCCAGGTTGTCTTGGCAAACCCTTGTACAGAGAGACCGAAGGTGTGTGTATAAGGAAGTACATATGTAGCACTATTATGTTAGCACAAGAGATTTGGTGCTTGGCTGCTGATCGCAATTTGGTCTGACTGGCCGTTCGAGCATGGATACTCTTGCTATGTCTAGCCCAAGTGTTTAGTCGTAGACGACAAAACAGCTGTATGTGGATGACTATATATATATATATATATATATATATATATATATATATATATATATATATATATATATATATATAATTGATTTGATTGCATGAAAAGAAAATAAGCTCTACTTTACCGCCTCAGTTATTAGGATCTGGCCAATGTGTAATTAATAGGCAAACATATAATTGTTTTAAACTGGCCTGTTGTATTAAGTAACATCACATTAAATATTAAGTCCAAAGGTTTGATTGCATATTTCTATTCATAGATTACTAAGCGAACTGTCCGGGTGAAATAACTTCTAACTTTCTTTCCGAAGGTGACAAAAGAGACGAGGTCAAACATGGGTATAGATACATCATTTTGATTTAAGTTGATTAATATTATTAGAAAGCTCAGTTAATCAACATTTGTTTATCCTAAGCCGTTTTTCTATATATTGAAACCACACAAAATGTATGCTAAAATATATATTTGTATTTATTTTCCTGTTCTTTATATATATATATATATATATATATATATATATATATATATATATATATATATATATATATACATACAAAGATAGCTGAATGAGATCTCTGTTAGAGTGAAACAAAAAACCTTTCTGTGTAGCTTGTCTGCCATAAGTATGTGTTCAGACCACTATTAAGCTATTCTTTTACTAAGTAATCAGCACTTATAAAGAATAAGCACTACTCAAATATATGGTTTAATTCGATCGATGGATTATCAGCCAAATGATGAAGACTATTATGAGATGATATACAATGATTAATAAAATGACCTAAGTTTGATTACTTATGGGGACGGTTTATGATAAGAATTTATTGACATTGGATTTGAAGACGACTATGTTGTAGCCTGTAGGAAAGAAATCCCCGTGGTAATATGTTCAATAGATGGGAATCTATTTGGAAGGAAACACTGTTCATAGAAATTCCCGTTGATGTTAGGCACACGGGAGAATAACAAAAGATGAGTTCTTGTCGTGAATGCCTTACAAAGAACCAGAGACATGAGCTCAATCAATGGAAATCACAATAGTAAAAAAAAGACTAGCGATGTATTCTCGTTGAGAAAGGGGTCGATAAAAAGAGAATAAATCTTTACTCACTAGTTAGTATCCTGTAGAGGCTAGGAAGAGTGCTGTTAACGGTACCTCCCTAGATAAGACAGAAGTACTCCATCTTAGATAGTATCTGACTCTTATGTCGTTAGAGAATGTATTCAGGAGTCACGTGCTTTCTGTAGCGTAGAATGTAAAACAATTTTACTTGCAACCTTAGCAACGGATAGTCTTCTTTTTAGATCTGGAGTGAAAGTCAATCCTAGGAGCTTACCCAAACAAGGAGCATCCTCAAGGAGGGGCATTTGTTTCGACTAGAGTTAAACAAAAAACTGGGCTTGGTTTTAGAGGTGTTAAAGTAATCACTCACTTTTTCTTATTGCACCTAGGGCTACAGATCGGAAGAAAGGGATTCAGCAAGATCTTGATCACCAATGCTATTCGAAGTGAAAACATAGACAGTTTGTTTGTCTCCATAGATTTTGTTTATACAACTTAAAATAGTGTGTTTTTTTTAACAAGGGTAGCGGTGAAATCATGGGCGTGCCATGGGTGGCTGTTTAGTCTCTCTTGGAATTTTATAGAGGTTATAAACTCTCAATACTATCAATTAACCAATCAGATTCATCGAAGGAGACATAGGGCATATACTCTTTGGAAATGGAATGCAGAAGAATTTTAGAGATGGGCAATCTAAAGCTGTCAACTCTTTATCGATACATTCTGTAAAGGAAAGGGCCATCTGAAGTTTCACTGAAGTTAGATTTTATTTTATTTTTTCAATTTTATTATGTTTTTGTTTTGGCTGGGGTTGAGGCATCCTTCCAGATGCCAGACATTTATTTAAGAGACTCCAACCGAGGGATCTTTTTAGGATTCTATCAGTCCCTTTCAGCGCAATTGTTTTGATCTCTGTTGCACTTGATTCGACCGGGTATATTCGCCAGGCAGTTTTTGACATTCTTTTTCATGAGCTAGGTGCTCTTATAATTACGGGAATGATGGAGATCTTCCTAAGATTCCAGTAATAGAGACAACTGAGTAATCAAAATATCACGGAGGAGATAGAAAAGTAGATGTGTACTGTTCAGGGCAAGATCAATAAAGCTTGTAAAATGTTCGTCAGCATCGGGTACGCGAGTGAGTTTGTCAAACATCGAAGTCAGCTCATGAGCAACATAAAAATCATGACAAAACCTTCCTTCATCATCAGTCTTTGTAGAATAAACTAGCCAATCTACATTGTGAACATAAAAGTCGCCACAGACATGAATGTTAGCAGAAGGATAAACAAACAATATCCTGTCAATTTTGTTTCAGAAATTCGCTTAAGGACTGCAACTCATTCGTTGTACGGGGCAATCAAATCAAAGTTGGTTGACTGGTTGTTTTTTTTTACGGCATGTAAACCCTTTTCGGGTTATTTTATGCCAAATCCGGTCATTTAATAGACATTTTTATGTTTCAAATTCTTTTATCTTCAAATATTTGTTCATGATGTTTAGTTTGATTGTTTTGTAGAGGGAAATTGTTTTTTGTTTTTGGCTTTGCAGATAGGAAAAATTACATCAATGTTTGGTTTGGTTTGGTTTGTTTTACGGCATAAAAACCATTTATGAGTTATCTAATGCTGTTGTTAAATGAAATTCCAAGGTATGTAAATTATTTTTTTATTGTTTTGAAAAAAATAAAATAAAAAATTAAATTTAAAAAAAATGAGATTAATATTTTTAACAGTCCAACTTCTTTGGTGAAGCTTAAGATTTGGGTCAGATGTGTGTTTTTAAACAGATGTTTGTATTATTTCCTTCGGCTTTGTTGTAGATCATGACAGTCTATTTATATATGTTTGACTGTAAAAGGTTCTTGACATGATATACACACTGGAGACTCTTCACGTTTCAATAAATGTTTGTAGGTAATATATGTATGTCCTATACGAAGTCTGGCTACTAAAACCTCTTCTCTTCTTGCTTTTCTGTAGCCTAAGGGCCACTCATCAATAGTTGGCCAAATCTTGTGTAATTTATTACTTTGATATTCTCTCAAGATTATTGCCATTTTTCTTTGATTTACTTGTTTATAGAAAATCGGAGATCAGTGTATGGAAGTCATGTTTAGTGATTCTTTTGCTGCTCTATCTGCTTTTTCGTTTCCACGAATGCTGATATGAATCTGTATCCACCTTATTTTGATTTTACACTGATTCTTGTTATGGATAGGAGTGATTATTTTAAAGATTTTCATAATAAAAGAGTTGTCATTTGTTTGTTCTTCAGTGCTGTGAGAAGATCATGAATTTATCAGTTCTACGATCTTCTATTATGTTTAGAGCCAGGTATATGACTGCAGCTTGTGCACTAAAAATTGACGCTTTGTCAGGTAGTCTATTCTGTATTTTTGTCTTATTTAAGATAGCAGCGCATCCAACTCTGTCTGCACAAGCGGTTTTGTTTAGAGCCATCAGTGTAGATGTGGTTGTATTCAGGGTACGGAAAGATGTGTTGCGGACAAAGGCAACACGGAAACACTTAAAGGGCTACACAAGGTCTTCATTTGATATATCCCTACCACATGAAAAACGATCCCTGACGTAAGCACAGGTTTCATGTCTATGCCGATCTGGATGGTCGTGTTTAGAGGTTATGTTAGAAAAATATTGAATCTTGTTGAAGTCGTCGATAGAAGTTGATGGGCCGATGTCAGATTCACACAGAGACAACGGGACGATCTCTGTTTCATGTAAGTGGATTTCAACTTATGGAAGGTTGGAATCATACCCCTAATGTTGGAAACTAAACGGTGGCGGTGAGTGAATCCCAGTCGATTGACACCGAGTGCCTGCCCAACTGACCGGCAACAAGATGTCATAACTCGCTGCGACGAGATCTGGGCCGAAATTGATTGTAGGTTGCTCAAGATTTATTGAAGTAAATACTGAAACATATATATTTCTATTTATAATACAATACAATAATATATTGATGAACTATCAATGGGTTCAGTCGTTATTGTGAAATCAAAGCCGCGTAGTTGAATACAATGTTAATTCCTTATATACATAACATACTATATTATTTTATATATAGAATATAATACAGTTATATATATGTATATTTGTTCCATACTCGTGGGTTTAGCCGTCTAGTTGGGGAATATGTGGTTGCCACTTAGCGTAAACCATTGCTTTTAGTAAGATATGAGCTCTATACGTAATCGGTAGTGCGAATATAAACAAATATTAACATTATGAATACCTTTAAATTGTGGCAAGCGTAATAGCATAAATGTAAGATTTCCAAACTGCTGATCAAACAGTAAGGTTTAGAATTTCATTTTAGTTTCTAACACTTGCCACATCTCGTCTCACTTGAGATATGCGATACAGTTTTCTGTAGATGCATATATATATATATATATATATATATATATATATATATATATATATATATATATATATATATTAGGGTAGGTCGATTTTACACTTTTTTTTAAATATTAAAAAAAGGCACGTACCGAAAGTTGTAAATACTCATGCAAAAAATTAGATCAAAAACTTCAGCGGTTTTTTTAGCGTTTGGTATCAAAGATCGTAGACAAGAATATACTGAAAATTCCTCGTTTTTGCAAGATTAGCTTGAATACTGGTGTGAAAACCAAATAATTTGTGCATTTAAAATCAGGGAATGTCCTTTTATTTTATAAAAATGATATTAATTAAAGAAATCTTCAAATTGAAAATTTGCCCCCCCCCCTCATTTTCAGTATCTGCTTTTGTAAACTACCTTTTAACGTGATGAATTAAACAGTAATATTTGAATACCTAAAAAAATGATTTTTTTCTGTTATAAGTGAAAATATAACAAGCAAAGAAATAAGGAAAAACCTAACACTATTTTAATGGAGCTTAATATTGAGAGTCAAATTGCTCCATATAAGACCCCTTAGACAAAAATGCTGGTCTCAATTTCTGACTCAAAACTTTGGCTGTAATGTGTTGATGCCTTGCTTCAAAACCATATACAGTTTGTGAAGCTTCTGTTATTAACTTAACTGCCCGTTCCACGCCCTGAGAATGTCAAAAATGCAGCATAATTTTAAATCTATTAATTGTGTCCAATGTGTGGCATTAAAGTTAATAGGTGGTATTCTTTTTAATCTTTTTCTGGTTGACTCCTCACTCCTGAAAGAACAAATTAATTAATTGAATTATTAAAAAATTCTAATCTGTACTGCTTTAATAATTATGGTGAAATTAGATAAAATCTTTAAAAATCATTCTATAAATTGGAATAAATAACTGAGTCAGAGATATATGAATAAATATTACTTACCTAATGGCCAAAATTCTTTTTAAAGCTTCTTCTCTTACTTCAATCTCCTCAGATTTAACCATGGAATATAGAAAGTTTTCAGGCAGTAAACAAAATGTATTACCTTGTATATTTCTAAATGTGATATCTTGGATTTCCTGAGGCTGCTCCTTAATCCTCTGGATCATATTAAAAATGTGCACTTGCTGATTGTGGAATTTACTATTTCTTTTAATTTCAAACCAAGAAGTGGCATACACATTTACAATAAAATTTACTACATAGTGTAGTTTTGTTGTGTGCCTTTGTGGGTATGCACCACGAGTCCATAAACACATGAGCCTGATGGCCAAAGTTAACCATTTTGCTTCGTTTAAAGGACCAATTTTCCAGGAGGTATATCTAGAGTCAACCTTACCTCTAGAAATACCTACTGTGTATTCATAAAGGAGTCTTTGGTCAGAACTAAGATCATGTATTTCATCAATTTTAAAAATTGACTCTAGAGGATTGCTAATAGTGGAAAAATGATATTTGGGGTAAATCATGGCAATCATTTGAGCATAATTTCCCCAGAGGGCCACTGAATGTTGTAGGGCCCTTTGCGCAACCATCTATGTTTTTAAAAAGGGCTCTGAAAGGTAGTTCATTATGATGCAAAGAGCAACCAATTGTGTGACGATTTTTAAAAAGTTATTTTTCTAAAATTGCAACCATTCCACCTTCGCAACCTGTGTTGGTATTAGTGTTGTCAACAAGTATAGCCTTGATACTGTTCTCACTGTGGAATTCATGCAAAACATCCACCACTTGATCTGCATGAACAGCACCTGTTGCACCACTATTAGGAAGAACTGTGTCAGATATTTACTTTCACATGGTGTTTCTTTTGTAAAAGTTAAATGGTGTTCTGATCCCTTAGTTTTTTTCCTAATTCTCTGTCTATTTTCATCCACAATTTCCTTATACATCAATGTGTCCTTATCCATTCTCCCATCAACTCCAATACATATAATATTTTAGGTGGGGTAAAAACCCCTGGCTGAAATAGTTTTATTTGTCTACCTCCAACAAGGTAAGATGTGACACAAGGTCATGAAAGTGGGATTAGATAAGCCTGCGCTATAGAGGTGAGCAGAGGGCCATTAAAAAATTGACTGGGCAGCCCCGTCGGCATTCCCCTGTAGGGGCGTCTCAGACAGTTAGCAATAAACTTACTCCTCCCCAAAGAGGGAAGGCAAAGCCTGAGAGGGTGCACCTCCTAGAATTGCACAGGACGGACAAGCCCTAATAGACGGGCGTAAATCCAGACCCAAAGGCCCGGACGATACCGATTTATTTGGTGGAGTAAAAACCCCTGGCTGAACTAGATTTTATTTATCTACCTCCAACAAGGTAAGATTGACACAAGGTCAGGAAAGTGGGATGAGCAAGCCAGTGCTCGAGAGGTGAGCACTCTGGCAATTTAAAAATTGCCTGGGCAGCTCCGTCGGCATTCCCCGGTAGGGCCGCCTCAGACAGTTAGCAATAAACTTACTCCTCCCCAAAAATGGAAGGCAAAACCTGGGAGGTGCACCTCCTAGAATTGCACAGGATGGACAAGCCCCAATAGACGGGCGTGAATCCAGACCCAAAGACCCGGACAATACCGGTTTATTTGGTGGGGTAAAAAAACCCTGGCTGAACTAGTTTTTATTTATCTAACTCCCACAAGGTAAGGTGTGACAAAAGGTCGGGAAAGTGGGATTAGATAAGCCAGCGCTCGACAATTCAATATATATTTGTGATAATTACATGTGTAAACACAGAATCAACACGTAAATTCAAATTCGCTCGTTGAATTTTCAACCGGTGAATACCATAAAAAATATCAAATAAATAAAACGCCTATGTAAATAAATAATTATTTATGCATAAAATTAAATATTATAGTGTTTTATTCCTTTTTAATTTGAATATGTACATTTAATTTCTTAAGAAAAGGAATAATAAACTTTAAAATATTTATTATTAAGTAATGTATTACTTTTTTTTGTTAAAACCCGGGTTTAATTTAAGGCGACACTTCTGCCGGTGAAATCTAGGCTGTGAGAAAAAATCTCGATTTATTTGATCTTAAAGTTGCAATGCTCAAATAAATACAAAGTTTTGAAGAAAAATATTTCTTGTTGTAACTTTTGACATTATTTGGCAACTTTCTTCGAGTGCGATTATTTACAGTTTCAAAATCGACCTCCCCTAATATATATATATATATATATATATATATATATATATATATATATATATATATATATATATATATATATATATATATATATATATATATATATATATATATATATATATTAATTTTAAGAAAACAATATAAAATTATTTTTCTTACATACGCCAGCCTTTCAAGCATTCGCTCTCATCAGTTTAGGGAATGATAATCTCAAACGGTCGCAAGGTTCGAACCCCTGCTACAGAATCAACCGAAACTCCTCAAGCAAGCGTCATGACTATACGACCACGAGACATTACCATGTCAAGAAGAGAATGTAATCATATATATATATATATATATATATATATATATATATATATATATATATATATATATATATAGGGTGTTGTTTATGAGATTAAAGGGGATATCTTATTTACATACAAGTTTCAAAACGTAGATTTTAATAAATGTGGCTGGTGTTATTTGGTTTTGATTTCATAGTTTTAATTGCACACATACAATCAACAGCTGTGTGTATTAGTTCTTTAATAAAGAGATCAAAAGAAAAGAAGGAACCAATATTTTAAAGGATTTCACGAAATATTAAATACTTTCGTCCCTGTTTACCTGCTCTAGTAACAATTATCCCGCATCGTACCATTCCTTTCCCTCAAGTCGTAACCACTGCACCATAATTAATATACCGCACCTTCCAAGCGACGGTGTTTTATAGCTTGTCATGCATCCATTGTTCGCGATGTCTGTACTAAACTCAGGTCAAATGTAAGTGAAATATAGAAAGGTTTGTCCTAAAGCGTCTCATTACTGAGATTGCATTTCAAATAATGAACGGAAAAATAGAAATGATTTTCATTGGTTAAAAAATAATGCAGACCTGTTTCCGTATATGGTTGGTATCCTCCATTCTATAATGAAGAGCACTGTGTATTATATATCTAAATGAATAAATGCGAAAGTGTTTTTCGTTTATCCAAACTTTATTCACATAAAAACAACTTATCTCTTTCTAATTTATTTACACTCACATATTTTCACATACCGCGTATATAGTCACAGAAAACGTGACCAAACACTCTGAAGGCTATACATTATTTGCATATTTATTTTTTAAACATTGTCTAATAGATTCATTTTCAAGTTTATTCAATTTGATTCTGCTATTTTATTATATATACGAAACACTTTTCTTGATATTAATTTCTTAATTATTATCAGTAGTAATATTGTTTTAAGCGATTAAGTTTACCATTTAAAATCATAACTTCCGTTCTATTTTAATTTTCTCAGTTACGTTTTCGTACGCGTATATTTACACATAACCTTAAAATACTTACTTCAAAACAATAAAATTTGCATTAAACGCAATAATTACCAAAGAGTTTCTGTTAATAATTAAATACATGCGTTTATTTAAAAAAAAAAACTTGTTGTTGCTGTTGTTGTTGCTGCTGCTGTTCCTATTTACTTCCTCCCACAAGAGCAGACAAAGGCACAATGTCAATATTAAACGTGGGGAAAATCCAGCCCTCCCCCATGAGCATTCAGAATTATACAAAAATTTAAATTTCCTCGGTCAAGAAGAATTTCTCCTTCACTGACAGAGAACATGAAAACTAAGTGCAGATTCAGTACAGGTACTGCATTTTGCTCCGAGCCAACAGGCCAAGGTGTTAGCATGTTGCTAGTGATGATGATGATGATGATGATGATGATGATGATGATGATGATGATGATGATGATGACATTTGTCACAGAAAACAAACCACCCCTCTAGTAAATTCAAAAAAAATGTATTTTTCTTTAATATTCATTAAGTCTGTTTTTCGTATTTTACAATAAAGGTGAAAAGTACAAAGTACCCATTTTAAATTACGCAGTAATATGACATTGGTTTATTTGACCATTTGATTTTCAACCCTTATGTTTATTCATTTCATTATATAACCAGTTTATAATAGGGAATTTATATTCATTTTTATGCTGAAACAAACGAAAATTCCTCGACTTTGAATATCTTAAAGACCATATCAATTAACCTTTGTGGTGTTGTTTTTTTAAATAAAATTTGATTATGTTCCTGCACAGTAAATTTTCACAACATTGGAGTATGTCAAATAACACTAAGACAGTCATCATTTTGTTGTTTTACTCCAAATTACTAAAATGTGAATTGAAAATTATTTCTTTGGTTTCTGTAAAGAGGACTACTGCCTCAGTAAGTATATAAATATATATATATATATGTATATATATATATATATATATATATATATATATATATATATAGGAAAACCGAGGACGTAATAGATATTGCATTTTTACCATCTTTATTCTCATCCTTTACTTCTCTCTCTCTCTCTCTCTCTCTCTCTCTCTCTCTATATATATATATATATATATATATATATATATATATATATATATATATATATATAAGTTGGAATTAAATTCTTAACACCCAGGAGCATATTCTACATTTCTTGATTATATATATATATATATATATATATATATATATATATATATATATATATATGGAATATTTATCTATAAAATGCTTGAAAAACGACATTCTTCTCCTTTTCATAGCATTCATATGCCGCACAAAAATAGTACCTGCCCTATGTATATTTTTACGGAAGTATTCCGTCCGAATATCTAATAACAGCTCGCATCACTCTTAGATTAATAGATTTTATACCCCCAGTTGCTGCTTTTGTTAAACGTAGGTAACCCCTAACAAAGCAAGCTGACACTGTAGATGCAAGGGGCTACTGAGAATTAAGGTGAACGTTTTTTGGGGGGCCATCCGGGCAAACAAAGAGCAGAGAGGGAGTTTCAAAGGCCGACAGCTCGAAGAAAAAAGGCTATCTGGGTATCTGGGGTCCTCCATAATGAATGGATGATATTCAGCTGATTGTCTGCTTGGTCGAGTGTATTTACGTCGAGAGAGCACCAGAGCAGTAAGTCCATCGGAGCACAATGCATTGAAGTACTTGTAAAACAAGCACAAGGATGCAACATTACGGCGATGGGGCAGGAGTTGGAGCTTGGTGGACAGTGAGGGACCTATTAAAGTAGCGACTCTTTTTTGGACCTAGTCTAAGAGTGAGAGACTAGTAGATAATGCATCAAACCAGTTGTGACAACAATACTCCATACATTGGCGGATGGCTTGGTAGAGATATAGGACACTGTCAGGTGTGAGCAGTTTTCTTGGGGATGAAAATATAATATTTAGACAGTTAAATAAGGCAATAACGCGCCGTCTTCACGCTTTTAAGTTATATCAAATTAATCAAACTAGATTGATAGAGCAAATTCAAAACTATATAAGAGATTCAGTATAAAATGTATAGCGTATGTAAATAGTACATATAGTGTAATATATATATATATATATATATATATATATATATATATATATATATAAATATATATATATATACTAAACAAAATTATATGCATATAGATATTAAATATATTTTTCATTAAAACATATTTTTAAATGAAAGTAAAATTAATATAAAAATAAAATAAATAGTGATATAAATACATAAACATACAACTAACTAAGAGGGGGTGATAAGTAGTGTAATCGTTCTGTCCAAACTCTATAAAATACAGTAGTTTTGTAAATAACCTATACATCTTTCTTGAGAAAAGACGAACAACACGGTAAAGAGAATATTTATAATAAAAATAGGTTAGGAAAAAAATTCATCTGGAGCAAAAACTATATGTGATATCCTGAACGTTTTTTGTTTTTAAGAGAAGTAATGTCTGATCAACACTGCTGGGAAGCTATGAGAAAATACTATTTTATTTTTAAATTCCCGAAACAGTTTTTCATAGTAAGCAACTAATGATCCCTAAAAAAATATTAAGACTAGCGAAAATTCTTGAGAGCTAACTAATTCAGTGATTACAAGAGATTGATTGGTTTACAAGCATGATAATTTACCTAAGAAGGACTTGAGACTAAAAGTTGTTGTTTCTTTTCTCAGGATTATATATATATATATATATATATATATATATATATATATATATATATATATATATATATATATATATATATATATATATATAAGTCTTGGAAGTGTTTAAACCTTTATCATATATCCATTTCTAATAATTAATTAATATTCAATTATTATTGCTCAGACCTTCTGACGATAGGAGAGTTATCTTTGAAAAGCCATGGTTTAAAGGTATTTTCTATTTGTATTCCTTGTTTGAACACTTGATGAGTTAATAAACTTGTAAACAATACAAATTTTATACACTTCATCACTGTATTATCCATATATCCTCTGTATTGAGCTTCACAGTATCTTGATGGGATCTAATATAGTTCTTGATTTTTATATCATCCATTTATATTATCCAATTATATATATATATATATATATATATATATATATATATATATATATATATATATATATATATATATATATATATATATAATAGCAGTTCTACCCTCGTTGCCCGAGGTGATTAAAAAAACATAGTAGAAATAAAATAGTGTGTGTAACATCTTTATATAAAAACTTCAATCTCTTTTCCTTTCTCTAGCCGTCTCTCTTTCCCTCCTCCCCATTATGTATCTCCCTCCCCAAACCCTCTCTTTCTCATTTTTCCCATCTGATTCTTCTCTAAAGTTTAGAGACACGCCTCTGTTGTACCAAACAACTTCAAGTTTAAGGACGCGCCCCTGTTTTAATAAAGAACTAAACGTTTAAGACGCGCCCCTGTTGTGCCAAAGAACTAAAAGTTTAGAGACGCGCCTCTGTCGTACCAAATAACTAGAAGTTTAGAGACGCCCCACCTCCCTATGACGTCATTTCCAGATTAGTTGTGGGAGTGACATGGGTGTCAAGGTAAAGCCTGGGAAAGTGGACCTCCTCCTTCCTACAACTCGTCTCATACCAACAGAATAAAAGTACCGGAATTTCCTCAGAATTAGCGTCTATTAATTTTTAATCCACCACCTCCGCAGCCTCCCTCTGATGTCATTTCTGGTTGGACTTTAGGGAATGATTTGCATTTTTTTTTCGGGGATGACTTGCATTTGTTTCTTACAAATTACTAAATAATATAATTGTTTTTTATTAAAATTAATACATAATTAAATTGAAATTAAACGGAAAATACCTGAAATAATCGCCCCCCCCCCTCCGACTAAATCGGCCCTATAACCCCCTTTAGAGAATCGGGAATACTACTATTACTTTTCCCGGTTAATTTTATATAAGAATACACTTTTACATTTTATCTACATTCTCTAACTTTTTTCTATAGGGCACACAAACACACAGAGACATTGAGTTGTATATATATATATATATATATATATATATATATATATATAGAGAGAGAGAGAGAGAGAGAGAGAGAGGGGGGGAGAGGGAGAGGGAGAGAGAAAGAGAGAGAGAAAGAAAGAGAGAGAGAGAAAGAGAGAGAGAGAGAGAGAAAGAGGGAGAGATGTATATTCTGTTACACAAAAGCAAAACGAATCCATTTCATGTATTTAAAGAAATTGAGAAAGCAAAAAGGAAGCCACTAAACGACCCGCCACAATGAGACGTTTTCTTTGTATTTTTTCTTTCTGTTTTCAATATCGATTTATACGTTTTATTCTCCTTTTCTTTTTTAAACTCTTTAGTTTGAGACGATTTCTTTCTTATTTCTTGTTTTAACTTCACGTGTGTTATTTTATATGAATATTAGTGCGAATACTGGCGAAGGATAATTTTTCCCATCATATGTTCAATATTTTGTCAAATTTGAAGTCCAATTACATATTCTTACAAGTCAGACAGAAAAAATATGTCAATGAATTATATGATACGTGTAAAATCGTGGAATAATTTTAGAAAAATTATAGGGTTCTATCTCGAACGTAGTAATAATTAATATAAAACCTTTATCTTTATTCAATATGTGTCAACGACCAGTGTCTACTGGAGACAGATTACAACGAATGGCCAATAACCGATTGTCCAGATCTCGTCGCAGAAAATCACGCCATATTGTTGCCGGTCAGCCGAGCGTCTACTTGATGTCGATCGGTTGCAACTCAGTCACCATCTCCATCCATTGGTTTCCACTCCCTCTTCTTCAAATAGTAGATCAAATTAACCACGTTATCCATCTGGTCGCTTTAAACAGATGCTCATTACTAACCAGTGGACGACTCCGCGTATGGTAACAGCCAATTTCTGATTTGTCAGCTGCGGCGTTTGACAAGTTCTTTTACTTCTAGAGCTGGGCCAGCAGCACGCTACTGTTTTACAAGCTGACCCTGATGTCCGGATCGATCATCTTCAGAATTGTTACGTAGCGGGCGCAGATATAACCATCCCAAGCATTTGATCCGTGATCAGTTAGTGGCCGGCTACAAAATAGTATTTTAATCAATTCCGTTTATTTCAAATAAGAAACTAATCTGATTTATTTTAAACTTGGAGATGTAATTGATTAGTTTTAAGTGAGGGGATGATTTATATTTTTGCATAGAAGTTTCACGCTCCTCAAACATACAGCATCTGGAATTCCCAAATCGTCACTCATTTCGTACTGGCCTGGCTCAACGTTGCTTACATTCGATGATCCAATGATAATTATTGTGTTAACGTAGTTATGTCGCACTGTTTAAACCTATCAGAACCCGCCTGAGAAGACAAGCAATAAATTGGAAGAAATTGAGCTTTTTTTTACAAGTATTTAAAATTACACTCATGATTGCTGTCCGCATATCCACCATATCTCATGGTGGATAGTCGTTTACATTGTGGAAGTACTGGTTACCTTTAGAACACACCGGTTTGCCCCACTTCCCGTTAGAATGCTGAAAATGCCCCCGTTCCACAATTACAAAATATTGCAATTTTTCGCAATTACATGAAATTATTTTCATTATTTCTTTTCACATAATCCATAAAATTTTGTAATCAATGTTTTGTTTTTTTTTGTTTTGTTTTGTACATGGGTGATGTTATGATGATCCTAGGAAAACTTTGGTTTGCACTTGGGGATAAACATTCCACATAAATTTAACTTTTTTTAGTAGATCACAATCATTAATTTATATACCATCATGATTCTAGTACTGTGAATCACGGTGTGCATCTACGTGCGGTCTAAAAATACAGAAATACAAACAATTTTAATAGTATATATATATATATATCTAAATGAATAAATGTGTAATATTTTTTCTATCCTAATTATATTAACATCAAAAACCGTATATATAGGCATCTCCATCTAACTCAGACAGATCTCGATTTTGCTCGTTTGCATACTTTTTTAATAAGTTTTTTAATAAATTAATGTTCTGTAATATACATTTCTACTTTGTATCGTCAAATTCTCTTCTACATACGCAATCGTTTTATCGATAGTATTTTTATAATACTTATAAATAAAATAGGATAAATACATTTTATAAAAAATGACAGCATTTAAAAACTTATTTAGAATTTCATTTTCAAGGGAGATAATTTACTTCCGCCTTTAGTAAAGTGTCAAATATCGCTGAGATGTCGAGAACAGTTACTACATTTCATCTTAGCCAAAAGGCCAAGGAACCATAAAAATATTTTTTGTGACTCGGCATTTTTTAAATAAAAAAAAAATGATTAAATTGCAATAATTTTAATGGGCGGTGTAGTGTAGTATCGGTTCTGTTGTCATAAGACTGTCCTCCCAGAATTACCTCCTCCGTTTTTAAGGGTACTAAGGAGTATTCTCCCAGAATGAAAACATTCCAAGACTCGATTTAGTCAGAATATCTTTTAAGGGGAGAGGTAATGTAGTATCGGTTCTGTTCTCATAAGACCGTCCACGCAAGTATGACTTCCTCCTTTTTGGGTGAAGGGAAGTAGCGTTCGTTCATCATGATATTGTCGTCTTTCAACGGGGGGTCAGTGTAGTATATGTTCGTTCACCATAATACTAGCTAAGGAAGAACGATAACTCAACTTTATAATAAACATGTATTTTTTAACTAGAAAATTATGAAAGTTATCCTTCTTCCTTAGCTATCATATTTATCTTAGTTTATAAAGATAGCGACTATATTTTTCCAGCAGATTTTCATTAAGACGTTTCACGTTAACAATTCAACTTACTATGGTTTTAATGTTATCTAAATAAATAAATGAAAAAAAATGTCCACTTATTCTAACTATATTGCCATTACAACGGTTTATGCTTATTTAATTCTCTATAGTATATTTTCATTCGTCATGATACATTCTTCACAGGCATTACCTCCTCTTCAGGGGAAGGGCCGTACACTTTACATTCGTTCCTCATGATACAATTTCCCCAGCACTACCAGTTTTGTGTGTGGGAGGGAGGTTAGTGTACTATCTATTCTGTTGTCATGATATCATACTCCCAGGCATTAACCCCTCCTTTGAGGGGGTGGGGTCACTGTATGTAGTTCGTTCATCTTGATATCATCCTCTCAGCCTCTCACTTGTATATTTATCTATTTAAACATTAAATTAAATTAAATTAGAAACTTAAAAGTTTCTAATGAATTAATATTTTCGAATCTGTTAATAATTAAATACATGCGTTTATTATTAGTTTTTAATAAATTTGTTGCTGCTGTTATTGTTGTTGTTGTTGCTGTTCCTATTTACTTCCTCCAACAAGATCAGAGTTAGGTATAATGTAAATATTTAACGTGGGGAGAATTCAGCTCCCCCAAAATGGGCACTCTGAATTGGAACAAAAATGTCAATTGCCTCGGTCTAGAAATATTTCTCCTTCACTGACTTACACCATAAAAACTATGTGCAAATTCAGTGCAGATACTACATTTTGCTCCCAGCCAATAGGCTAAGGAGTTAACATGTTTGTAGTGATGATGATGATGATAATGATGATGATGATGATGATGATGATGATGATGATGATGATGATGATGATACATTAAAAATGTCATAGAAAAGAAATTAACCTCTTCTAATCTTTCTAAATTACAAAAACAGTATTTGTCTTTAATATTCTTTACGTATTTTTCTTTCTTTTATAATAAAGGTGAAAAGTAAAAAGTACCCATTTTGAATTACTCAGTAATATAAAATCATTTTCTTTGACCAATCGACGTTCCACCCTTATGCTTATTCATTTCATTATATTACTAGTTTTAATAGGGAATTCATTTTCCTCTTTACGCTGAAACAAAACAAAATTTATCGACGTTGAATATCTTAAAGACCATATAAATAAACCATTTATTTTTGTTGTTTTTTCCTAAAAACAATATTTGACGATGTCCATACACAGTATATATCCGTCACATTGGAATATATCAAATAACACTACGACAATCAACTTTTTTGTAAATTTCCTCCAAATTACTAAAATGTCAAATGAAAATTACTTCTTTGGTTTCTGTAAAGAAGACTACAGCGTCAGTAATTGCCGCCTGGAGGGCGGGTAGTTTTGTCTAGTTTATATATATATATATATATATATATATATATATATATATATATATATATATATATATATATATATATGAAGCAATCCAACAACAGATATAAGCGTCAACTAATATCTTATAATTAGTGAAACATTCGGATAAAAACTGAAGCTCAATATACTGGATAGAACATTAATATTATAATATAAAATGAAGTAATAAAATAAGGTGTCAATCAAATTTTATTAGAATTCAAAGTTCAAGCAAAGTATCCTTAAGTAACAAACTCATGAGCTAAGGACTTAAGGATACTTTGCTTGAACTTTGAAGTCTAATAAAATTTGATTGACACCTTATTTTATTACTTCATTTAATATTATAATATATATATATATATATATATATATATATAAATATATATATATATATATATATATATATATATATATATATATATATATATATATATATATATATAGCAAGGGATATAATAAAAAATATCTTTAATCTATGGATTTTCAAAGAATTGCTCTCCTCAGAAGGGAAAAAGTAATGGAATTATAGTTTGCTTGAAGCATTGCTGGGAATAGAAATAAATATAGTAAGAAGTCTGAAGGTAATGCAGAGAGCCAGATTTATAAAAAGCTGGAAATAACGAAAATCTAGTAAGATGGCACCCATCTAGTTGGATTTCTGACAGTCTTACTTTCCTTTGACAAAGGGAAGCGTCTCCCGAAATATCAAATGATTTCCAATCATCCGGTCACGTTTATTATGCAAGATTTAAAAGAAAAATTAATAGATAATTGTAAGATTACATCTGTGTGTGTGTGTCTTAGTGTGTTTGTGTGTGTGTGTTTTAGTGTGTTTGTGTGTGTGTGTGGCGATGAAGGTGTTGGATGGAAGTCAAAGGTGACTTTAGTCCGAGGCTTCAATCGTGCGACCGTCGAGACAGTTATATATAGCGACACTGATGAGTTTTTTGTTAAGAGGAAACATATATATATATATATATATATATATATATATATATATATATATATATATATATATATGTTTACATAGTTATTATAAAAAAATAAATAAAATAATAATTATTATTTAAAGCCCCATTCGGGGACGAGCACTGGTAAAGAGAAGTATTAAACAAACTTCCAACTAAGCTATATAGCTAAAGTTCCTTTCTTTTGGAAAGAGGGAAGTATCAGGTGCTTACTATATATCTGCTAAAAAGAACAATAGGAATTATTTCTCTTCTATTCCCTACAACTGTTAAAATGATGAAGGCGTTGGATTGTAGTCAAAAGTTCGAATCTGTATACAACACTTCATCTTTTCTGTCCTCAGTCCGAAGATGTGAAATATTTCTAGACTGAGGTGATTTTCATTTGTTGTCCCAATCAAAAGTACCCATTTTTGGAGACCTGGATTTTTCCCATATTGAAACCACACCTTGTGTCTGACTATGCCCTCGTGGGAGGCAAGTAAATAGAGACCAGCGTTTTATACATATATTTATTAATACGAACTTTTATATCTTTTTTCGTATGAATCAACAGGTTACGTTTCCTTTAACGTGTTTGCTTCTGTTGTTGGCACTAGTTTCCTCGATTCCCTTTTCTTTGGGAGAGGGAAAATAAGGTACTCACGGGAGGGGCAACGTAGAGGTTGTCAGCATTCATAGTGAAAGTGGTGCTATGGATTCGACAAGATTCGAACACGACACGCCGAGTCTTTAGTTCGTGCTGATATACACTTTCTCAGCATCACCTTCCTAGAATTTGTATAAAATGATCATATGATAAGGGTATGTTATTGGCTTAATGGATACCATCGCGGACTAAGAAATCGATTATGCCATGTTCAAATCTGATCGGATTTATTGACTTCAGTTCGGTACTAATGATTTTGGAAATGGTATACACAAGCGATTTCACCTCATTTTTCGCTAAAATAGCAACCTGTGTTCAATTAATCTTCTACAATGTCTCGTTTAGAATCGGCATTAAATTACTAAAAAATAGTTGATATGCCGTAGACAAGGAACAACCTAAACTAAATCATATGACAATCCTGGTGGTACTTGGTACGTTGTGTTTGGTGCGGCATTGTCTTTGGTGCGGTCTAAACATACAGGAATAAAGAAAAGAAGGTTTTTAGGATGTATTAAATTCAAAAGCGTTCTCTAGTCGCATATATATCCCGAGTATATCAGGGCCGATGATGATGTTAGTTTTTACATGTTTTTTTTCGTTATACAGGGAGGTGTCGCCATCCTCGCACATACAGAGCCTGATATTCTCAACTAGTCACCCATCTGGTACTGACCAGGCTCAACGTCGCTTAACAAATCTAACGATCTAACGAGAACTGGTGTGTCAACGTGATTGTGCTGTATGTTCGACACATGATAATTCGAATAGTCGATAATCGCTTCGTCAGGGTTTCTCAAAGAATGAAGTGCCAACTTATATATTTAAATAGAACTTTTCGGAGCTTTCTCTCCGTAGTTCTACGTCATCAGTTTAGGAAATGATGTGAAATTACATATGTGAACATGCGAAATTGTTTCGTGTAGCTGTGTGATTATGCTAATTGTTTCAGGCATGCGTCTACTTCAATAGAACGTACTGTAACTTCTAGAATCGAAGATCAGTTACTTATTTGTATGTTTGTATTTCGCTGAGAGAGCGAGAGCAAAAGTGTGTGTGTCACTCCTAATCCCGTGGTGAAATTAATGATCAAAGATAAAACGGTTGACAGATTAAATATAAAAATAAGTGAATCTAAATGATTTTTTTCTTAGAAAACGCGTATCAATAATTGGTCTAAATCGCTGGTGAAGTAGATGTTTATATATAGATTTGGGTTTGAAAGCTATTATCGTCAACAGTGCAGAGTGACATTTAACTATACTTCATATATAAGAAGATAGTGTACCTATGCCGTCAAATATAATGGCATATTTTATTCATTGAATCGTATATAATAAAAGTTATTTGGAAAAATTATTTTCGTCTTGCTTATTAACAATGCTAATACTTCAAGTTCTCTGTTGCCGATGTTTGATAGGAGTTCAATTGCCCAACAGAGAAGTACACATGATAATATAGAAACACCTATTTTGTCACGACATATTACGCATGTATATTTAAATAGAAGAATTAATCTACTTATACAAACACATATCTTTTGTAAAAATTGTGAAACAAAACAAAACACCCGATTCCTCTACAAATTTTGATTCTTAACTAACCTACAACTTTGAAAATAAATTCCAGTTCGAAAACAATATTAATACTTCAGTAAGCTGCTGCTGGTGCTTACATTCGTGGGAATACACATTGAATTGCTTCCCTTACTGTTCCGTCAAACGATGCCTATTTATACACCTCGACTTTAAAACAACGAGATACAACGAATATTACATATATATATAGTCTCGGAAGTTTTTCAACCATTAAAACTATATTAAAAAAACAAAAAAAAACAACAAAAAAAAAACTTATAGTCTCAAGTCTTCCAGTGGAAATCACTCATGTAAGTCAATTTATTTTTTACAGTTATTATATTCGTTTATTTCTAACACTATTTTAAGGGATCATCAGTTGTTTACCATGAAAAACTGTATCGGGAATTTAAATATATATATATATATATATATATATATATATATATATATATATATATATATATATATATATATATATATATATTGCATGGTAAACAACTGACGATCCCTTATATCAAAAAACATATATAAAAATATATTTATATTAGAGTAAATTCTTGGAAGTTAACTAATACAGTGATTGCAGTAGATTGATTGACTAACTAGACAAAAATCTTTCAACGAAAAAAAAATTTTTTTCTCCAGTTTTGAAGGTTTAAAAAACTTCCGAGACTATATATATATATATATATATATATATATATATATATATATATATATATATATATATATATATATATATATATATATATATAATGTATTTCTATGTAATTATTTTTATAGGTTATTTTCAGCTCGTTGTTATTGAGCTTACTATTATTTCAATTGTTTCACTTCCTAAGTGATTAAGATTAAGAAAACTACATTAGTCGCCCTAAACTTCAAAGGACGTATTTTTCGTTAATATATATATATATATATATATATTAATTTTATACGTACATAAAATCACCTATAGAAATAATTATATATTTGGAGTTATTAATGATGTTATGCCCTCATAGCCCCCTTACGGGCCACTTAAAGATTCAAGAACACTTTAATTGTCTTTCCTGATAAATTTTACTTAAGTATACGCGTTTAGATTTTATGTAAATTCTTAAGCATTTCTTTCTATAGGGAACACAAAAACAACACACACATACACACATATATTTAGTTATGTATATATATATATATATATATATATATATATATATATATATATATATATATATGTATATATATATATATATATATGTATATATATGTATATATATATGTATTTATATATGTATATATATAAGTAAAATTAAATTAATATTGGATAAACCAACATGTCGACGTTTACCCGTCTTGTTCAGGACTCTGAAGTGATTTAAGAACTTAAAATTAAAATTTTCCAAAAGAAACCAGACAGGAAATAGAGGTGTCAATAGATAGTTAACCTCATTACGCATGTCATTTATTCTTCCTACTCCAACACATTTGTCGGGCTTATTTAAAATATAACTTTTACGGAATACCTTCCTATCCCCACCCCACTCCCACCCCACCCTTCAATCTACCAGCCAGTACGCATATTTAGTTCTACCGCAAATAATTCAAGATTTATGAACATTCATGTTCCAGAAACAAATAAAATCACCTCTCACACACTATCCACCGTACATTAAATATTTACATACACATATTATAGGGGATAGTTATCAGTAGTATACACAGATTCATTCAAACATTTATCTGCATTCATATTACTGGGTTAAAATTTTAAAAAATATTCTGAATTTAATTCACTATTTTTATACTCAGGCCCGGTATTTAGAAAATCAGCTATTTTAAAACTATAACTTATAAAACTAATCACAAATTTATCAAATAATATTATTAAACGAATTAAAATAGTGTATCTACTAGGTACGTGCAAAAATGGCGGTCTTTTGTATGGACTATGCTTATTAAAAAGCGCTTATCATTAATTATTTTAATTAGTTTCCGTGTAAACTTTGGCTGTGTTTGAAAGATAAAAGCCTAAACTTAATCTCTAAACGAAAAAAAAACTGCATATTTACGTGTGAAAAATAAATTATAATGAAATATGGCCCCAAATAACAAAAATTCAGTGAATTTTGAACTTTGAAAAAAGTTACTTGTAAAAATCCCTTAAAAGATAAATATAAGTTTTTGGGAACTATTTCAAAGATAATTATTAAATTAAAGTCATAAGACACCGAATTAAAAATAAAATCCCACGTTTTACTAAAAATTAGCAAAATTATCCCTCCAAAAGTCATAAATGAGTAAAATCCGCCATGACTTATCGGTAAACGACTTTGTTTACCAATCGACTATCGCTACGCAAAATATATGGAAGAAAAAATGTTATAATTTATCATTTTTAACTTTATATATAAAATGGTTTTGTAATAGTTTATAGAAGTTGAAAAATTATCATCCATTAATTACTTTATTCTTTTTTTAAGGTTATAAAAAAATGTAAGTACCCTCATTTTGTTATAATAAAAAAGGGAATGCTTATTTAATTAAAACATTTGTGAGTGTGCGCAATTAAGATCTTACTTTATTTTTAACTAAAAAGGTTCATATTTAACTTGATATTAGTTTTTTAATTTAGTAATACTCTGAAATTATTGATGACGTCTGTTTACCAATGTTATTCCTTAGAATTTGAAATAAAACTTTTTTTTAAATGTTCAAAATTATTTTTACGTTACGAACTGCGTCAATTTTATCAATTTTTTTACATAATTTAAAACTTTAGTTACTCGATTTATTCTTAACGTGTCGTAACGATAAATGACATTGATTCTTTTTAAAATAAAGTATTTTTTTAAATTTTAAGTGTGAAAAAGTAAATTAAAGTCAATGACTACACTGACAATTTATTCATTGAAAAAAAAGTTAAAACAGTTATTTATTGATAAACAGAATTCAATTTTGAAAGAAAATGCCATGTTTGAATTCTATTTATTTATTAATAAATAATTGTTTTTAACTTCTTAAATATTTGTTAAAGAAAAAAATACAAAACAAATACAAATCTTTCCAAATAATTGACGATGAATTGTGAAATTAGCGAAATTGTTGAATCTCTAAAAATAAATTTTTGAGTGCGGTGTAAAAGTGAGTACTTGTTGGAAGGCTAATTCCAGCTGGTTATTACAGAACGGGGCTACCATATCAATCAAAGTTCATCGTAAGTAGAAATTATTCAATTTAAAAAATTCTTTTTTTCGTTAAGTTCCTGGGTCTCAAAATTGTCAATTTTTAGTTTATTTTCAAGATTATAAAAACATTTCTTGCGCTGATGATGCTATGAAAGAGAAATATAATTATATCGCATTTTTTATCTTACCCAAAACTCTAATCATTAAAATCACATGAAATATTTTTTGCAATTATATTCTTTTTTTCGTGAAAATATTGATTAAACAATGCTTTATTCAATAATAATATTGCTAATTCAAAAAAATATTTTTTCTTCGAGTTATAGTTATTTTGTTAACACGGTATTTAGGGGCCTTTTTCGTAATATATAAAAATATTTTTACAAAATGTTTTTAATTGTAAACATCCACAATGCTTTATTTTCATAAAAAACAAAAGAAAATTAATGCATTTTTATTATTAATATATAAAAATATAACTTTAGTAAAGGTGTATCTTGTTTTAAAAGAATAATACATTTTTACTAAGATTTAAAAATTAATAATGGTTCCATTATATTCCGTGATTGTTGATTAATAAATATTGAAACCCTCATTAAAATTGGTTGATTTCCTGAATTTTAGTGAATTTTTAAGTGAAGGGGGGGGGTCAAAATATTTTTACATTTGGGGAATCGGCCATTGATTTTGCACATACCTAGTATCTACCGAACCCCATCGTGATAGCCCACTTATACTAATTAGCAAGAATATAAATTATGAAAAATAATACAGCACTAGGATTATAATCAGTTATACGGAAAAATCTATCCCCAATCGAATTTTCAACAAAATTCGACTGGGGCTTAATAGATAATTCAATACTTAAACCTCTCAATTAAAAGATGTAATTTGTATTTACTTAACCAATACTTTATTTACAACAAAAACAATCAATAAAATATTCTTACATTTTTCTACTGTTTGGTCACAGCCAACAACCACCCGACGATACGGTATAATGAGACGCAATTATTGTCAGCCGAGAGATAGTGAAATACTATGGAAGTACTCACAATAATCAAAGGTATGAATTTCGTTTAGTTACTGACAGGGATGTTTATGACAAGAGTTTGTTGACTTTAAAGATATAGCCCTACTAATGAATAAGGAAAGATAATTGACAGGGTAAATATTATATAAGAGTACCTTTTCCCCCATCTAGACGTTCATTATAAATAAATTTCCCACTGTTTATACTGCCCTTTCCCTCTTCTTCTTCTTTTCTTATGCAGATCTGAAAAAGGTACTTGATATACCGAAACGTCATATGGAATACGAACGTGTTCTCCTCTTCTAGTTATCTTTGTAATGTAATGTTGGATCTTTCTTCTTTTTTCATATATATATATATATATATATATATATATATATATATATATATATATATATATGAGAGCCTAGAGACAGAGACAGAGAGAGAGAGAGAGAGAGGGAGGGAGGGGGCAGAGAGGCAAAGAGAGACAGTCAGACCAAGAGAGAGAGAGAGAGACAGTTTGTGTGAGAGATATGGAGGGAGATCACAAGAGAGAAAAGGAAGCTGCTGTTTTGCTCTCCGCCACGGGGAAATAATGACAACACAAGATATAGTTTAGTGAGTGGAGGGAGAGGAGCGATCTCCCGGGCATATAGGTAGGCGTACGCCATCACTGTGTTGCCCAGAACATGCAATCAGTGTCACACACGCGGCATACTAGCTGACATTCTCCAGCTGTGCAACAGAGAAGCAGGATCCGTGAACTATCCAAATTAGAAGCTGAGAGAAGAAATAAAGACAAGAAAAAGTGAAAAAAAAAGTTATGTTTGAAAAATCTGTCTTGCAGATTCTTCGAGGTAAGTCCTCGGCGTTGTGTTCTGATTTCATCGCTTGTTTTACTACTAAATTACATGTCACTAAATGACGCGTTCGGACTTGCGTCAAAGATTGGGAGAAGGCGAATCTTAGAGTATTGTAGCCTGGGCTTTCACATGTATGTTTCTACCATTTCCCCCTTCTAGACGTTTCATTCCGCTCTTGCAAACTTTCAAGCCAAAAAATTGGTCCATGCGATCTCTTAGATATAACATGGGTTCATGCAATATCTCACATATGCCATTGTCAAAGAGGAACTCGACTCAGCTACTATATCTGGTTTTCCCCTTGTAAAAAATTCACAGTAAGAACTCTAGCTACCACCACTGCAAATATCTTCCCTATTTTCCTTTGAACATTCCTTCCATGAACAGTTTATTTCCAAGAACTTCACATCTGTGGAACACAATACTAATGGACTTCTTCCCTGCTGACTACAATATAGTCGTCTTCAAGTGAAATGGTAACAAAAACTTGGCGACCCATCCTCTTAAGTTATCAACACTCCATTTCCTACCCATCGTTTCGAATCCTCTCATAATACTCTTCATCAATCAATTGACAAACTCCTTAAGTATTATCCCCGAGTAGCCTTTGACCCTTGGTAAGTGATGACTCTTTAATATAAAAAAGTCTGCTAACCATTCTTGTTGGAAACGTAAGACCATTTTATCCGCTTTTAAAGTTTCACATCTAAGACGTAAATAGTGTTGGAACATTAAAAGTCTTTACACAACCTAAGAATAGAAAATCGTTTTGTCTACATAAAAGAAAATTGTCATTCTATATTTAATGATACAGAATGATAATATGATGGTGCTAACGGTGATAAAGTAGATAGCTGGACGTACTTCTGACGCGGCGTGCCGTGGTCAAGATAATAACACCGCTTTCATTGGAGACTAGCGGTATTCACCCGACATTGCCCATGTATAGATCTATTGCTGGTCAGATGTATTATTTTAGGAAAAAATAATTTCAAATATAGTCATCTTCGCAATTTTTACCTTGAAAGAAATGTAAAAACTAACATTTCTAATATAAGGTCAAGTAACAAAAGAAAAAACTGTTAGCACGTTGGTGTTCTTAAAAACTGCTACTTAGAAAAAAACATTTGTAATATGAGGTCAAGTAACAAAAAAAAACTGTTAGCACGTTGGTGTTCTTAAAAACTACTACTTAGAAAAAACATTTGTAATATGAGGTCAAGTAACAAAAAAAACTGTTAGCACGTTGGTGTTCTTAAAAACTACTACTTAGAAAAAACATTTGTAATATGAGGTCAAGTAATAAAAAATGTTAGTGCGGTGGTGTTAATAAAAATTACGTTGCTTACGGACAGCCATTTGTAAAACGGCAAATGCATTCAACGAATCGAAACGAATTCGAATTATGTAAAAACACGAATTATTTTTAATCTTAAAAATACCAATAACATAATTATTGAAATGTTTAAAGTTATTTAAATACATTCTTCACTGAGATATTTTTTGTTTAATTTTATTTTTGTTTTATGAAACGAAGAAGATCTATTAAACAATGAATTTCGTTTCTTTACGTTCTAATATATTTCAGTTATTTTATGGACCTTACAGATAAGATGATGAAATCAAAGTAAAATTTCAATTGTCACTTTAGTTTCCTTTCAAAATTGAACCTCTATTGAAACTAATTTGCATGTTCGAACTGTTAAAATATCGATTTCTATAACACACAACTATTGACTTATATATATATATATATATATACATATATATATATATAAGATATTGGCAACATTCCTGTGATCTCTCTCACCTGACACTCTAGAGAAAATCAATGCAAACAAAACAGTGTCACGTGAGTTAAAACATCGTTACGAAGATTCGAAATCGTTTCGCCAGTTTTGTTTTAAGAATAAAAGTAGCAAAAAAGGCGCGTGTTCACTTTTACTTATGAGTAAGCAATAAACATTTTTGTTTTAATATGATGTTTTCAAGCTTCTATGTTGCGGCTTTGCTTCGGTGTTGGATATTGCTTTGTCACCATCTCGTGGTTTTATCTGGACCGCGTAGCCATATTGAAATTCGTTCTTCGCAGCGGGAAGATGACACACCGAAGATTCCCAATGTCAATCTATTCATCTTCTCGCGGATTACCGCAACCGTGTGATTAGACCCCGAATCGGGCCCCGATTTTTTACTATGGAATCACAACATATTAAGGCCAGAGGCCACTCAAGGATAAGGATAAATGGGATGGAATGATTGTCAGTTGAGAGATGAAGAAGCTTATGAGACAATTAGAAAAGATTGGTGGAATGGACCAATCACAAATTAGCAGTGAGGACGTTTTATATCAGGAAGCTCTTCATATTTTATTTGAAGAAGACCATGTTCTAATCCGCAGGGGAGAAGTCTCGTCGTAACGTGTTCTATAGACAGTAAGCTTTCGCGGAAAGCTCTCTTTGTGGAAAGAAGAAAAGAAAGTTTTTACTTAGTGAAATCAAAGCGAGTGCTTCCTGTGAATATCTTACAAGGTGAAACCAGATTTTGGCGATCAGGCGAGCATCTGCCATTTTACCAATAGAGTAGAGAGAAACTAACAACGTCTCTCCTATGAGAAAGTAGCATAAGGACCTTACATTTACATATATATTCCAGGTTGCTAGTCAGATTAAGAACAGCGATATAGTAGAAGATCTTTAGATAGATTTATATGAATTAACAACAGATATTCAAAAAAAAAGAATTATGTGTGTATTTTGAGAACTATCGGATGAAATATTAAATAGAATTAGATATTTGTATTAATATTAAAAATGTAAATGTTCTGTGCAGTCTTATTTTTAGGGTTGATTTCTTTTTATGGAAATCGCTTCAGACCAAGCATGAAGTCACTTAATGTAAGAAGCTAAAAACAAAAACAAAAAATACCACTTCAAGGTCAAAACCTTGCTAGCAGTGAGCGTTAGATGGATATATTCTCGACCCCGAAAACAACAATTCTTCCCCCTTTTGCCAGAAATATCGCGTGAGGAGTAAAGGATAAAATAAGAGAAGCGAGAGTTACGAGGCTATCGAATATAAACCCAAGGTCAGCTTTCTACTCTCTTATTGAATTGAGAAGATAGTTTAAGAGTAAGATGCCCAAACAGGTATAACAAATAATAATAATAAACATTTATCTCTTAGGTTGATCATGAGGACAGAGGCCCACTATTGAACCCCAGTGAGTAAAAATGTAGACTCAAGATAGAGTTTAGTGTGGGGGGTTCCGAACAAATGCTTAAGCGTAGGTCGTCATTTTAAGCCCAAAAACTGCAACCAGTGACTGGATAACACTGCCCCATGGTCAAATAGAAAAACATGGGCGGAATCAAGAGCACCGAGCAACCATTTGAATCAGAAACCTCGAAAAGTCCAGAGGAGGAAGTACGGTAAATAAACAAGAAATATACATTGATCCCGACGGTTTTTAAGAGAGTTGGTGACACGCATATAAAGATTTCAAGATAAACCTGAAAACTACTTGAAATATTGAATAGAAAAAAGAGAATGTCGGATAAAACAATAAATGTTTTTGAGTTGTTATAAAATAAAAAGCATTTAAAAAAAGTTCAAATCCGTTTTTCATGGATCTTTTTTGTTTTATTTTTATACTAACGTACATCCTTCGTCAGAAATAACGGAAAAAAATAATGCTTCGCTAATGTTCGCACTAATACTCATACGAAATCCTAGAAGGCACATTGCCACTGAGACATAAGGGGTTACTACGATTAGGGACCAGATTTATAGCGGGCATCCTAAGTGAGAAGTTGGGCAGCAAGATGTTTGTTCACATTACATTTGAATTTCTCCATGTTGGTAGAGACGGAGAAAACAGGAAACAGGAAAGGGAATTATAAAGTCAAGCGGCCCGAGAGAAGAAGCTATTAGAGTAGAACATTTTCCATCATCTGTGAATCTCTACAATGAAGGGGTGGGATTTTGCTGCTTGTCAGGTTGGTCAGGGTATTTACATTGAGAGGGTACAAGTGTAGTAAGTTCGTCGGAACACAGTTAGTGGAAGTACTTGTAAAACAAGTACAGGGATGCGACATTGCGGCGATGGGGCAAAGGTGGGAGCTTAGTAAGCAGTGTGGATCATTTTTGTTGATCTAAAGAAGAAAAACACTTATCGTTGACTTTTTATTTAGAGTTGAGGATTTATTTCCGTATTCTAAGTCTTTCTAATCGTTTCGTTATTATTTCAATAGGATAATTAGGAACTGAACTATTGCGAGTTGAAAAAAAACACAAGACATTTCTGATGACCTAATGAACAAAAAAAATCAACCGTTTCTTTTGCTTTTTTCCTTTTTTTCTTTGGTTTTAAAAGGCATGCGGGAAATAAACATTACAAAAGAATGACGCCATCAAAGACATTAGCGGAAGTTAAAAAAAGAAAGAAATACGGAATAAAGAAAACCGGTAATTTTTTAAAAAGAAAGAAAGAACACACGTATAAAATAATATATGAAAAAGCAGAAAGAAAAAAAAGAAAGAAAATGTATCATTATGGAAATAGATTTGCGTTGTCTTTTTCTTTATTTGTCGGACAGATTCTTGTGTGATGGAACGGATATATATATATATATATATATATATATATATATATATATATATATATATATATATATATATATATACAAATAAATACACATTGCTCTTTATTATAAAGTAGAGGATGAGGTCTGTGGTTCAAATCTTGAGAATGTATAGTTGCTCCACACGAGTGAAAATTATTAGAAAAAGTCGTTTTAAGGGTGGAGTTCAAGCGTTGTCGCAGACCCAGGATGGACTGTACTTCGACCGGGTAAGCCATATGATTCGAATTTGCAGCCGCATTTGTCTCCGTACGAATTAATGATTTGACCTCCATCGGCACACGCGAGATAAAAAGTGAATATATATCTTATTATGATAAGCCGGAGATTAAAAACAAAAGAAAGAACAGCAACGTCGTGTATGTTAGTGTTTGGAGTGCCGGTCACTGCGTTCTGAGAGGCCCAGCTGAGCGTGTTGGGGTGGGCGGTAGTTGCTGCCTCACAGGTCTGGGAGGGAAGATAAGTACACTTGAAATATAATAGGTCCTTGACGCAGAGAAGAAAAGCGGAGATGGGGGCATCAGCTGTAGATTAAGGGTAAAAACAATAAAAGCTTTTTTTTTCTAAAAGAAAAAGTTAGCAAAAGAATAAAAGGATATTTTAGTATTAAAACCAAGCTGTTTTTATTTGGTTCGGCGTAGTCTGAAATAAAGCTACTGCTCGTCATTCTGAAGCATTTGATGAGGGCAGAACTCACTACAGCCGTTACGAACTGCTTGGAAGACAAATTAACAAGGTTGTTAGCCTCTATCTAACGGTAGCGTGTAGAAGTAGCACCTGGATCCTTACCAAAAAATTGGAAAAGAAACTTGATTGTGCATACATCAGAATGCTAAACGCAGCAACCCACAAGGAAGTCGCTCTACGTACACCTTCAGCCTTGATCAGAAAGAGAAAAAGCACCAGATCTATTCTAATAACTCTTTTCTCCGAACTGCTTGCCTTTGGAATTCTCTCCCTGCTCCCTCGATTGTACCAACATGCAGAAATTTAAATGTAATGTAAATAAACATCTCGCTGCACAACTGTCCTGCTTAGAGTGCCCCAATAAATTTGGCCTCTAATTCTCAGTAGCAATGTGCCTTTGTTTGGGGTAAATATAAGTTTACAATAAAAGAAGATTTGCTGGTCACTGTTGGAGTGCTAAGGATGAAGTTTCCAGCGATGTTCTTTTGTGTATGCCAAAACATGGATGTAATTCAGTGGAAATACCGCACAAAACTTACGCCAAGCAACTAACAGTGCATCTATGAAGATCCATCTGGTGTGATGGGGGATAGGGCGAGATGGCGTGAGAGAGTCAAGAAGATCCATGATACTAGCACGACTAGAGGAGGAGGAGGAGGAGGAGAGAAAAAAGCATTCACTATGACTATATTGGTTTTCTTTGGCTTTAGTCCAGGCAATATAGCACATTTTAGGGCCCAACTTGGAACAAATTGCAACAGAATTTTTTTCACCACCAGGCATTCCCATGAGGTGTCTAGAACATCATACTAAAAGTCCTAAGAAATCAACGTTGAGGAAATATGTCTAATTTGCATAAATCCAAGATGGCCGCCAATTTTCGATAATTTGACATATCTCCGCATTTAGATGTCATAATTGAGTGATTTGAAGTGCTAAAATGGGGTTTTTGAACACAAGGATTTACGTGGAGTAGGTTACATTTTTATTGGATAAAGAATTTATAGCCAAAAATCCAATATGCTGGAAAGAATGTCTATTTTTAGAATGTATTTGCTCAACATTTTATTTTTTTCGGTACATTTTTTAACCTAGGGCCTACTGAAATGTAGGAAAACACAATTGTAGCCATAGATAAGTTTGTTATCATACTCATGAACAACAGTAAGCCTGTGTTTCAACAACAGATCATCAATATTAATTTCAAGAGTGTCAATTCCAGTTGTGCCACTTTGCGGTATCCGGCTTAAGCATCGTCGTCTACATCATCTGACAAATCTGGCACCTGTGAGTTAGAGCAACTTGTATCACGACATTCTCTACACACGGCAGTGCAATGGAGACCATATTTTTGGCATGTGCACCTCCTTGTTTTGCAGTTTTTCTTGCAGCTACAACAGATGACATCCAGTATCTCTGGTGGTGCTGCGGGATGATCTGTCTGTATAGGCATGCACCTTCTGTCCACAAGCTGCCATCCCCAATTTTGTGGCTTCATGTTGACACATGTTCCTTTCCACTCCATTACCTGGTAATAGACACGGAGCCTATGGAATCTTGCAGCTGCTGATGTTGGGGGTAGAGCTTGTGGTTCCACGGAAGATGTGTTCTTGGAAATCTTGTCACAGAACCGTTTGTATCTTAAGCTGTCCAGTCCTTCCTCTTTGGTACCACCGTACAGTGATACCAGAGCTTTCTCTCCTGCAGCAGTTATGTCCTCCGGTATTTTCCCTGATTTGTGGAACATCTCTGATTGCTCACGAAACAGGGAATCAGTCTTCACCTTCTTCACTGCCAAACCTTTTCCCAATCCAAACAGGCGACTAGTGGTATCGCAGCCAAGAATAGCATGGACAAAGAGCAGATGGTCGCAAATCGGAGGACCCAGCAACTCTTTCGACTGCTTTATGCACCACACCCTTCTCGATTTGGTGGCTTGCTTTGACTCTGATACCAGAAACAGTTCGTTTTCGGTCATATCAGCGTGATACAACAGGAGGACCAACAAATCTGTGTCGTCACCAATGAGAACCGTATCTCTTGTTCTGGCAGTGGCAAGGGCTGTTTGAACAATGAGGGCATCAGCATCATGCTTTGCGTGTTCTGTGCTGCATCCAGCCCTTTCTAGTTTGTCGCTGAGAAAATGTATGAAGCGCTGTTTGTTTGCCTTGTTGTTCAGGAAGTCCTCCTTCTTGGATTGGATGATCATATCACCAGCAAAGCTTACGGTCAAACTAGAGCAGGTTCCTGTTCTTCTTTGTTGTGTGGCATCTTTAGTTGTGGGTTCATCTTTGTAGCCATCGAAAACAATGACAGCAGCTCCATATTTCTGTGTCACATATCTGACATAAATCTGACACACACTATTATATGTGGAACCTCTTGGCCAGGGAATCCGATGGAGTAGCGCGCCGCCATCAAGGACATATTGGACTTGGTCTACACTCGGCGCACGTTGTTCTTCATCTATAGACTTCCACAGAACATCAGCAAGGACTGCCTTATTGGCCTGCAAGGGAAGGGATGACGAGTCAAATAAGGCAGGAGGGTGGCTACAAAGTTCGAACTTGAATAACGTTGACAAGTCTTTGCACCGTTCACCTACAATTACCAGACGCTGGAACACCAATTGTGGATCCACTACTACAGATTCCCCTCTGACTTTGACAGTTGATCTGGATGCAAGTGTCATTGCTTCATCGGCTTTTCGGAAGGTGAACTCTTCCACAGATTTCCCTGCCATGCTCACAAGAATCTTTTCTCCAATTTCTTTTGTTAGACACAAACTTCATTGTAGAGTAGATACATGAAGCATGACTGGGATCAAGGTCAATCATTGGAAGGAATGTCACAGAAGCTTTTCCTGGGTGTTGACCTCGATGCAGGAACTGCATCATGCCAGACCATGATGGCCTTGGAGAGTGGAGAAGTAATGATGTCTTCCACAGTATATCTAACTCTGATGTTGGATCCTCTTCTGTCGTGCGAACCAGTGGATTGTAGATGATAGGTTCCAATGCTGGAGGAATTTTGAAGTACTGATGCGACCAATGGCAGCAATCTCTTTAACCGTCACATGGACTGTGGGGACAGCCTTGCTTGTTTTTGTTTCTGGTGTAACAGTAGCTATAATGCCCATTCCATGGAATGTCCCTGTGCCAGCAATTGTTGCCACATTATGGTCCACATTATCGGCAATATACTCTATGTGATGCTCTTCGGAATACCCAGGGATCTCAGTACCTTGTACAACAGCTGCACTCCGTTCATATTTCATGACCTCAGCATAGGAAGATGAAAACCCATGCCCGTGAAGCGTGTCCACCAAAAAACGTGACGCAAAATGGTGGTGCATCTGGATGCCGAGGCCAAGCTGAAGAGGGGTTATTATTGCCCTTGGTCGTATGGCTTGCATTATGGCCTGCCCAGTTTGAAATGTAGCTAGCAGAATCAGCAATGTCGCCCGTGTCTGGATAGAAATCCTTTGGGGTTTCCATGGACTTTACATCACTGGCAATGAGTTTTGCAGCAGCTTCAATAATATTCAACTTGTCATGTTCAATATTTTCAGCTTTCTGTTGCTTGTGGAATGCATAGAGGATTGAGCTTGCTGTATCTCGCAATGTGACCACACATTCTTTGGTGCTCAGCACAGTCATTAAAACCCTCTCGCCAAAGTGCTCCTTTATTTTAGTTTTCATGTATTTAGCACTGTAAGGTTCATGCTCTGTGTTCTGAAGAAACTCTGACATTTTGAGAACAAGTTCATGTATAGGGGTTTGCTCTTCGTCATTTTCCTCTAAGAACTGAGCCACTTCAAGGAACGCTGACGTTCTCTCGTCTATCTCAGGCCTTCCGAGTTTGAGCCTCTTTGATTTGTCTCCAGTACTACTGGTGTCTAAAGAGTGCTTAGTAGGAATGTTTTCCCTGTCCTAAAGTTGCTACTGCACTGCTGGTGATACATTGCATCCGCTGCGTGTAGGTCATTCTACCGATGCTATTCTGCCTAATACTGTTGCAGACCATTCGTCATTTCTAGAATGACAAACCTGAAGGATACTCTTCTGAAAGTCTTCTGTCCTAACTGGGAAAACACCCAGTTCTCTTTGCTTCCTACCAGTTTTAGCTGACTGTCCACACAACAAGCAGTGTTCTTGAAAATTGAAGTGTAGTTCAGAACGGAGCTCACAGCGGGGGTTTGCTAGGTCACGTGCAATGTTTTCTGCTTTGCAATAGTTGCGGCGACATTCTACGTGTAGTGTCTCTCCTGGATTCACTACCAAATCGCTACCACGTTGACTACTTGCACGATTCACTCCATCGCTGCCTTTTGTTCGAAGAACAACTGTCGCCTTTCCGTCAGAGATTGATTCATTACAGATGTGACACTTCTCCATTGTCAATGTTTGCTGAATCTCAGATTAATTACCCTGGAATAGAAACAAAAATAATATATAAAGTTATAAAATAAATAGTTAAATATAAAAAGTTATAATATAAAGTTAGTCAAGAGTTAGTAAGTTATAATAAAGTTATAATATAAAGTTAGTCAAGAGTTAGTCACATGAGGCAGCAAAACAGTCACATTTCAGTTTGCCTATGTTTCGGATACCACGCATATGAACATTTGTCAATATTTTTTGGCCATATTGGATTTTGGGCTATAAATTCTTTATCCAATAAAAATGTAACCTATTCCACGTAAATCCTTGTGTTCAAAAACACCATTTTAGCACTTCAAATCACTCAATTATGACATCTAAATGCGGAGATGTGGCAAATTATCGAAAATTGGCGGCCATCTTGGATTTATGCAAATTAGACATATTTCCTCAACGTTGATTTCTTAGGACTTTTAGTATGATGTTCTAGACACCTCATGGGAATGCCTGGTGATGAAAAAATTCTGTTGCAATTTGTTCCAAGTCGAACCTTATTTTGCCTGGACTACTTTGTCTGTTTTCTGGCATAGCAACACTTTTTGATTATATAATGTCGAAGCACAATAACTATTGTAAAATAAATCACTGTATACGATTAATTGAACACAAGTTGCGATTTTTACAAATAAGGGTGATTTGTAGGGTTCATACCTTCCCAACAGTATTCGTCCAAAAATGAAACAATATATCCGATAGGATTTTAACGTGATATATTCCAATTACATAGTCTACGACGGTATCCATGTGGTCAATCACGCACCCCCTATCATATGATCAATCCGTTCTAAAATTCTGTATTACTCAATAGTGGTATCAGATGTCTGTCTTTATGTAGAAAACAGCGTATTTTTGGCACGTTAATTATAACCTGTGTTTTCCTACCGCATCTCTTCGCAAGTTTTTCAACGTTTGTGTGTTTTTCTTTACGACGCATACAAACAATATTTTGACTTTTGCCTATTCTTTTTATTGATCAGAGTTCATGAAATAAATTCCATAAACACGTTTTTAGAATTGAAAAATGTCGCTGAATATCATTTTTAATATATATTGAGTAGGCAACAAAATTCCCGCTTTTTTAAATTTAAATCTAAAAGGCTTATTTTAAAAAAAATGATCAATAATGTATTCTCCCTTATTTGTTTACGACTTAATCCCAACGTTCAACAACGATGTATAAAACCTCGTTATTCAAATTAAAAAAAAACAAAAAACAAGAAATATATATAAAAGCAAAAAGACGGTGTCGACAACTTCATTTTTCGTAACTTGACATTCAATTTTAATGATCACAGAAATTAACTTAAATTAACTCGAAAAAAAAAAAAATATATATTACAAAATGATTTCAAAATAGAATTCTTGAAAAAAATAGATTCCAAAATTTAAAAAAAAACAGCGGGAAATTAGTTGCCAACCTAATACTAGGTGTGATAAAATAAATTATCAAGACCGAGTTATTCGAGCAACTCTGCATCGACATTATTCGGAGAAATGCGTCGATCCTTCTCCCGGCCTGCAAAACATATGATCAAACATTTTTTTATTTTCTGATATATCCTCAAAGGCTTTTATAAATTTGTCAGTTGAAACAGATTACTTAGAATCGGACGGAAACACCGTAAATGTTTACATTAACTTTTGAACGTGTTGAAAATTGAACTTTTATGTTATCTTTTTACGTATTGCGGCCATTTTTATATATTTAATGATTTGTTATTTTTAAATTATTGATAAAGATATTTAAACTTTATTTTTCACTTTAAATTTGTAAAATTTTGTTATGAAATAGATACATTTTATTGTTGACTTAAAAACTATTATTCATAAACTCAAATTCAGCTGATCGATTACGTCCTCCTCCCTCGGTAATAAAAGGGATATTTACAGACGACAGAGGATGCTGAAAAATCTCTGGTCAAAGAAGCAATAGCTACGTTAGATAGTGAACGGAGTCCAAGAGATAATATATACTGCAATTATAATTAGATGCGGGTGTGTAAAGATAGGATTATTATGGAAGATTTTCATGTACGGTTAAAAATTAAGTAGAGTGGAAATTTCCAAGTAGAAGTAGAAAGAGAGAAAGAGTTTGGATAGCTTCTGCCTCCCATATGTGAGAAGGGGGTGTTTTTATGTTTTATGTATGTTATAAAGAAATAATACAACCCAAAGACATTTTGTAAACACTTGTACCTGTGATATTTCTTTATTAATAACATTTATGAAAGTTGTTAAGAAATACTTTTGAAAATTTGCATATGTACAAATTGTAATTAGTATGTTAGCAAATACTTTTAAATTTGCATATGTACAAGTTTATAAGTAGCCTTTTAGCAAATACGTTTTAAATTTGCATATGTATACGTACAAATTATAATTAGCATGCACTTATGTAAGATACATATGGATATATATACGAATAAATATTTCCATATTTACCAAATGCTTTTTACTTTTGCATATGCACATATTTGCAACATGCATATACATAACAATTTGCAATTTTCTCAGGCAGCAAAAAAAATCTTAAAATTCGCATATGCATATCTACCCATTTGCAAATGTTCTAATTTATTCACTTTACGTATGCACCAAATACTTTTCACAATTTGCATATATACACACCAAATGTATCTATGTAATTTACATATTACAAAAATATTTTTTACAATTTGCATATGCTCATGCACGAATTTGCAATTTCCATATGTACCAAATTATTTTGTTTGAATTAACTACAGAATCATATTAATTTTTTATCTACGTAATGATGAGCATGTTGAAACTTAATCAATAACAAAATGGTTTCATTCTTTTTTATCATTTTACATACAAGTTCTATTTGACAGTGTTCCTAAGTTATACATATTTTAAAATGTTAAAGTGCACACGATCATCAAACTGGTAGCAAGGTGTGTAATCTGTTTCGATTATAGTGAGACTGATGCAGCGACCACGTGTGCTTCCGCGAATGAACGCATCAAAATTACTGAGTAGCGCACAGAAATGGGGGACGCATATGTTTCATGCATCACAAGACAAATCTGTAATGAATACTCACATCATTGTATCAAATTATGATGGCTTTACCAGCAACAGCAGGTGTTAATAAAGCCATGTCGAACTTAGTTGTGTCTATTCGGACGCATTTACGGCGAATGAGAGATTAGAGAAAACATACATATATATATATATATATACACATATTACATACCCTAAATTTTTGTATTCAGGTTTATTAATCAGGTGTTAGCCCTATAATACTATCACAATCCTCTTGGACATGAAGGTACAAACATACGAACCATCCAAGCAATAGTCATAATAATCAAGGAACAACTTGCCAAATGGTAGATTTCGCCGTCCCATCATTTCACAGGGTGAAAATCAAGGAAACAAAAACGAAGTGAATACATGGAATTTTCCAGGGAACTGAAAGGAATATGGAACATCAAGAAAAAATTACTATAAAACTAATAATCGTAAAATATGTGGAAAAAAAAACTAAGATGAATTTGAATAAAAAGGAAGACCGAGACCATAGAACGAATGGCAATGGTGAAAACAGCCGAAATCTTCAGGAAAATCCGTGAAGGCAGAAACCAACCAATGAACAATAACGTGCCACGGATTATTTTAAACAAAAATAGAACGAACCATATGGAAAGAAGATCACATGTCCAAGGAAAGTGAAAACTGCCAGAAATCCAATTAACTGACCTCCACCCACCCATAAAAACATCATACACATTCATATGGTGACACCAGTCCAGACTGGTATCGCACAAAACTCGTTAAGGATCAAGGAAGATAAAAAGACAGGAGGAAGAGCACAAACCAGACATCAATTGGAAGGAGACGGAGAGTACTGACACGTTGGTTTATTGCTGCTAAAGTCCTAGAGAATGCAAGAGGTCATTCCTAGTGATAAATCAATGGCAAACTGCTGTTGCGATAACGGAAATTGATTTGCAATGGTTATCGAAAGAGGTAGAGAGTGCTGGAAATCTGTGAAGACTTGTCATTCGGACTCCAGGGAACATCGGTCATTGTCAGTGAGCAATCACTGATAACGTCTTGTGTGAAAACTAGTGATTGAAATATAAAATCATAATACGCTAGTGCCCTTTGTACTACGTTATCGCCTTTCACAGAAAAAAATTCAATTGCTAAAAATCTTAAATAAAATATTCGTTTTATTTATTTACAAAATATTTAGCTAACGAAAAGAATATCTCAAAGCCAAATTATTGTATTACTAATTTGAAACGATCGAAACATAATATTTTTAAAAAGGTGGTTATTTTTAGTTTGGTTCCCATTAAATACAAAAAAAAAAATTTTAAATCAAGAACTTTACTGTTAATTAAATAATGGTCGATTATTCATAGTAAAACCTTTTTCCATGCTATTACAAAGTCTATAATTCAGAACAAACCCAGAGATGAGCCAATAATAATCAGCTTCAAATATGAATTATTGCGGGCAATTCACGAAAAAGGTCTGTTACTAGATTTTATTCCGGGTTTTTCATAAGCGATGGTATTAATACATTTTCTTAGAGAAAATAAGTTCTACATTATCACTAATGATTAAAATTAAAAAAATCGAAACGATTAAATATATAATCAATAAAATAATTCTTTTATGAACCTACTCGAATTGAAAGCAGGTATGTTGAAATAGAAATAAATATTGACATGGTATTTGCTAGTCTATAAATCAGTTAAAACCGAGATGAGACTGGCTTTACTTTATATAGATGTAATGCATTAACACATTTTTAATGAAATTAAGTAATTTCAAATATACCTCAATTATAGATGCGATCAGAATTTGAATCAGTTTAAAAACTGATTTACAGTTTTGGTAGTTTTTATTTACTCCTCTCCAGTAGTTAGGCACAAGGCCAGTGTTATCTTACTCCCACAAGTAATATGTGACCTAAGGTCGGGTCGGAAAAGTGGGGGTTTAAAAAGCCAGCGCCCAAGAGATGAGCACTCTGGCTGTTACAAATTGCCTGGGCAGCTCAGTCGGCATTCCCCGGTAGGGGCGCCTCAGACAGTAAGCAATAAACTTACTCCTCCCCAAAGAGGGGAGGCGAAGCCTGGGAGGGTGGACCTCCTCGAACTGCACAGGACAGACCCGCATAAATCAAGCCCCGAAGGCCAAGACAATACCAGTCTATGGGGTGCAGTATCCATCGGAACAGATACTGCACTTTGATCTTAGCCAAAAGGCTAAGAACACAGTATAAATATACTAGTTGGAATACTGGTACCATAGCGA
Source organism: Sepiola atlantica (assembly GCA_963556195.1). Lineage (NCBI taxonomy): Eukaryota > Metazoa > Mollusca > Cephalopoda > Sepiida > Sepiolidae > Sepiola > Sepiola atlantica. Next base: position 151,153,374 of record OY744516.1, read on the forward strand.
GTTTATAACTCATTAAAGCTTTAAGTACTTGTGATCGAACCCTGAAGTACTTGTTTTACAGCTTTTAGAAATTGATTTCAAAACTGACCTATCTCTGCCAGGTTTTTTTATCTCACTTTCTACAAAGTCAATCCTTATCACTTTAAATGTTTTCCTTGGTCTACCACTGGCAAATGACCGTGCTATCTACATCTATTCACTCAACTCAAATTTTCAACTTGGTTGGTCAAGTTTCGCACCTAAAAAGCAATGAATAGAAAAATGTTTTAATGAAAAGTTTAAAATAAAGTTTGTAGGGCAAGTATTTTTTTTTTTTTTTTTTTTTTTTTTTTCTTAAAAAAATATAGGGTTCTGAAACGATCCTAATTTGTTCATAACTTATTTGCTGATTGTTCGTATTGCTTTTTTCCTCTTGATAAGCGAGACGTTTTTGTGATTCACCAGTATTAATGCATATTTGAAGCTTTTTATTGGCTAATCGCGTTCGTTTTAAATTACAGCATCGATAGTGATAGGAAAGAAATAGAAGTTTTAGAGTGAATAATCGACTGTTATACAATCATGATAACTATCATTTATTATTACTTAAAATTAATTCAAAGTAATGAATTTAGTGAAAACTTCCTGCTCTCTCCCAGAGACGTGAATAACTTATTACTTTAATGTTTCTCTAATAAAAACTTGATTACTGCGTATGGCAAATTGAGTATGCAACATCTTTTAGTTTCTCCAGACTTTCTCAGACTAATAATGGTACCACTTCAAAACCATATTTTGCACACATTAGAATTTATCTATATTACAAGTGCTATTTCCATAAAGTGTGCATCTGCCAGAGTCCTAATTGTAAATTCGATTTTGGATTAAGTTCAGAACAAATGGTAATAAATACACTTCTGTTTATATTGATTACATAATGTTTGTAATATTTCAGTATGTGTATTTGTTTGGATGTACATGTACCTGAAGTCAACTTAAGAAATTGTCCTATGTATTACATTACACTACATCCCATAAAGTGACCTTTTAGTTGCCATTACTTTCAGGTCGACTATTGTACTGGTAGTACCTGTCAGGGTCACATGTGGGGGGTTAAAAACAACATGTTTAGGGTATAAAATTACTGCATCCAGTGGTATACACAAATTTACATAACGAATAACTTCTTACTCAGATGAACGAAGTTATGAAATAACCTTACCAATTGATGACGAAAAGAAAATGCATAGCTTTGCAAAAAACATGCATCATCAATAATCGACGTGTGAAATAATTATTCACTATTGTTTTATAATTCTATGACTATTTTATTCTGTTTTTTTTTTTAACATCTAAGTATTTTGTACTTCCGGGATTCTTTGATTCCTCTTTTTCCATGCAACACTTGGGCACAGGGTCCAACAAGCTTAGAAAGAAATTAAATTTAAACAAACTCGACTAAAAAATGCTGTTCAGGGGGGGGGGGGAACAATCACAAATAAACAATATAACACTTGTTTTGTAGGACAAAGATATTTTATTAAATTTTGAAAAACGTTCTTCATAAGTTTAATTTTTGTGTGATATGAGTAGAATATACTCTAGATTTATGTTTTTTTTCTTATTGCTTTCATATTTTTTGACAAAGTTCTTCAGGCTGAAAAAAAAAAATGTATTCCAAAATGTAAAGTCTTGGTTTCAAGTAGGTTTGTATTAAAAGAGCAATATCCATGTTCGTAAATATTCCAGTTTTGTCATTTGTATTTGTTTTGTTTTTTATTTTCCCAGTAATCGATGTTGATTAAGTGTGTGAAGTCCCATGACAGGAAACACATTCGTTCATGCATACATTCAACATAATCAGATGCACAACCAGCTGTATTCGCTTACAAATGAAAACGGTCTCTCAGGGCTTTTTTAATAGTGTATTAGGATCACAATGAGAAAAGCATTGTCCGCTGACTAGATTGTTCCTGGGGGTTTGTGCTTTCATGATTACGCAAAGCAAAAGTTTATACAGTTCAAGTAGATGTCTTTCTACTGAAAACATTTCAAGGGAGTCACCTAAATCGTAGCCAGAGGTTTATTGGAAGGATCCCAAACAGTGGAAGCCATTTTTTTCGTGATGATTTTGGGAAAAGAAATATCAGTCTTGGCTTTGCTTTCTTTTTTCATTTCTTCAAAAGTTGTAGAGAAGAAAAAAAAAAAAATGAGTCACGCTTTTCCAGTACGTCTCGAAGGAGTAAGCGATGATTGTCTATTCGACTGGAGCAATGTGTGAGTGCTGCAAAGCTGCAAGCGACAACCTGCCCTCTCGAAGTGTTTAAATTTTGGGGGTACCTTTTGCCTGCAAGAAAAAGAAAAGGGAAATTTTAGTTTTACCATTATAATAATCGATAACAAAGAATTAAAATATAATCCAATTACTTATACAGTTTACTGTCTACGAAATGAGTTCCCGTCACATACAGTACAAGGTTTCGAATTGGAAGTTTGGAAACTCAAGTGCCATATTATGGAAATTATGGCTTTGAGATTTTACGCCTGTATCATTTTTAAAAATCTAAATGACACATTATGTACTAGCAAACACGTCCCTGAACTCAAACATTAATTTATGAAAGCATTTTTTAATACCTTAATTTAATATTACAATGTTTGCTTTTGGACGAAATTTAAAGTGAATTTAGAAGTCCATAATACCATGCAATTATCAAAACAATCTTTCACTTAAACCACCTATAATAACTTGCATTTTGATATGAAAACATTGTACATTAAGATTTAGCCTAATGATTTCCATTCAGAAAGAAACAAACATTTATGTGTAGCTTACTTGCCATAAGTCAGTTAATAAATGTCCTTGTATTTCAATACATGATGAAAACCATAGATTTTCATGTATTTTGAAAGTGCTAAATACAAAATTGAGCTTTATAATTGCATGCTAATATATCTTTAATGTTATGCTTATAAAATTATACATTTTTTGTTTCAGTATTTACTGAAGTTTAGTTTGGTTGTTTTACTGTATATCAACGCTTTTCAAATTATTTAATGCTGAATAGTCATTTTGGTAAAAGTTTTTAGACACCAAGTTCTTTATATGTTCATGGTGTTTCGGTTGGTGGTCTTGTAGAGGAAAAAAAATCTTTGTTTTTGGCTTTGCAGAACATGAGTTTTGCAAAGGAAAAGAATAACAATGTTTGGTGCATTTTTGATCAGGAAGATGGTATCTTCCGACATCCTGATCCAATAGCACCAGTTATTTACTGAATTGCTATATGAGTAGAAAATAAATATACTTATGGCAAGTAAGTTAAACAAACGTTTGCAGTTCATTCTTTAGGGATTTAGCCTGATTTTCCTCAGGAATTTAACAAACGTTTCTGTATAGCATACTTGTCAGAAAAAGTATTTTAATACTATATACATGACCTCAATTTCAATATATGAAACTATATTGAAGTATTTCAAAAGTTGAGCTTCATAAAATAATTGCATGTAAATATCTAATGCCTTTTAGGGTTATGCATATTAAAACTTGAGTCTCAGGTAAGAATCTATCATTAAATTTAACCTTAGGCGTAATGTATATTGAAAAGAATAGGGTTAGGAAAAAACCACAAGACCAATATTTGTGGTATCAATTTCATAACGCTATAACGGTAAAGAGAAAATGGCATTGCAGTTGTCAAATGGAAAATGAATGAATACTTACAGGTAGTGTAAAAAAGATGAAAGAAGGCGTAATCAGCCAGGGAGTTCAAGGATGGGTCGATTTGAGGTGCCATTCATAGAGAGATTGTTATAATATTTGGCAATGATTTTGTCTGGTTTGCTGGTGGTAGATTCAGAGCTTGGACACTGGAAAGAAAAGATGGAAGATTTGCTTATTAAAGAAAAGTAACTCTCGAGAGATTCAATATAAAAAATAAAATTTTTTTAAAAATCGAAATCAATTTTAGACTATTTAACATTGTTTTTGAGATAAGATATTGTTATTTGAATTATGTAGACTAGTCGGACTACATGAAGTTCCATGGTGCTTTCTATATCAATCTGTATAATTTATTGTTATTTATTTTGAAATAAATGTCTTCCAGGGTCAATACTATTAAGAAAAGATGACTACATCCATAAAAATCGTTATTGTTAGCTAGATATTCTTTAAATAAACGAAGGACTTCTATATTTAAAAGTGTAGCAATTTAAGTCTTTAAAACAATAGTCTTTACAATAACAATAATCGTCAACTGAATATTCTTAAAACTACCAAAAAAATGAATTCCACTTTTAAAAATGCATTAAAAATTCTACTGTATTAGTCCACTAGACAGCAATTTAATTTTTTGGAACAATTCATTTTAAAATGGGTAAATTCTGATTTTTACCCTAGCGACATCAGACGATCTTATTTTTGTTTAAATGTGAAAGGTGATAAAACACGTGCAAAAATGAAATGCCTTAGCGTATTATTACATAGGTCTTAAGATTTATTCTTTTGTGGGTTCTTATATTTAAGACGTATCATTTATTGGTGTTAATTTAAAACTAGAAATCAGTTTTAAAGTTTCAGAACACCCAAGATGAAAATTGGATGTAGAGGGAGTGTCTCTTGTTTAGGTTGAAACTAGAGTATCTAACATAGTATAAAGATTGAAATATGAAATAACGCTGCTACCAATGCCTGCCCTATAAAAAGTTCTGACTTCTTGTATAGATGACTATCATGATAATTCAAAAGACAAAAAGCCGATTCATATCTTACCTGCACAAGTACACAGCAATAATCCTTGTAGTCTTGTTCATTTCCATTAGAATCATCAGCTCTGATAAGATTGGCCAGTTTTTCCGTACTGTCAACCTTCATTAGACAGATGTCACGTTCCCAACAAAAAGCCTCAATAAGGGTCTGTTGAATACCAACCGTGACAGGCTGATTGGGGTCTACAGGCAAAATGCACATCATGACCACTTCAGAATTCCTGTAGAGAAGAACAAATAGAAAATTAGTTTGAAAATCATAAAACATTACAAATTCACTAAACATTTAAATTAGATACCATCCTCATCTTAGTTTGGCCAAACAGTTATTTGACCCGACCATTGAATCAGAAAGCCAAATACAAATTGATTAGATCAGTTATACAGATTGAAAAATCTACAGCTATAATCATGCCCAAGTCAGTTCCAATAAGATCATCAAAATCAAGCAATATTGAGCCTGTTCATTACTAGATGGAAGAAAATTTGGGAATATCAGGTGCTGTATGTAAAAGGCAGATCCTTGTAATTTTGCAAACAGAGCCAGCTATCAACCTGCAACTACAACGAACTGACTGGACCGTCCATTGTGATCTGTGTCGATCAGACATTGGCTGGTGATCGGTTTTACATTTTTGAAAAAGGTACACATTTCTTAATTCGTTAAAGTTAAGGAAAAATAATGTTTGATGAATTGTTTAGAGTTTCGGAATTAATACCCCCCCCCCCCCAAAAAAAAAAAAACGTGTTGATATGCCATAATACAAACATACCTAAACTCATTGAGGTTGTTATGGCCATCATGATTTCTGCCCCCCCCCCCTGTTTACTCAAGGGCAAGTGAAAACCAGGACTAATCATCAAGATGAGCATACTAGTTTTTATGTAATTTTCTCTGTGGAAAGATATTAATCCTATTGTCATTACCTATAGAATCTATAAGTTACATAATCTTTCTGAATTTAATACACTTTGGAACATAATGCATGGAACATTAATCATAAGGATATTAGAAAATCAAGTCGCATTTCGGAAAGAAGCAGTAATACCAGATACACAAAAAAGTCCAATTTAGAGTCATTTAATGACTAAATAATTCCGATAAAAGTTACTGTGATTCAAGTTCTTAATATTTTCACATTTATTCACGCTGTTGACTTTAACTAGTTCGTATTTACTTGCCTCCCCACGAGGGCAGAGTTAGACACATGGTCGGTTTTTAATGAGGGAAAATCCAGCTGCTCAAAAGTGGAACTCTGGATCGGGATAAAAATAAAATTTTCCTCAGTCTGGAAGGGTTTCTCCTTCACCGACCGAACAGATACTACACTTTGCTCCTAATCAAAAGGCGGAGCAAATGTGTATCTCTAGACGCAGTTTCATGTCATACCCAAGAAAAGGATGCTGACAGGTACTAGCAATCTTGGTCAGAGTGAACATGGGAGTAATGGAAACGGTGCGATTCAAGAAATGTCCCAAATTGAAGCCTCAGATGTAGACTTAAATAATTATAATTAATAATACTATAATTATTACTGATAGAAGTAACTAAAGATTCATTTTGAGCTTTAAACATTCTGCAATCTTTAGAACTGGAATATCAACAGATGAACCAATGAAATTCAACGCTTACACGCACTGTAATTATAAATAACGAAAGTAAAAGAGTAGTTAGAAAATGTGAAATCATAAGACGTTAATTAGTATTTTATCGCTTATCCAAGGTCACACAAGCTATTACAAAGACCGCACTTGGTAGAATACACAAGTGAAATAACGCGCTTTAGTACCGACTCTACAAATCAGTCAGAAGCGAAATCACTGAAATTTATTAATGTGCAAGAACACCTGGGAAATATTCCATTCAGATGACGCTGTTTCAGAATGGAAAGTCCCAGCTCGAAAACGAGGCAACGACCTATATTTGATTCTTTTTAAGCAGACAACGCGTAGTCATGTTTATCTAGAGTAGTTTTTTTTTCTTCTTTCTATCTTTCGAAAAAACCATGGGATTTCCTCTCATAAGCAAACGATGGTTATGTAATAAAACAAAGAAAACTACAAACAAAACTTACATTTCAAGAAGTTTAGCCGAACTGGCTACTCCACACGTGAGTCGGTCATCGTCTCGAGCGACGACGATCAGATCGCGAAGCACCTCACCAATCACAAGATTATCCCTGAAAAAATAGAAATTAATTTTCAATTAGTATGTAATTAAAAAAACTAAATGATGAAAGCAGGTTCAATAAGTGACAGTTCTAACGAAAAACTTTCTATTTACTTGTTTTTACACGAGGCTAAGGACTTTTATTTATTTATTTTTTTAATGAGAAAAATAGTATAATTCCGTCGGCAGCCTCATTCACAAATTCGGTCTTTGCAAACACAAAACCCACTCACCACTACGAAAGGAAGTAATGCCTGGGATGATCTGAGAAGTCTGATTCGTTTATCTGCCTCCCACAAAGCAATTTTAATAAGCCAATCAAACAAAAAAAAAATGCACCCTAGACGGGACAAATATAAAAATTGCCCCAGTCGATAAGGTTTTTTTTTTCCTGAGGACACAAGATTAGCCTTTTGGCTAGGAGCAAATTGTAGTATCTGTTCTGATAATACACTTCATCTTTTCTGTCCTCGGTCAGTGAAGGAGAAATTTTCTAGACTTCAGCTATTTTTATTGCAATCCAGAGTACCCCTTTTTTTTGGGGGGGGGGGGGAGATTCTAAAATTTCCACAACATTAAAAAGCAAACTTGTGTAATTGCCCTCGTGGGGAGGCAAACAAATGGGGAGAAGATATTTTAGCAGTTAGGATAAAGTATTAACTCTTTAGTATTCAGGGTTTAATTTTTGTAATTAAAAATAAAGTTTGTTTTTAAATTAAAAAGAAAAAAAAGTAAAAGGATGCCCATAAGACAATATGCAGCAATGTATATCGTTCGTTTCGTAATGTGAAAGAAATATTACGTAAGCGCCACGTTTTTCCAAACTTTTTTTTTAGGTCGACCAGACGAATTAAAAAGTTGATGCAATCTTTTCAATAAAAGCTATACTGGAGTAAGTGCTAATGACATTATCTACTGATAACTTTTATTTTAGTACAAAACGCTTTAAAATAAGTTTAACCACAAAAATACTTTTTCAGGTATGTAGAAGAGTAACTATCTTGCATTTAGTAACATTTGTTGCATTTTTATTTTATTTTATTTATTTATTTTTTTTAAATTTAATTTCCTTTGTTCTGTTGACTTCAGTACAAATACATTTTTTTTTAACCACTACATTTTAGAATGTAATATTTTGATATTAAAATCGAATTCAGTTAATTCTATTTTTGAAAACGATCTATACGGTGTTATATAATCTGATATAAGTAAAAACAATGGGTAACTTCACTTTGGAGAAGGTTACAAAGGGAAAGATTGGGTTATCTTGAACTTTCCAGCTTTCAATAGAAGTCATTGACACATTATCTTTTCTAAATTAGTTTTTATTTTATATCAAATCGGTTCAATTAATAATTTAATGACCAAGCACCGTAATAATTAGGTTATATTATTATTACGGTATTGTTTGGTCATTAAATCATTATGAACCAAATTGATATGAAACTAGAACCAATTTGGTTAAGATAATGTTTTAATGGCAGCAATCTTAAAGCTGAAATGTTCAAGATATAAAAATAGAAAGCAACCCTATGTTTAAGTAATTTGCACAAAGAATAATTTGCGACGCATCTCTCGATTCTGTTTGTGGATAGCTCCGAGATTAGGATTAACAACGATATTTTGGAGTAATGTGGAAGGTGTTGCCGAGGAAGAGCGGTCTACACACTTCCTGGAAATATGAGCTCCGATTTTATTTCATTAAATGTATAGACAAGTGTAGGTCATAATTGGTTTTCAGAATGCAGTTTCGTTTTCAAGCATAATTAGCTTAATATAAAAAGTTAAAAAAAAAATAAACAGAATGGGTTCGTAAAGAAATCGAATGCATAAGTTTTAAAATGCTAAAAAATACTGTATAAAATTTTAAATTCGTAGTTCAGTTATTAAAAAAATTGCTTTTTTGTTAAAAAAATGTTGGTTATTGTGCAAGAAAGAAAAGGCGAATTTGAAAAACTGGCAATTTTTGTTATAAGTGACGTTGAAAAGAAATGGCTTTATTTGGTTTACTTCCTTTTTAAAATTCTAAGAATCAGGTGCTTTTGTTTAAAGTTTGCGGCTGTGGCCCAGGCAATACACAAAACAGCGTCAATATCATGCGGAGGAGAGAGAAAGAGTGGGTGAAAGAGATTGCCTCCTGTCACGTGGCTCGACCTGCTTTTTGCCACATACGATCGAATTAGAAATTCGCAGAATTTTTTATACGGGGATTTTTAACAATGAATAAGTTAAATTCAGGTTTATGTACTCTCCGGCTTAGGATCAAAGTGCAATATCTGTTGAGAAATCCTTCAACGGGAAATTTTTATCCCATCTAGAGTGCCCCTTTTGAGGGAGCTGGAAATCCCCGCCACACACAAATATGTCTAATTTTGTTCATTTGGGGTAGCAGAGTTTTACGATGTAGATGGATAGAATTAGAATCTTAAGAGACGGGTAAAATAAAACACCGTAACATTGGGAGTCCTTTGTTTTGAAGAAAAGTCCTAAACAATAACACGGGACAAAGAAATGAAAACAGCTGATCTATAGGAGACTTAACATGTGGGACCATTTTTCTTTCGGGTCGGCTTACTTTGCCCAAATGCGTTTATTATTTTAGTGTTTAAACTTTTCTCAAAGACAAGTTTAAATCAATACAAATATATATATATATATATATATATATATATAAGAAATCCTTAGTATATCGATAAGTCAAAATACGTCGAAATCTTAGATTACGTAAAAAAAAAAAAAATCCGCATTAAACTACGGTTTATTAAAAATATTGAAGTTTGACGCGACATAATCTTCCAATAGGCAGCCCCTCATTTTAAATCTTATGTAGCAGTACAGAAATATAAGACATTTAAAATTAAACTGTTAACTGAAATTTTATATACAAGATAAAAACATTCAGGTAGTTTCCAGAAAACTATGGGTAATTTAATGTTTCAGAAGCTGCGTTACGCACGGCGCAGACAACATAGAATGACCCAGTTTCATCAGATGGTGCAATCAGCGCTAATCGGACTTTGCACTGCTTAACTTAATCCGTTGATGTTACAAAAAATATATTAAGTACAAATACTACAGTCCTCTAAAAAGAACACACGTAAATTAAAAAATTGCATTAAAACCAAAAATGTGCAACGATTATGCGATACAGTATCGATTAAAACTATTAGCATACATTTACCGTAATTAATGAAGTTGAAGACTAAATTTAATAAAATATGTAGAGCAAGGTTGTAATAATCTTAGTAATCACTTCGTGAAACAATCAGCTGTAGGTTAATAATGAGGATTAATAGGTATTTTTGGTTAGTTTTTAGCAGAATAATCAGTTTGTTAACATATTCACAACACAAAAGGTGTTTTTCCGTTTCAATCAGTGCACCAGTTTATATGCAAATTGTGTCAATATTTAAGATTTTAAGCTAATAAAAATTTAAAGAACTAAATCTGTATTTGAAATAATTTCCCTTTAAATATTTTTAGTAACATTAAACGACTATTTTTCAAATAGTAAATATGTACTACTAGTACTACGAGGAAGAAGTATTTCAGTTAAAGAAACTGGAAAACGATATATATATATATATATATTATACAGGCCCTCAAATTTATATATGAAGCATTGTTCTGTTCGGTGTCACGAGGTCATATCCTAGGCATTATCTCCACCCTTTGAGGGATTGCTTTATCGTCAGTTGACCCCCCCCCCCCCCCCCCATCGAGGAATGCCGACAGTACCCAGATCAAATTTTAAAGTTAGTTTGTTGGGTTTTTTTTCGGGGGGGGGGGGGGGGGGGGGAAGACTCCCAAGTTAAATCGACCAGTCTTTAAGAGGGTACAAATTTTAATTTTTAAATTAAAATTAGTAGCGTTAGAAAGTACGCGAGAGCATTTGAAGGGGTTCTATTAGCTTCCTCGCTAAGAGGTAAGGCACAAGGCCAGGCGGGGTTTTGAAAAGCCAGCGAACCACTCTAGCCTACAATAAAATAAAAAGCCTGAGCAGCCCTATCGACGTTCTATTTTAGTGGCGCCTCAAGTGATTAGCAAAAAAAAAATAACATCCAAAAAATAAAGCCTGGGATGGTGGACCTCCTAGAACTGAACAAAATGGTTTGCAGACAAATTAAATTGGAGCAGTTCTTTCTAATACTTGTGGCTCATTCCGAATTCTAATTTAATTCATTTTATAAAAGAAATCTTGCTTTAGAGTAAATATATATAACAGACAATGTGGACGAAGAGGGGAAATCCAGTTTCACAGAAAGGGATAAGATTCAAACAGAGTGTCACGCGGTACTGACAGGCGAAGGCGAGGGATGTGCTTTCTGTTTAAACAGACACCAGCTAACTGCCTTTTACTTTTGTAAATTACTTTCTTTTTATTTTTTTTATTGCAGAATTTAATATTAAGTCTTTAGAGAAAAAAAGTGCATGTTTTTTTTTTTAAACGGCAAATTAAATTATTTTCTACTTAGCCAAATTAAGTTTGCAAAAGAAAAAAAAAAAAAGACAACGGACAAAAGTTTTAACAATAACAACCAATATCGAAGTGTAAAGGTTCTTTGTTTTTCACGTTTCAAACGGAACTCACTTGAATATAACGTGAACTTAGAATTAGCATTTAAAACTGAAGCAAGGTTTATTTTTATGCATAAAAACTAATTAACACTTTTCAAAAAAATGCTAATTTTGTTTGCGAGGGGAGATATTTACTCGTTAAAAAAAGAAAACAAAAAAACCCGCACCATTTCAAAGCAAATTTTGAGTGGGTTTTAAAAGTTAAATTTTCATAGAATAAAAAATATTAAAAACGCAATACTTACATTCCTTCTGGTTGCATCTTTTTTTCGGCGTCGCCAGGAAGAATCATATTATTGCAAGAGGAAAAGTCCGATTTTTTAGGGTATAGATCCAGGATTTGTAGCTTTTGTTTACAGAGCTAAGAACTGATGCAAAAAATCCAGTATTTGAAAAATAAAATCGCAGTTCAATTTACCACTTGAGTCAAACGTAGTAAAAGCAAAATCACTTGTTTAAACTTTAAACGTAGCAGATAATAAATAGTGCGAAGAGATAAGATAGACTGTTCGAAATTTCTCGCACGACACGGTGATAGGAATAAGAAATTCGAGAATGCGAGTAGGACAACGAAGCTGCCTTTTATACAGCGAACAGAGCGACACACTGCGCAACTCGGCTTCTGATTGGTCAATCGGAGGAGCGCCTCATCCACAACTTCTAAATCACAAATACGTCCTTTATTTTACCAATATTCGATCACTAAACAGTTGCGATGAGCGAATGGCGCGCAGTGCAACATCCGGGATGATGTCATAGGTGCTTACTTTTCTGCATATTAAATTTAGCATGGAAATTCTAAAAGTTTTGCACCTCGCAAAGAGGAAAGGTCATAAACAGCGATTCTAAATTCTCCCAACTTACATTTGCTCATTCGCCCCCGTGATGACTTTTAACGCCGATTTTTTTCTCCCTTCTTATAAAAAACTCAAGGTGCATATATGTGTGCGCGCGATAAAAGTTTAAAGCATAAATGTGTTTGTGTGTGTGTGTGTGTACTGTATTGATGGGGTTCGTTTAATTATGGATGCGCGCGTGCTTTTCTTCGCAGAATTTTAGAAGCAAGTTAGGACACGTAGTTTTCTGTTTCAGTATTTTTTCCGATACCCCCCCCCCCCTTCAAAAAAAATGTCGTTTTTAAAATTAAATCTCTACCGGCCACATCCGGAATCTCAACGTATTTTCCTAAAGAAAATAAATAAGTAAAATAAATAAATTTACTTTTTTTCTTCTTTTATATACTTTTTTTTCTAATAAAAAAGAACAACACTTCCTGGTCTGGTCAGTTACATTTTTATTTCAAATTCTTATATTCTAAACAGATACTAAATTAAAAGCAATCCTACTACTTGACCTTCGGGAACAGATCAAATAAAAAAATTGTATTTAATTAAATTAAATTAAATTCTTCCTAAAACACTTTGGGGATATTTTAAGTAGGATGGCATCTAGAGTAAATGTGGTATTGTGGTGACTGCATTGATTCTAGCCAAAGGTAGGATAGTCAACTATATTATAGAAGACAAGGGATGACCAACGTGCCCCATACGCGCCACACTTTTGATGGTCTTGTACCTAATTTATTACATTGTATTTTTTTTTTTTACTCAAAGTTTAATATCTTTTCTCTTCGGTCTCAGGAGACCATCCGCCCAGACATAACCTCCTCCTTTAAGAGGTTGGGAGTGATTCATGCCCTATCGCTTGAGGTGCTCTCATAAAGAAATGCCGACGGGTTCGATCGGGCAATTTATATATATATATATATATATATATATATATATATATATATATATATATATATATATATATATATATATAGCAAAGCGAATATAGTGCAGATCGATTCAAATAGGAACCAGTTTCTAATCGCAAGAATTAAGCTCAATATTTAGAATATACAATAGAACTGTGGAAGAGGAGCACTGTGGATTGGAACAACAATAAAAACTGCCTCCGTCTACACAAAGGACATAAGGGATATTACATTTTGAATTATTTAATCCCAAATAAAATAAAATTCCGTTTACAAATTGAGCAGTCGACCATCAAAAGCGTGGGAGTGAGTGGACCGCTGGTCAGTTGTCATCCTCTGTATATCCTACTCTATACCCGACGCATTCTGATCCATTCTCCCACGCACCATTCCTTTCACTCTTTTACTTTTTATCCATCACTTTGACTTCAGCAGTCACCACAATACCACATTTACTCTATGGAGTGCTCGACGAAAAATAGCCTCAATGGTTGACACTTTAATCTTAGCTCAAAAGGCCGTTTTTAATTACTGCAAATTAATAAAGGTAGGCACAAGGCCATGTAATTAGGGAGTGTTGTCTGTTGGTATTTCACTGACTAACTTATTTTTAATGTAGACGTATTAATTGACCCATGGATACAGACACTATCCTTCAGAATGTTCAAGTATTCATCGCATTCATACTAGCAATCACCATGATACCGCATTCACCTTACGAGCTAACCTAAGATTTCCCTGTGGACGTGACAATTTAGTCAATAAATGCTGTAAATGTCATTAAGATTATATGGTACTCACATTTTTGCAATTAAAAGATATTGACAAAATTGTTTTTTTTTTTTTACAATGAGAGAATCCCCGAGCCTGATAATTGTCGAAAAGTAATTTTTCTTTCTTTTTCATTTTTATTTGAATTTTTTTTTTTGGGGGGGGGGGGGGGGGAGGGGCGTATTATTTCGTATTTTGGTAATTATGACTACTATTACTAACAAAAATTAGTTTAAAGTAAATACCGTTGGGAAATTAGTCAAAAACAATTTATTTTCTTTACCTACTCATGTGTGAATTATCTGCATAAAAAAATGAATATTTAACAGAAGTTATAAGTTTTTAAAGTTCCGTAAATATCGGATCTATGGAAAGTGCCCATTTTTGTTTACCTTACTAACTGACTAAACAAGGATGCCTACTTTCCTCAGATCCGATATTTACGGAACTTTAAAAGTTTATAGCTTCTATTCATGATTTTCTAAACGCAAATAAGTCACAAATAAGTAAGTAAATCAAGCTAAATTGATTTTTGTTTTTTTTACTAATTTCCCAACAGTATTTCTTGAAAAATAATTTATGTCGGCAATAGTAATGATTACCCGTATTTTTGGCTTCGAAGTGAATTCCACGTCATCGAAAATGAAAGCTATGTTGCATCATTGACAGTTTCTGTTCGTACACGTGGAAAGGGAGGGAGAAATAAGCCTCCCTCTCCCCCCCCCCTCTCTCTCTCTCTCTCTCTCTTTCTCTTGCTGTCTGGGCTTTGACAGATGCTTTTGCAGGTCTATGCAGGACAAATTGCAACTGTGTTGTCTTAATTGCATCTATAGCAAAAAGCCTTGTTTTAGATATGCATGCATCGTTTTGCATATAAACACACACGTTAGACGCACATCATATTTCTATCTACTGCAAGCGATTCGTGGCGCGTGTCTGCAAAGGAGGAAAGAAAGAAAAATAAAGAAAGGATAAGTGCGCTTGTGTGTGTGTGTGTGTGTGTGTGTGTGTGTGTGTGTGTGTGTGTGTGTGTGTGTGTGTCTGTGTCTGTGTGTGCGAATGCAAAGAAAAATGAAGGATAACGAAAGAAGCAAAATAAATCTATATAATAAAAATGTCATACGACATAGATCAAAGTATAGTACCTGTTCTGATAGTACACTTTATCTTTTCTGTCCTCGGTCAGTGAAGGATATATCTTTCTAGTCTGACGGAATTTTTATTTTTGTCCCAGCTCAGAGTTCCGCTTTTGGAGGAGCTGGAACATTAAAAATTGACCTTGTGTCTAATTCTGCCCTCGTGGGGGAGTAATTTGATAGGAACAATAGGAGAAATCTAAGTTTAAACGTAACTTTTTAAATTAACTTATTTTTAAATGTATTTTATTCACCTCCTCTCCAGGATGTTAGACACAAGATCGAGTTTGGGTTTTGATGAAAATGTTTCTGTGGAACGAACTGGATTCGAACCCGGCACACCCAGGTCCTCAGTCAACGTCGTTAGCCACCGTGAGTTTGGTGTTCTGGTAATAGAACAGTACCAAATTGCTGGCCTTTTGAAAGGTGAAGTTGGGATGCTGAAAACCTACACAATCGTAAAAATGGTCTCAACTCCACGGTCTACCATTTCTTTTGTTTAAATTAATTAAAATGACATTTAAATTCGACTAATCTTTCATTTTTTACAAATCTGTGCATTGTTGTAATTAATATCATTTCATCGTCATAATATAATCATCTTTAACATAAGTCTTTTAATGCTAACTAAAAACAAAGTTTTCCATTCTCATTGATTTTAAATATATGAAAATGAAAAAGTAAGATCGTCTTCTTAAAAAAATATAATTAGAGACCATTTTTCGATTGCGTAGGTTTCAGCGTCCTAAATTCACATTTCAGAAGACCAGCAATTTGGTACCGTGCTATTACCAAAGCACCAGAATGTTAAACAATTTTCTTAAAATAATGTAATAATGACCAAACGATACCGAAAGTTATTCAAATTCGACTTTACTTATTTAAAAATAAATTGTTCAAAGGTCAGATTTAAAACAGTCAAATTTTAAATAAATTCATTTCAAAAAGTAATATTCGTTTTATTGATTTGAAGAAAATTTAGCTGACAATTATTTTTACGGTAAGAAGACATAGAATATCTATTGTTTAGAAAAAAAATTAAATTGCTACAGTTTTAAATAAATAAAAAAGAGACATATTCGTTTTATTTATTTAAAAATGTTTTCTGCTTATCTAAATTAGGACCCAAGTTAAAATCGAATGGCGTCGGTTAGGGTTAGAGTTAAGGTTTGTTTGGGTCCTAATATGGATAAGTACCGGATATTAAGCTGACAATGACAATTATTTTTACGGAAGAATGAATAGTCATTTCTATTCTTAATAAACCCTGACAGATATTTATTATTTGAAAAGGAATATTATTTGTAACCATAAATTATACATATTGATGCAAAAAGCACCGTGGAATTTCCACAGGTTCCTAATACTAAATATTATTATTGCTGTTTCATATTTGAGGTGTTCCCTATTGTACTACATATTTCACAAAGACTGCTATACAAAAATAGCACTTCAATAAAATGATACAGCAATAATAATGATTTGTTTTTACGGTGTTTTGTTTGCGTGTGTTTTACAGGAAGCATTGAACATATAAAGAAATAACACTTTGCAAAACAGCAAACTCATGCGCAACATCGGCAAATATTTTTTTAAAGTGTACGGAATGGCTGAATTGGTTATATCTGTGTTTTACAAGTACTACCACGGAATGTGCTCTGACGAACTCACTGCACATGTAGCCTCTCAACGGGAATACCCCCGGCAAACCCAACTAGCAGAAGAATCACACCCCTTCACTGTAGAGGTCCCAAGATGACGGGAATTTTTCTACTCTAATCGCTACTTTCCACGGACCGCTTTGCCTTAAGAATTCCATCACTGCTCCCTGTTTTCCCGACTGTACTAACATGCAGAAATTTAAATGTAATGTGAACAAACATCTTACTACCCAACTCCCCACTTAGGATGTCGCGATAAATGTAGTACCTAATCACAGTAGCTCTCTCTCTATATATATATATGAGAGAGAGAGAGAGAGAGAGAGAGAGAGAGAGAGAGAGAGAGAGAGAGAATGTATAGAAGGTTATAACAATGTGGAAATATACTAGACAAGACGATTTTATATATTTCGGGGTCATATCCCTTTTTCAAGAGTCTCTTTCGCAGTCAACAACAACAAAAGAAACCTATACACACAAAGCAGAGGATATCATGAGATAAAGAAATAGAAATACTTGAAAAAGGGTTATATCCCCGAAATATTGTGATATTCCAGCGTCACACATACGACTCTAGTAACCGACGAGAAATCGTAAGTAACTAAAATCGCCTTGTCATATTTCATTCAGTGTTCATTTTTTTCCTTTTTCAATGAGAAATCTGCAAGCAAGTAAGATTTATTATATAATAAAAAATCCCGGTCCTCCGAAATGTACCGTCCAAGGCAATACCTCTTCTTTTTAGGGGGTGGGTATTGCTGATCGCCTAAGGCTCCCTTACCGAGTGCTCGGCAACTTTTGTACTCAGCCACAGTGCTCCCTAGTTTTCTTGCCTTGTGTCACATCTTGTTCTGGCGGGTCAGTGTGTTCTGTTATATTCGTAAAACAGCTTTCACGCATTTACACACACGCATTTACACACACGCATTTACACACACGCATTTACACATACGCGGACAAATAAAGAGAGCGAACACACGGACACAAAAAAAAATACGAATGCTATGAATAGAGATAGAAGTTTTAAAACACACACTTACACGAACACACGCACACATACAAAGAACAAATGCAAAGATGCCATCTTCACCGGCACTACCCCCTCTCCCAATTTGGTGGTAGAGAGGGGGTGCTGCACTATCTGTCGTCTGAAACACCCTTAGTCGTGTTGGAGTCTCGAAGGGACAAAGGATATTTTTACAGAGCTTTACCGGCCATGTGGCGTCTATTACTGGCTACACTCCCCATTGGGGCCTATCCAGCCCTTGTGGGAAGGAAAGCAAATGACAAGACCAAATGACAAGACAAACTGCACTTACAGCAAATATTTCTGGATCAGGCTACCAATGGACATGTCTCCCTTGAAAATCTGCATTTTGAAAATTATGCTATTCCTACAGCTACATACTTAGAAAATGGAGCTGTTAATCCTGACATAGTTATATGGGACAAGAAAGAGAGAGTATTTATTTACCTCCTCTCCAGGAGGTTAGGCACAAGGCCAGTTTTATCTTACTCCCATAAGTAAGATGTGACCTAAGGTCGGGTCGGGAAAGTGGGGTTTGAAAAGCCAGCGCCCGAGAAAGTGAGCACTCTGGCCATTAAAAATTGCCTGGGCAGCTCCGTCGGCATTCCCCGGTAGGGGCGCCTCAGACAGTAAGCAATAAACTTACTCCTCCTCAAAGAGGGAAGGCAAAGCCTGGGAGGTTGGACTTCCTAGAACTACACAGGACCGACCCATAGATCGGCGTAAATAAAGCCCCGAAGGCCAAGATAATACCAGTTTATGGGGTATAGTATCTATCGGAACAGATACTACACAATTTGATCTTAGCCAAAAGGCCAAGAACACAACCCTAGTTGAATTCAGTGTGTCTAATGATGCTTACTTAAACAGAGTTGAAAGAGAGAACATAGCTAAATACGAAGGTCTTAGCACGACATTGAAAAGAAACTGGAATTTTAGGAATATTTCCATCATTCCAGTAATCATAGGAGCTACCCGGCTCAGAAAATAGAATTTCAAAAACTACCCGGCGAATATACTCGGTTGAACCAAGTGCAACAGAGATCAACACAATTGCGCTCAAATGGACGGTTAGAATCCTAAAAGGATCTCTGAAATAGCGAATGAATGTTTTGCATCAAGCAGGATGCCCCATCCCCAGCAAAAACAAAAAGATAAGAAAATTGAAAAACTAAAAACAAAAAAACAGACAGATATACTCTTTTAGAGAGAGAGAGAGAGAGAGAGAGAGAGAGTTGGAGAGAGAGAAAGAGAGAGAAAGAGAAGAGGGCTGAGATTGAGAGAGATAGAGTAAGAGAGACAGGGAGAGAGAGAGGTGGGAGAGAGAGAAAGAGAAGAGGGCTGAGATTGAGAGAGAGAGAGAGAGAGAGAGGGAGGGAGAGAGAGAGAGAGACTGGATACATAAGAAGATACATAGATATACATTAAAAGACTGGGAGAGATATCTAGATAGATAGGATGGCAGTCCGACATAGACAGACGGCCGATTAAATTCCGTTTCCAATGCCTTTTTAATGAAGTCGCTATGAATCAGCATTGCCTTTCTCTGTTAACTGGGTTGCAACAACAATGAAATAATAAAC
Source organism: Sepiola atlantica (assembly GCA_963556195.1). Lineage (NCBI taxonomy): Eukaryota > Metazoa > Mollusca > Cephalopoda > Sepiida > Sepiolidae > Sepiola > Sepiola atlantica. The sequence continues at coordinate 151,172,802 of OY744516.1, forward strand.
AGAATTCAGGGCGGCACATGATATATCGAAATCACGACTTGGCTCGTGCGTGACTCGTAATAAATATGAAATTGAAACTTGTGACGTCCAAACAAAACAACCAGTCTTCTACTTTCTTATCACCGGATAAGTTGTGCTTAGCTGAAACAAAAAGGCAATTCCGATTAAAACATTGAGAAATTCCCCGTGTCAGTGCAGTACATTTGTGAAAATTTGTCCCGAGAAAAGAGCCCGCACTACCCCATCCCCAAGTAGGACATTCTTGATTTTTATTCTATCTTTCCTTTCTTTGAGATGTTGTCCCTTTCTTAGGTTTCAGATACGAAATGAACTAACAAAGTCTCTTTATAACAACAACGAAAAGGGTGTATTCACAAAGGTTACCTATACCGTTTGGTATAGGAAGAAAGAAACTTGGACAGTGTCCGAGAGAGGAAAAGGAAATTAAGAGTTCTTAGAGCTGCCTGAGGTCTGTCAGCAACTATCTTCAGGCAAAGATAGTATTTACTGAAAGCGTCCAGTGGACAGGGCAGGATAGATAGAGAGAGAGAGAGAGTGAAAGAAGTGGGGACCGCCTGTGATTCCCAAAGGGGCTGAAGTAGTTCTTCAGCCGACGGAAGAAATCAATGCGCCCTGCAGACTAATTGATGAGTGTGTGACCCGCTCACTTAATGGGGGCATTTTTCGGAGTGAGAAAATAGGTCTGTTTATGACCGCTACAATGTTGCTTTAATAGTAACAACATATTAAAAAAAACTAATACAAACAACGCTAAATTAAAAAAAAATGTATTCCTCATAAAATACTTGCTGGCTTCGCAAAGTTGACTACCTGAAACATTTGAGACATTAATCATAAACATTTCGTTCATAATATTGTTGTAAATCCGAAAAATTAGATAAACTAACACTTTTCTAATTTCGAGACGAATTTATTTATCTTTTAAATATGACTCTAATAACAGGAACAGAAAGAAGAAATCAATTTGTCTTTTCACTTTCAATTTAGAAATAGATCGCAACTTTTTGAAACTCAAGTCGGTCCATCTAAGGAAAGGAATATTTGAACACAAATGCTATATATTTGCCAAGGAAATAAAACAATATTACTAAATAGAACTATTTATGATATTAATATCAGAAAAATCATTTAATTACGAAACAATAACAAACAGTAATTAATTAATAAAATGTCATTTTTCAAAACCAATATGCAAATTAGTTAGCCTTGCGACTGATATCGCATATACATAAGCAAAACTGATATCGCATATACAGAAGGAAAATATGGATCGTCTATTGTGTAATGTTGAATTAATTTGAAATAGGGGTTTTTGATTTTACCGATCAATTATGCGCTTTTTAAATAACGTTAAGATGGTATAAGATGTGTTTTTAAATTGAGAGTCACTAGTTCAGACAATGAATGTTCATCCTCATATCTCCGTGGAATGTATTCTTTATTGGCAAAAGAATGATTTGGTCGTTGTTTGCCGAACGTTAGAAAAATGCTGAAATAAAGCTTAGAGAAGACGCATAAGACAGTGATAAATGCTAAAATATGAATTAAATTATTATACAAGTCTTTGCAAAACTAAGTGTGTTTGCGGCTAAATTAAACGACCAACTTATTGTAAAATAAGGTTTCTTTAAGATCGCGAATAGGACGGCTCTTCGAATGCGTCCGATACACGTGAAAGCTGATTGAAAAATGAGCAGTCTCCTTAACGTTTTGTCTGGACAAAATCCACATTCAAATTTTTTTTCGCCTTTATCCCGCCAAAATTACTGTCTGTCGATTGGTTAAAAAGAATTTGCCCAATCAGATGCGGCGAATTTAAAATATGAGCGACGTGATTTACTGTCATAATAGACCAAGAGAGATAATCTACTTTTAAAGAAACTGAAGTAACCTTTTTCTAAGATCATTTTATGCGTAGCACCTAACACTACGCTTAAATTCTATGAATTTACCTAACACATTCCTAACATTCATGCGATAACAAATGGGTTTGTTTTATTACGGTTCATTTTACGTGCACATTATTTTGTTTTTGTATCTTTAGGTGGGCGAGTCAACGTAAATATCTAGTGCAAAATGTACCTTTGTCGGAAAGTCAAGGATCATTTTAACATTTTATTTACGTTGTAAACAAGACCCCAGTGCAAAATAATAGAAGCTTACTAATGCTCGATGTTGACAAATTTCATTATTACATGAATGTTTGTAGAAGATAGGCCATTATCAAATGAAAGAATAACAAAGTCTATCCATACAAAAGTAATTAAGTTTTTATTGACAACTTTTTAAAACAATAAAAAATAAAGGGTTTATAAAGACAGAGTTCTGAGTGTCCAAGAACGTTCTAGATGAAAGAGGGTGTTTTAACTGAAAAGATAATTTGAATACACATGTTCATTTCGGCTGGTGCTGTGTGCGTAAACGTGTGTCTAAATGGTATAGGTATGTAGATATGCGTGTGCATTAGCACGTCTGGTTTTGTAGTGAGAGTGTGTATGTGTGAACTGTGCGTGTACATGCGTTCTGTGAGAGGCGTGTGTGTGATTCGCTTGGCGTACAGTAGTTTGTGAATGCCTCTCGTCACGTGTGTTCTATTTGCTGAGGGTCTTTCGGCCTCAAAGGGTCTGGACTGGATTGAGCAAACATGTGTTTTATGTGAAAGAAAAGAAGGAAAGGAGAAGGTAAATGCTGTGTTTGGGGTCCCATATTGCGAGCAAGATTTAGAAGGGAAATCTCTTGCGTTTTGACTGGTTAAAAGACACTTCTGAATTGAGCTTTTGTTCAACCAAGCATCGGTATGTAAAAACAATATTTACTGCCGCTGCTGTTTCGAACATTTTGTTATGTTCATTGTATTTGAAGATTGGTACCGGCCCCAGGCTTGCAATGCCACAAGGACCTCGTTTTACATAGAGCAGCTGGTATTCCCAAATAGTCATACGTTTAAATGCAGGGTACTATTAGGGAAGCAGTTCAGGATGAGTCGGAATAAGACAGCAGGTAGTATGCGTTTTCTATTCCTCAGCTGAGAAGGGATTCAGCCTACTTTTACCTAGACTTTCTAACATGTTTATTATTGTTTTGGTTGTGTTGCTGTCATGGTAAAAACATAGACGCAGTTCAGTGAGAGTCAAAAGATACATATATTCTTCTATAATTAATACGAGTTTAATTAATATTCAAGCATATTTCATTATTATCAGTTATTAGCTCCATGACGAGTTAATAATAATAATAATAAGAAGAAGAATCCCCCCCCAAAAAAAAAAATATGTGATGACACCAGCCTCAGCTTATACCACACACAATTGTCGTGAAGGGTGAAAGAGGATTGAAAGACTGAGGAGAGAGAGAGAGAGAGAGGGCACTGACCAGACTTCCGCTGGAAGAGTGCGGAGAGTACTGGGACCTTGGGGAGACGTATTGCAGCCCAAATCCCAGAGAATACTGTAAATCCTGGGAGGTTTGTTGTCACGCAGACTTCAGGGAACACCACCGGTTATTATCAGTGAACAATCACTAATTATTACTTGTTTGGTAACTCCTAGTGAGTACATATAATAATAATAATAATAATAATAATAATAATAATAATAATAATAATAATAATAATAATAATAATAAGAAGAAGAAGAAGAAGAAGAAGAAGAAGAAGAGATTTAAGTACTCTCTGGAAGGTGGTTGTTGTTTTGAGGATACCGACGCGGATTGACGATCTAAATCTACCATGTTCAAACGCCATAGGTTCCATAGAACCAGTTTTATTTATGCATATTGACAACGTTCACGTGGTCTTGAAGGGATCCAGCCTACGTTTATCTTGACCTCCAGATATGCTTATTATTGTTTTGGCTCTGCTGTGATCATGATGATAACATATATGCAGTACAGGGCAAGTCGAAAAAGACATCCTGTAGTAGATTTTCTATTCTACGATCGAGACTAGGATCCAGCCTACTTTTTATCTAGACCTGCGCATGTGCTCGTTTTTATTTTGGTGGCGGAGGTACTACTGTAGTCATTGTAACAACATAGAAGCTGACTGCATACTTTTGTCTATTACCGTGTCAAGAACAACGTGTTACATAACGAGGATCGTGTCCCCAATGGAGGTTGGGAGCGACGGGGGCAATGTGACTAAGTGTAGCGGGATGAGCTATCCGTCTATCTATCTGTCTGTCTTTCTCTCTCTCTCACTCGTACGAAAATAACCTGTCTCTCTGATGTTTTCTGTGACTGCCCCTTTCTTTGGAATAAACCTTTATTAAAGATTAGACATTGGCATCTAAGTGGGTTTATCCAAAGACAAACAAGAACCTGGGTTCCGGACGACGACACGGTGTGTAATGGTTTATATATAGGAAACTAATCTTGATATAAACTCTAAGACCATCTTGTCTAATAATTACTAAGAAAAATGGTCGCCAAAGAAAACAAGGCCCGTCTATAAATACATTATATATATATATATTTATTAAAGCAACCTACACCGTTGGGTGTAAGTTGCCAGAAGTTAAAACAGCGAATAAAAGAATAGTAATACTGAAGGTCGATTGCCGAAAGTATTTTCTTGAAGCAGTATATTTTCAAGTGAATATAGCCTTACACAGTGCAACCAACAGAGGCAGAAGAAAGTGTCAACGTCTTTCTTCGAGGGTGCCTGGAAGCTCTCTGACTTCTCTTCAAATCCATACCATTCTCCGGGTGGAGTTCTTAAAGGTCTTCTCAAAATTAATACACCCTGAATTCTACAACCTCACTAGAACTGCTCTCCGGAAGATGAAAAGAATTTTCAATGTTTATGACTGCTACGTGATCTGCGACGACCGGACACTGACTGGTGCTGACAGATCGAATTCAGAATTTAGAACAGGAAGGTCTCATGAATGTTAGTTACGAAAATGAGACGAGCAAAATATGTGCGTAGGATGATACAATTACGTGACGAAGTGAATCTCCACTTGTAAAAATCCAATAAATATTTTTTCCAAATTTCCTTTTGATCGTTTGAAAATGATTCATCGATATGAAAGTCCAAGAATGCATTTTTCTTTTTGTTAATGCTGCGAGTAAACTTATAAATCAAGATTCTTGGGTGTCAATCAACCAGTGAAAATAAAATCGCAAGACTGCCTTACTTTTTAAAAACCTGCGGAAGTGCCGCTCAGAGCACCGTTTTCTTGCCTTGACAGGGCACAAAATCGACTTCGTTGGCCTTACTGGTATTGTCTTGGCCTTCGGGGCTTGATTTACGCCGGTCTATGGGTCTGTCCTGTGCAGTTCTAGGAGGTCCACCCTCCCAGGCTTCGCCTCCCCTCTTTGGGGAGGAGTAAGTTAATTGCTTACTGCTTGAGGCGCCCCTACCGGGGAATGCCGACGGGGCTGCCCAGGCAATTTTTGATGGTCAGAGTGCTCACCTCTTGGGCGCTGGCTTTTCAACCCCCACTTTCCGACCCGACCTTGGGTCACATCTTACTTGTGGGAGTAGGATAAAACTGGCCTTGTGCCTAACTCCTGGAGAGGAGTAAATAATACTTCGTTGGCCTTTTGGCTAAGATCAAAGTGTAGTATCTGTTCCGATGGATACTACACCCCATAGACTGGTATTGTCTTGGCCTTCGGGGCTTGATTTACGCCGGTCTATGGGTCTGTCCTGTACAGTTCTAGGAGGTCCACCCTCCCAGGCTTCGCCTCCCCTCTTTGGGGAGGAGTAAGTTTATTGCTTACTGCCTGAGGCACCCCTACCGGGGAATGCCGACGGGGCTGCCCAGGCAATTTTTGATGGTCAGAGTGCTCACCTCTCGGTCGCTGGCTTTTCAACCCCCACTTTCCGACCCGACCTTGGGTCACATCTTACTTGTGGGAGTAGGATAAAACTGGCCTTGTGCCTAACTCCTGGAGAGGAGTAAATAATACTTCGCAAGCTAGTGGGGGCGGAGGTGACTTGTTCTCTCTTACAATTTAAACGGTCACGAAATAAACACACGACTAACTTTCTTTCTATTCCTAATGGATTTTAAAAACAGACGACGTATTTAGTACACTGTGATCGTACAAAATTTGAAAGTCTAACTGTTGATTAGAAAGTAATAGTTAATTACTATTTTAGTAATGTAAATTATAATTCATTTGACTGAAATAGAATTTAACCGGTAAAAGTACAGAGAACTCGCAACCAAAAGAAAAAAAGAAAAGAAAAAACATAATTTATATCAAACGCATTGAAATAACATTCTCTATCGAACCTGGCTAGTTTTAATGTGTGGAAACCATTTGTAATATTTTACCGTTTAAGCAAATATTACAAATCGTTTCCAAACGTTAAAACTAGCCGGGTTCGGTAGAGGGTTTAATTCTAATGCGTTTGATATAAATTATGTTGTTTTTTTTTGTTTGTTTTACGAGTTCTCGAGTGTTAACTTCTCTGTACGTTTACCAATTAACCACTACTAGGGTTTCGGCATTACCCCTAAACAACTTATTTTATATAACCTATTTATATTTTTTTTTGCTTAAAACATTAAAAAATGTAAACAAAAATCATTTAAAACAAGTTTGATCGTACACGTGAAACGCCGACATAAAAACTAGACCGAGAAAACTATGGTCGATATCATTGCAAACAAGTTGAGAAAAAGATAAGCTAAGGAAGAATTTAAGTTCATAACGAGAAAATTATGAACTTGAGTTATCGTTCTTCCTTAGCTAACCTCTTTCTCGATTTTGGCGATTATATTTTTCCGGAAAAGTTTTCATTTCGGAGTTTAACATAGAGGAGGAAACTTGCTATAAGTTAGTGTTTTAATGTGACTGAAAGTAATCTCTTACTTGAATTTAAGTTAAGAGGCAAAAGTTAAATAGAGTAGTTCATTTACGTAAGGAAAACAATAATGTTAGCACGCGCCCATGTCATATCAAAGAATCTACTTGCTTTCTCTTATGTTGCAACCGGGAAATGCATTTCATCATTTTCATGCTGACGAACAGATAGAAAGAAGAAATGAAATATAGGAAGAGACGAATTTGCGAACAGCTGATCGTAATTGTGACGAACCCCCAGTCGCCTTTAACGGGACGAACACAAAGACACAAAATACACAATCGCTTTTTGGTCCTTCGAAGTTAACCGAAAAGAACTTAATCCGACAAGTATAGTATCTTTTCTGTTTCCAGGAGAACCCCTTCTCGACTGGGTGTTTACTTGCCTCCCATTGAAGCAAGATGCGGGACAAGGCAGGATGTTGGGGAAAACCAGCTTCCCCAAGAGGGGCACTCTGGTTGATAACAAAAATAGCCATGAACAGACCCATTGGTATTCCCCAGTAGAAGCGCCTAATGCGACCGTCAACACCCCCTTCCGAGAGAAGAATGTAATGCTTGGGAGGGTGCACCTTCTAGGACCAAAACGGATAATACCTCATTCTATCAAGTCAACTCCTGTTTTTGTTGAAATGATTGCCGAGGCGAACTTGTCGCGAGGCAATTTTTATTTTTGTCCCAATCTAGAAGGCCCCTTTTGCGAGAGCTGGATTTTCTCTGCATTAAAATCCGACTTGTTGTTTAGCTTTGCCCTCGTGGGGAGGCAAGTTTGTCACTGTCCCTTTGCCTTCTGGTTTTTATTGGAGATTACCCCCCCCCCAAAAAAAATCTAATTAAATACTACTTTTTTAGGCGATTACGTGTGAACACGCTAGAAAAAATGGCAGAAAGAAAGGAAAAATATTTTAGAATTTAGAGTGAGGGGATCAGTTTCGCATATAAATTTAATGTAAAATATTTCCTCATTTCCAGGTCATTCTACGTTTCAGTTAACTCAGTATTTTTTTATAGGAGATACATTCTATACATTTTTTTTTGGGGGGGGGATCTATTTTCTAGGCGAGTAGGTGTGGTGTTTACGACCTCCACACTCAGACTTAGGGTTAGTGGTAAAAAAAATTAGTTAATGCTCTCAAATGTCCGAATGGCTCGGAAATTGGGGATCATTTTACGTCAGAATTTATATACGAAACTGTTCTTATATTCTAAATTCTAAAATAATTCTGTGTTTTTTTCAAGGTGTTCACGCGTAATCATTTAAAAAAAGTATAATCCAATTTTCTTTGGAGAGGGGGAATTTAGCGGGAGATATTCATCTACAATTTTACCGTTTTCTGATCAGTTTTTAAGAATTGGCTCATTAGTTTCCGCAAAATTTTGACGTATTGTCCCCTACCCAGGGTTCTAAAATGTCCTCAAATTTACAAAAATAACTTTTATTTGACACTTATCTAAAATCCTCGTCATTAGACACGTATTTGTTGACACTGAATTTGAAGAAAACTGTGTTGGTTTTCCCCAGTTGAAAAGAATGACTCTACTTAATGAAGCTCCCTGCTTTTATAAGCTCCCAGAAATGACTTTCACTCCAGACTTGCAATGGAAGACTTACATTAAATCTGTTGCTAAAGGTTGCTGGAAAATTGGTGGAATCATTCTTACGCTCCAGAAGGGACCTAACTCCTGACGCAGTCTCCTACCTATATAAGAGTCAGATATGTCTAAGAGGTAGTATCTGTTCTGATGGATACTACACCCCATAGACTGGTATTGTCTTGGCCTTCAGGGCTTGCTTTACGCCGGTCTATGGGTCTGTCCTGTGCAGTTCTAGGAGGTCCACCCTCCCAGGCTTTGCCTCCCTTCTTTGGGGAGGAGTAAGTTTATTGCTTACTGTCTGAGGCGCCCCTACCGGGGAATGCCGACGGGGCTGCCCAGGCAATTTTTAAATGGCCAGAGTGCTCACCTCTCGAGCGCTGGCTTTTCAAACCCCACTTTCTCGACCCGATCTTGGGTCACATCTTACTTGTGGGAGTAAGATAAAACTGGCCTTGTGCCTAACTCCTGGGGAGGAGTAAATAAAACTGTTGCCACATCTGGGAACTTACTGCTCAGAGCACCTTTTCTGGCCTTCACATAGAAGACACGTTTCTAGCCTTTCTCTACTCTATCGTTATTTTCATGGTAGGTGCTGGATTAAGCTCCGATCGCTGGTTTCCCCTGTAAAACATTCACAGCCAAAACTCGTCTAGCTACAGGCACTTTCTTCCTCTGTGTACCTAAAAATAAACGGAACTTCCATGAAGACAGTTTCCACCCGTCTGTGGAACACAATACAACAGGGCCGTTTTCCTGTACGACTACAACATGGTCTTTTTCAAGTCTAATGTTAACAAATTCCTGTCGAGCCGTCCTCATAAATAAGCAAATCCTGCCCAGTTTTATCCATCGGTTTCCAGTCCTCTCAGGGTATTGTTCCATGTTCAACTGACAAACTCATTAACCTTTATCCTCGAGTGTCCCCTGGGCTTTGATAAGAGGTGACTTTTATATATATATATATATATATATATATATATATATATATATATATATATATATATATATATATATATAAAGTACCCTGGTAATGTGTCCCATGTTTTCGATTTCTGTATTAAACTAAATACTTTTTAACTTTATAGATTTGAATAAACCGTATCAATTTCATGGTTTAATTTGAAAGTGAGAGGTAAATGAATATTGAGATGAGGGAAGTGAAAAGTATTTTATTTTATTTTTTAAATAAGGAGTCACCATTAACCAAGGCCAAAAGCCACTCGAGGAGAAGTGTTAACCAGATAGATTGATTTTCAGTTGAACGACGAAGAACATTATGGGAAGATTAAAAATGATGAATGAAATGAAAAAGTCTGATTATTGATGGGGATGGATTATGACAAGTATTTCTTCGCATTGGATTTGAAGACGACCATGTTGTAGTCTACAGGGAAGAAATCGCGTGGTAAGGTGTTCCATAGATAGGAGGTTCTGGGAAAGAAACTCTGTTCATGGAAATTCCGCTCGACGCTAGGCACACAGGGGAAGAAAGGAAAGTTATTTTCACTCGTGGTAATAAGACAACCTCTTGTTCGGAATGATTTTAAGGAGAAACCAGAAATTGGAGCTCAGTCGAGCCCATTCCATGGAAATAACAATAGTGTAGAGAAAGAGTATCTACGTCTCTTCTGTGAGAAAGGGGTGTAGAGAGAAGATGAGATCACCAATTAGATTTCGAAATCGATTTTGTACTCTGTCAGGGCAAGAAAGGTTGCTATGAGCGGCATCTTCCCAGATGTGATAGCAGTACTCCATCTACGAGCGTATCTAACTCTTATACAGGTAGAGGGTAGCACCAGGAGACAGGTATTTTCTGCAGCAATAGCATGATCCAACCATTTTTGTAGCAACCTTAGCAACACATTGGATATGAGTCCCTATTTGTGGGGAAATCCTGCTCCCCCAAAAGGGGCACTTTAGATTGAGAGTCTAGAAAGATTTCTCCTTCACTAGCAGATGAAGTGTAGTATCAGAATAGATACCATACTTTGCTCCTAGCCAAAAGGTCAAATATTTGAAGTCTTCTTTTTTAGATCTAGAGAGAAAGTAAGCGATTGAAGCTTATCAAAAAGGAGGGGGGCTTTCTCATAGAGAGTGTCATTCATTTCGAGTGGGTTAAAATAAAGATTTGAGCGTTGGCAGTGAAAAGAAAGGAGACTGGTTTTAGAGGTGTTAAAAGTAATAAGCCAATTTCTCCCCCCCCCTTGTACCACGTGCTCTAGATCGAAAGAGAGATAATCAGCAAGATCTTGATCACCGATGCTTTGCGACGTGCTGCCATAGACTGTTGTGTCGTCTGCGTAGATGTCGACAAATGGTCTCAGAATATGATTTTGCAGATCATTTATGAAGATCAGGAAGAGGGTTGGGCCAAGAATAGCTCCTTGACACATGCTGCCGTTTATACTATGTGCTCCAAACTTCTGCCCATCGCTAACTACTTTGATAGACCACTCCAAGAGAAAAGATTTGATATTTGAGAAGAGATTGCCAGATATAGCTACGAAACTTGCTTTGATACTGATATTAAATGCAACTCCCGGCGACCAACCGCAGTATGGACCGCCTAAACTGCATACAAAAAGATAGGGTTAGAGCTGATCCGAACATTAACGATTAAAGAGAAACATTAAGTAAATCTTTGAATATGTATAGCTAGAAGAGCACTCGTCCCAGGACGAGTAAAATTAATTCCCCGAACAAGAAGAATTTTGCACCACTTTTATGTCAAGATAAAAATCAAGATATAATGATACTAAACTAGGTTTAGAATCCTTATTCTAATTTTGATCAAAATCCACATAATAATTTTCATTCTAGAAAATGTCTTAAATCTAAAGCTTAAGGTGATGGGTTCTTAAGAAAAATTGAACTTCAGAAAATCTCGCATAATTTGTGTCTAATGGCTATGAAGCAAATTCAATGCTATCTGATATATTTGGATTTTCAAATGAGATGTTGTGCCCATATTATGCCTTTTAAACTCCCTTTACAATACTCCAAAGACACTGAAATTTATTGATTGATGTTAAATAGAATTTGTAAAAATTTCACAAAAATAGAAAGTATCTGAATTTTCTCGAAGGGCTACTAACCCCCTTTTACCTCTATTTACATAAAACAAACTAAATTACACTAAATATAGCCAACGTTTGGACCCCTTACGCCTAGCGACTGTCTTCTAAAATTCATAAGGATCGAATTTTAGTAGTAAATCTTATAAATTAAAATATATAAACATATATACGTATCGGGGCCGCTTAGGTTTGTTATTTACGTATCATTAATATGTTTTGGTATGATGTATACACTTTGTTATGCAATCTACATTTCCCCTAGTTGGTTTCGAAAAATGTGTGGTCACCAAACCTGGACACCCAACCCTAACCATAACCTTAATCTTAACCCTAACCCTAACCTATTACCTTAACCCCTAATCCGTAAGTCTTACCCTAACGTTTAAAGAAGATACCGTGCGATACTTAAGTCAATTATTCAGCGAGAAGTCGCTGAAGGCTTAGTAATCTATGCCGACGAATGAAGAGCTTATGCTAATTTTAACCAGCTCAATTTTATTTCGTAAACCATCAGCAAAATGCTCTTAGTCATTTTAAAGATCATGGCTTGACGTGAAGATTTGTATATTGAAAAATAAAAGAGTATTTATTTACTCCTCTCCAGGAGTTAGACACAAGGCCAGTTTTATCTTACTCCCATAAGTAAGATGTGACCCAAGGTCGGGTCGGGAAAGTGGGGTTTGAAAAGCCAGCGCCCGAGAGGTGAGCACTCTGGCTATTAAAAATTGCCTGGGCAACCCCGTCGGCATTCCCCGGTAGGGGCGCCTCAAGCAGTAAGCAATAAACTTATTCCTCCCCAAAGAGGGGAGGCGAAGAGTAGCGTATAGTGTAGATATATTTCCTTGTATATAGCAAACAAAAGTAGCACACCCACACAACTAACTTTATATTAATAACGATATAAATTACTTTTAACTTTGTAGAGTTAAAGACCGTGTAGAATTCTTCGTTTAATTAAAAAATAATTAGTCGAAATTAATTCAATTAAAAATAACTACCATAATCAAAGTTCACCATTTTAATTTTTCTTGAAAAAAAAAGCATATGTGAGTGTTTGTGAGAGAAAGCAAAAATATTGTATTTCTTTATATAAATGGGTTGGGCCGGAGATATTGATGTTTGACCCAGCTCAAGAAGACTACACCCACGGATTGTATCTCTCAAATTGCACTAAAGCGAGAAGATCAAGGTCAATCCCTGATGCCAGCTCATATATCAAGGAGGGGCAACTTGGATGTGAACCACAAGCCAGAGCATTGCCAAGAAGATAAGTACACATAAAATAACTAAATTAATAAAACACGACGCCTAGTTAAAATTGTAAATGCTTTTTTGTTTCAAGTGGTAACACAAAAACACACATTAACCATGCTACCATCTTTCGGTGCTCTTCCAATATGTGATCGACCGAATGGTTTCTAATTAATAAGTGACCTGTTTACATTCAAATACATGATCTACCCATTGACCCTAATCCTAACCTTGACCCTAACTAACTAATCCTAACTAACTAATCCTGACTCTAACCCTAACCCTAACAAACTAACCCTAATCTTAACATTTAGGCTAGGGTTAGGGTTAGTTTATTGGGATTAAATTTAGGTTGTTAGGGTAATAGTTAGAGTTAAGATTAGTTAGTTAGGGTTAGTTAGTTAGTTTTAGTAAGGGTAACGTTGGGAAGAAACTTTGTTCATGGAAGTTCCGTTTAGTACACAGAAAAAGAAAAAAATATTTACATTAGCTGTAGCTTCTTTAATCTTTCTTTCTATAAGGAATACACACATACACACACATAGACATTTACACACACATACACACACACACACACACACACATATATATATATATATATATATATATATATATATATATATATATAAACATGAGATGGAAAGCATACCAATACGATCGCGTCAACAGAGGAACGAACCATACACTCAATTCAGATCAAGGACTCCCAGTCAACTCGACCCTAGTCAAGGAGGTTTTGCAACGAGACGCAGCTAAATACTATGGACTGAAATCTTTTAGGAACTCAAAGAAAAACACAGCACTCGACAATTTTGAGAGAGACCTTGTCCGTTCTAGGTATATATATATATATATATATATATATATATATATATATATATATAAAAAGTAGAATACCCGTCCCTGAGTGGTATAAGCAAGCAATATAATATTATATTTAAATTTTAATGTTTTTTTTCTTGGGGGAGGGGGAGTTTCGTACGGTTTCCATTCTTACCTCTTCATGGTAAAGTTTGCAAAAATAAATAAATACTGTTTCAACGTTACTCAGCATGTTGTCTAGAATACATATTCCATAATTCATAATGATAAGTTCAATAGTTTAGGATTTTACCAAACACATACATACTATTGATGCTCATGTGCGTTCACCTATCGTTTTATAAATTAATTATTTAATATAAATCAAAATTTGATCTGCAGCAATTTTTTTCTCTATTAAATTTTGTGTATGTAACTTATTTTAAAGGATTTTTGGAGTCGGGTACGAGTTTGGGTGGCGCACCTCCTAAATGGTAAAGTTCACAAAAGAAATAGTGTGCCTATGTTACTCACCGGGTTACTGAGAATATATATTCCAAAATTCATCATGATCCGTTCATTTAAAGAACATTTTTTAAAACATATTTCATCCCAAACAAGGCAGGCCGCCACTGTAGTCGTAAGGGGTTACTGAGAATTAAAGTGTAGGTTTTAGTGTCATCCTAAGTTGGCAGCTTAGCAGCAAGATGTCTGTTTACATTAGTTTTAAACCTCTGCATGTCAGTACAGTCGGATGAAAAACAAGCAGGGAAGGAGTTCCAGAGGTCAGCAGTACAAGGAAAGAAGCTATTGGAGTAGAAGGCTCTCCGGCATCTAAGGACCTCCACAGTGAATGGATGGGATTTAGCTGATTGTCGAGTTGGTCTAGTGTATTTACGTCGTTAGCGCACCAAGGCAGCCAGTTCATTGGAGCACAATCCATTGAAGTATTTGTGAAACAAGCACAAGGATGCAACATTGCGGCGATGGGACAAGAGCTGGAGCTTGGTGGTTAATGAGGGACCATTAAATTGGCGACTCTTTTTGGGACCTTGTCTAAGAGGGAGAGACTAGTGAGTGATGCACCGGCCCAGATGTGGCAGCAATACTCCATACATGGGGGGATGGTGGCTTTGTACAGATACAGGATAATGTTAGATGTGAGGAGTTTACTAGCACGGTACAGGGAGCCCACCTTCTTTGCTGCATCCTTGGCAATGTCTTCAATGTATTTGTTCCAATTCATGTTACCTGTGAATGTTAGGCCGAGGAGATTATCCTGTACATATATATATATATATATATATATATATATATATATATATATATATATATATATACCTAACTTTTTATCTAGAGAGATATAGATTAACAGTTTGACACCAACTATTTTACCATTATATTGCGTCCAGTACCATATGTGTTAAAAAAAAAAATTTGCTTATTTGACGCTTTCTTAATAATAAAAAATGGTCGAAATCATGTGACATACAAATAAATCTCCTACGCCACCTAGTGGGTGAACAGTCATAGGTCAATTTAACCGATGGTGTTTTTCCGAACTTTGACGATTCTGGCGGTCTGCGTGTATCTGTACTTTGGTCGAACAGGTGATGATCTCTTTATCCAACACGCTGATAATCTTGCTTGGTAAATTGTTTGCAAACTAAATGTATCAGATAGGAGGATAGGGCAACTGAGACGATAGGTTATTGTGGGAGGAAAGTGATGGGTATGTTTATTTACTTCCTCTGCAGAAGGTTAGACACAAGGTCAGGTAGGGTTTTGGTAAAGCGTACTTTGGCTTACAAAGAAGTCCTAAACAGCCCCGTCGGCATTCACCGGTAGGAGCGATGCAGACAATTAGCAATAAATAACCCCTTCTCACAGAACTATAATACAGTCCAGTAGCAACAAAGCCACTGTCCGACTGATTGCCGAGGACGTATCCTCAACTGGCAAAAACAACACATCCTGAAGCTGTATTAAACACAGAAATCTCATAATCTGAAGGCTGTGTATACAGGCAATAGCTCTTTGTTTTATCTTCATTCGTTGCCAAAAATAGATGTTAGATTTATATAGATAGAGTTGAGGCCAAAGACAGCAACACGGTTTTGCTAATATAGTAACATATTGTTAATAGGAATGTTTTGTAGATAGTTATACATTTTCTTCAAAGCTAATACAAATGCATTAAACTACGAAAAAACAAATATACCTTTAAATTATATGCTTATTTTCACAAACGATAAAGGGAACTAAATGTATACACTCATCTAGAATACACCGTCGTTCTCCCAACGGGTCACGGGTCACGGGTCATAGGTAGCCTTATATTGTTCTATAAAGAAAAATGTTTACTTAAACTTCCACTGGTAAATATTTGTTTATATGATAAACTTAATACGCCACAAACCCAGATGTCCGAGACACATAGTGTGGACCGAATTCATTACTCTCTACTGTTGGGTGACAAATACATATCCTATTCTCAGTTTGTTGACATTTTCATATTCTCCTACCCCCGGGGCCCCGCGTAAAAAATCCTCGACGACTTAGGGTTTGTAGGAGGTATAATATGGGCATAACTTCCTATTTGAAAATACAAATATTTCAAATTTGCATTGAGTTTGATCCACGAGTTTGGGGCACAAATTAAGCAAGAATCTCTGAATATCAAGTTTTTCTTAAGACTCGTTAAGATCAAGGCTTAAATTTTAGACATTTTCTAGAATCAAAATACTGTAATAGGGTTTGCTAAAAATTGGAATAAGGGTTCTAGACATAAAAATAAATAGTATTATATATGAATTTTAATTTTTGTACGACCTCATAAAAGTGGTGCAAATTAATTTTATCCGTCCTAGGACGGGCATTCTTTTTGGATATATATATATATATATATATATATATATATATATATATATATATATATATATATAATGCTATATTTATATACATATACGAACACGCACATATATATGTATATATATAAATATATATGTATATATATATGTATAAACATATATATATATATATATATATATATATATATATATATTATACATATATATATATATACATCTATATATATATATTTATATATATATATATATATATATATATATATATATATATATATATATATATATATATATATATATATATATATATATATATACAAATTATTGAAAAATAAAAAAATAACGGATATAATAGTTTTGGAGAAGTAGATAATAATATACTAAAAATACGTCAAAATAAAGAAGATGAAACAATTAAGAAACTACGAGTAATTTATCCTTATAAAAAAAAGAAAAAAATGGTAAACAACTGACGATCCCTTATATAAAAACATATATAAAAATATATTTATATTAGAGTAAATTCTTGGAAGTTAACTAATATAGTGATTGCAGTAGATTGATTGACTTACTAGACAAAAATCTTTCAACAAAATATTTTTTTTTTCAGTTTTGAAGGTAAAAAAAAACTTCCGAGACTATATATATATATATATATATATATATATATATATATATATATATATATATATATATATATATATGAATATAGCATTATAAATATTTGTTTAATTACATACTTTCACATGACTCTCAGTAAAAAATGCTACACTTGGCCGTAATTAAGGTGAAAGAATTTGAGTTATAGAATTCAACTGCTATTGGTTAATTTTGAAACCCCATGTCTTATTGTCAAAATAGCAGTTTATATAAATAAAGAGCCGTGATATTGTCACGTGATTGACAGGTATCTGTATAAGAAGACAAATTGACAGCGTTGCCAATTTAGCAGTTTTCCCGGCAGATCTGGAGACTTCGTTTGGCATCTAGCTAGTAAAATTTGGATCTAGCGGCTAGCGGGATTTTTCCTGTAAAATCTGTAGATTTCCTTTACCATCCACACACTTGCAACTTTAGTTAGCGTTTAACTAAAAAGAAAACACTTCTAGAGTACACCAACACAAACAAGAATCTACCAGTAATGCATCCCAAACACAAGAAGACTCGTTTGAGACTGAAAATGATTCTGAAGATTTCCCAGAATACCGGAATTTTTAACGGTAAAGATTAATTTATTAATGGTGTCACTGTATGATAAGCAGATGTCGCAACTCTTTTCTCATACAAAGTATCGCATACTCAATCGGCGTTGGGCTAATCATTTGTAAAAAAAAGAAACCAAACAAATAAAACCGGTAAAATAAATCATTCATGAAGTACATTCCTTGTTTGTTTATTTTCTTTACATTTTAATTAAATACAAGTAACATTAAAGTGACAAATAACAATTCAAATAATATTAAAATAAAAAATATGTATAAAAAAAAACACGGAATGATATGTATATCGTAATATTTTTATATAAGGTACGAAACGTTCAAATCTAGCGGTTTCTGAATATTTTTTTTATATTCTGATCTAGCGGGTTTTTGAAATCTCAGTTGGAAACACTCAGATTGAACGCTTTAGGGCAGCTGGTACTAATGTTATTAATGTTACTTAAATTATGTCTCCATTGCATCCTATGTAGTAACTAGGAAATAATTACTCGTTTCAACCGTTTGTTTTTTTTAGCTTTCTTACACGAGTGAGGCTGCCTAGAGCAGACATGTTTTGTCTAAGTCGTCTTTCCTAATATCCTCTCTGAAAACGTCGGGTTAAAATCCCGACAGTATGTTCGGGTAAACTAAAAAAAAAAAAGAAGAACTTATTAGGAATTATGAGAGACGTATTCTAGGCAACACGGTGAGTAACGTGGCCACATTCTTCTTCTTTTGTAAACTTTACCATTTAGGAAGTGTACCTTCGAAGCTGTAATCTACCACTAAAAAAAGTTTTAAAACGTAGAATAAATAGTGATAATTGTTGTGATCCAACGGGTCACGGGTACCTCTAGTTATTATATATTTGTGCACTACTTCAATACAAATGGCGGAGAGGAATATTACATTTGTTGAACAAATCAAATAGTAAATATAATTAGCATTTTTATATCCTCTGATGCACGGGGCTGAATGAGGAACGCGATGACGTTTTGCACCCAACTCATAACACCATATTCCTATTTTTATTCTTATTTTTCACATGTTATAAATTAAATTTTTAGAGTGGGGCCAAAGGTTGTACTCAACATTGATTAAGTTAGAGAGTGTGTAAATAACGTGATATTAATTGAAATACATTTTGGCAAATATATTCTCTTTAATGCTTTCGGGACACATCTGGCGTTTCTCTCCTGCTCCAAGCTCTGAACCCCTTATAAAAGTTTATTTATTTTTATAATTCTTTTTTATTTTCAACATATAAATAAATAAAATTAAGTAAAATTTCGAATTTCCTTTTTCTGTGTGTCTGGTAAACGACCTTTGATAAAAATGAAATATCCTTATGCCAGTACTCTTAGTATTTAAGTTTCAGAATATATATTGTTATTAGAAGCTATCCCCCAAACCGTAGAGGTAGTTCGTGAAAAAAAAACAAATGAACAAACAGAAAGGAACTACAACATTTGTTGTTATATTTGGGCTGGTAAATCTCTGTATATGTAATTTGATTAGCCCCGCACATTCTTCTTCTCTGCACCCTCTCTCTCAGAGACGTGATGTTGCTAGTCTCAGTCTTTTCTATAAATACTATTATGACATGTGTTCTTCAGAATTCTGTGATCTATTTCCTGCTTCCTTTGTTCCAGCTCGTTTGACTTGTTGGTCTAGTGGTTTCCATCAATTCGCTGTTTTGATACCTCATTGCAATACAGCTTTCTATTCCAGTAGCTTCTTTCCAAAAACTGCACACTTGTTGAACTCTTTTCCTGCTGGCTGTTTTACTTCTATCTATAGACTTGGTCTTTTCAAGACTAGGGCCAATAGGCATCTACTGTCTTTGCGATAATCATCTTTCGTTCTCATTTCATAAACTGGATTCATGCTTTGTCTGGAGCGATTTCCATTATATATATATATATATATATATATATATATATATATATATATATATATATACAATCGGTTTATTTCTCTACATTTGACGTCGATAGCATTTAATTTTATACATCGATATTTGATTCTGACTAGCCAGTCCTTTGCAGAAATGATCAGTCTGTGTTCTTTGCAAAAGAATTCTAATCGATTACATATTCTATCCGGTTCGATAATTCTTTAAGGGACATAGATTCCCCGAGATTTACCGTTAATTGTTATTATATACTCACCAGATATCATTATCCAATGATATTGCTCCGTCTATTTAAATTGGTAAATGAAAATGGTTTCGTAATTCACTAGGTAACTTTCTAATCGAATTTCTCAATTCACTTAAATGATGCTTCCGTGTTCATATTTTACTTATTCGGAATTTCACATTGTCATCATTGCATTAATATAGACATTGTCTATTTTCTCCACAGTAAAAAGTAAAATGTATAATATGCACGGGAATAAAAGAAACAGCGCCATTAACATCTCCGATTTACAACCTTATTGACGCTCATGCCCGCGTATTTGACTAATTTGCTGAAACAAATGAAAAGAAATGATCGTCTGTATTTCTTTGTGTTCATATACGAATACGCGTTATTTGTTACATTAAATACTAAAAAGCGCTTCATTTTATTTGCAATTAAATGTTCACATTTACTAACACCTATATATTTTAATAATAAGGAAGTGAACGAACTATAAATAAAAGTGTTCGTACTACGAATCGATTTACTTCATTCACACATAAATTCATACATTTTGTAAGACATTGATAGTTTACTATTAAGGTGATCCCAATAAGCCAAACATAAAGGCAAGCCATTCGTATATACACACACAATTACGATCGTCTAATAAGTAAAAACAACACGGTTAAACGGCATCAGTTTGTTTAAAAAAAAAAAAAAACTGGCCGTTCGGAAATCTGTTCTGGTACCAGGACGAGCTTCTACAGTATTACCATTCGTCAAACCATAAACGAAGTGCATATCTGCTCGTTCTCTCTCTCCCTTACCCCCTCTTTTACTTTTTCTCTATCTCTCCTAATTTGTATATATCTCACCTTGCAGCAGTCATTCGAGCTCAATAAACCAACGAGAAACAGCTACGAATCGTTAGAAAATACAGAACTTCGGGTTACACAGGCGCCATCTGTGAGGTGAATAAAAACGGACAAAATCTGTTTCTGCCCCTTGTGATCTCAAGATTTTGTCCGTTAGGTCAGTAACCGTCACATTTTATTTTACTCTACTAAGGAAAAATATTCTGGCAATGGGCCTTCTTATGTTTTTAAATTTTACCAATTTTATCGAGAGTTATCCACTTGTATTCCTTCTTGTGAGTCACTTTTTGCTAATGAACTTTAACTCTGAGCTTTAATCCCTTTATTTTTCAAACCGGAACTTTTCACTATTCAGACTTTAGAAGACATTCTGCTATTCACCCTACATTTGCTAAACATTTATGATCTCCTGGATGTGCTTTTTGAGACATGTTACGTTTCTTCATCGAAGATAATTCTCTTTGCTCAAAAGAATTTTGTATATTTTTATATTTATTTTATATTATCATGTTTTCAAATCTGTGCTAAGCAGTAATATATCTGTACTGATTTATCGCTATGATCAACTCCGATGAAAAAAGCATACATTTTTGAAAATCCACGAGTTAAGGAAAGAAAAAAGTTTATTTATAAATTCTTTGTTTAAACTGTTTGATTATTTAATAAATTTTGTACTTCATTCAATTTTTATTCTCATCATTCTTTTTCCTTATATTACTATTCTATCTTGTATATTCAGCATTGACTTTTGAAGATAGGATATAATTTAAAGATAACATTTTATGTTTATTTTCTTCCGTTTTTATATATATATATATATACATATATATATATAAAATGTAAAATAAGATATGTCGATTTCTTGACGTTTGAACTTTAGAGGATTGCATTTGATAAATCGATATTTGATTCTGACTAGACAGTAATTTATAGAAAAATATCAGTCAACATTTTTTGTAAAAAAATACACATTAAAATTTTAATGATTCACCGTTTATTTTAATTGGATACTCAATCGAATATATAATAATAAATTTATATTATTTTAACAATTTACTGCAGTTTTATAAATTAGAAGTGTTGTTTTTTTTATATATATATTGCTGAACTGTGTTATAAATTTGAATGCAAATTATTGCATTAATTTTAACTTGCGGAATCCGTAAAAAATACACAATTGTATCCTTCATCTGTTATATATTGCTGCCGTGTTTAGAAAATATTTCCATTCCATGGATGTCCAGCGCGGACGACGACCCCACAATATCGTCATAACACCTTGGTTTAAACGGAAACACGCTTGTCTGGGTACTATAGTTAATGTAGTTTGAGAATATAGCTAGTTATAGAGATCTAGCTCCAAAACGCTTGTAGACATTTGTTATATACTTATATTCTACAGACGCCCAGAGCGACTTCAGAATCAACGATATTACTGTACCATTCTTGAACCGAACATATACTACACTTTGAATGCCAAGAAAGTGTATTTTTGTTCTGAGTTTCACGTTCGACACAACAACAGCATCATATGAAATACAAAATATTATTTTTGCATTTTATTTCGGCGATCGGGCGATTCAATCTTTAAAAAATAGGTGGAGCATGATAACATACGCATGAACATGATATTGCCTTAGTGTATTATTATATAGATTATAAAAGGATACGGTAGTTAGCTTGAAGCATTGCTGGTAAATAAATATATAGGGATTTAGTAAGGCTGTACGGAATGCGGAATAAGCTGGAACGTTAAAAGAGATAAAACATAAACAAATAATTGGAGACACTGAATGCGATATTTATCTTAAGGAAATGTATCTATATATGTTTCAGTAAATCTTTCACGTATTGTTTCAATCATTTTTTTTTCACTTACTGTTAATAGAATCCGGGATAGTGGGAAATATTTTGATATATCTGGAGGAAACTCTCCTATTCTCAAAAAAGCAAACAAGAAACAAACGTTCTTACCGCTTACAGGGAAGAAACATTCAAGATAGCTATTGTGTAAAGAATGCCAGGTTCGCAGAAAACAGAGGTTCAGCAGAGTATTGATCATAAAATAGTTTATTTGTTTTTTTAAATTATGTTTAGTGTTATTATTTATTTATGCTTTCTATTATTACCTTGTGGGTTTTATTTTGTTATTGCATAGATTACTTATTATTATTATAACGATTTTTCTGAAAACTTATTGCGACATTTATATAAACAAAGTGTGTTGCCTTGATTCGGTATGGCTTCGGAATTCATATTTAAACGACGGCTTTTTAGGAATTATTTTTAATGTTATTATATGCAATAACGTGTATTACCGAGCGCTGCCCGGGTGCCAAGTTTCTATAGTTTTTAATAATTTACAGGTGTTATGTTTTCACTTATCGATGTGTGTATAAACCATTACCAACCCGTCTTGTCATCGGGAACCCAGATTCTATTTGTCTGCTGATAAACCCACTCGGATGACGATGTTTATATATAAAAGGTGTATTACAACGAGAAGAACAGTTACAGGAAACATCAGAAAGACAGACAGATTGATAGACGGATAGCTCATTCTGCTACACTTAATTATATTGCGTGCGCCTGCCCCACATTTGGGACGGCATTACGAACATGAATTTCCTGTTTAAAGTCCCACCAGCCGATAGATGGAAAATCTCCGTCCAGAAATCACGTTATTTCGTCGACTTCCATTCTAGGGTCACCTCTGACCTATAAGGTGTCACTCAAACTGTTCCCTTCAAACAACGACCCCCTCGTTATGTAACACCTGTTAATGCTGCTGAAAAGTACTAGGAAAAGTTTCCGAACCGAAGATGCCCCGATAGGAAAACATCCGAGAACATTCATCGCCTCCTGTGTGAACATGGGACCTTCAAACATCGTGGTGGCAGCAGAGAACGACCAAGATTAACAACACCAGTACAAGAGGAAGAAATACTCGATACTGTAGAGGATACTCCACAAGTCAGTACACGATACGTTACATGGCAAGTAACTATTCCCCATTCGACTGTCTGGAACGTATTACGGAAACAAGATTGTTATCCTTATCACCTACAACGTGTAAACGGCGTTGTCACAAGCAGATAACCCTGCACCAGTTACGTTCTTCCAATGGTTTATGGAGAAGTCTCTTAGAAATCTGAACTTTCATTGATGAAGCACAGTTTACACGAGATGGAATAATAAACTTCATGTAGAATCAGATGATAGTCTACACGCAGTTCTTCCATCACCTAGCCAACTGCAGTATTTTTGTTAAGACTCAAGCTTAAATCAATTTACTCGTTCATGATACATACAACAACAAATTAGAGGCTGTTGCACTTATTGTCAGCCTCTGTAGTTGAAAACAAAGGTGAGGTCGAGTTAAATGTTAAGATTTGTTTTTTTGACATTTAAGGTCTTTGATCTGGGGGAAAAAGGTGTGCAGTCGGCTGCCATACGACATTTACATGCACTGACCTACTTGTTTTTCTTTTGCCTTTTTTCAGGAATATTTTTAAAAACATCCATTTTAAACTAAGACAGTCTATTCCACAACAAATAGTAATATAAATGATCATAATGTACCCTATATCAGAATATGCTAAGGATTTTCGTGTTTGTACCTACATTATAACCTACCACACCCATTAAAATTGAGATCGTCAAAGATGACGCAATTGGAAATTAACTAAAGTACAAAGACTTCGACTTTACCCATTTCAAAAGGAATTGTTCTAAAATATCAATCATGAATGTCTAACAGTCCTATATAGAAGTATTATTATTCTTTGTGATTATTAAATATACAGACATAAAACGACTTATTATTTTGCCATCTAATTTACATACGCGTTTGTGGTATTGTAAATTATATTCACGAAACTATTTGTACCATAAAATCTAAACTTGTATAAAATTAATAAATACATATCACGCTCTTATAGAATAATCGAGCACTGCCTTGGAGTGTTTTCCACTAAACAGAAATCACAAACAATAGTATATATATATATATATATATATATATATATATATATATATATATATATATATATATATATATATATATATATATATAATATAATAGTATAAATACAAAATGACCGGTTATCTATGAATAGGCTCCTTGCTCCTTTATGGAACTGATTTCTGTGGTAAATGCATGTAAAAGTTTTTTTGATATTTTATGCTCGAAGATTTTCCTTCAGAATAATCTGGTCTTCTGATAAGCTGCATGAATGATTATTCCCGGTAGTTTTTTTTGCGTGAAACAATTGTGCAGTTACATTAAATTACATTGAAATTTGGCAAGAAAAAATGAATAAAGACTTTATTATGGAATTTACACACACACACACACAAACACACACACACACACACACACACACATATATATATATATATATATATATATATATATATATATATATATATATATATATATATATATATATATATATTTATATATACATATACGTTTGATTACCTAAGGCTTTTTTCCTATATATTTTAATAACACAAAATACATGCTATAATATTCCTTAGTTTTTTCAGATTAAGTTATTTTTGAAAAACAATTCAATTGTTCGAATTAGTCGTAATTTGATAATTGACTCCCCAAGTGACCTATTTCTTACTCAGTATCTGTCTATCACTCTTAACCTCTCTCACTGTATGTTGTTTGACCTCCCCAGCTTTTATTTATACGTTGTCTATCACTCTCGCTTACGTCACTCTATCCATTCCGTCGTCTCTCTGTTTAATAACAATTAAAGTTAATAAAACTAACATAAACTCCAGAACTTTAGAACAGCCCATTATTAACCAAAGGAAATATTAAATAGTAATACTGTTTAACCCGTAGCTGGAGAGGGAAAAAAAGAAAGATAGAGTGAAAGAGAGAGATGCAGCAACAGAAAGAGACTAATAAATGTGATCTTTTAAAGGAGATTATTAAAAAGATTCTTATTTTGTAAAACAAGTTGTTTAACGTCTGCATCGGAATCCGGCGGTTTCTTGTTTTTGTCAATGCTTTTGTGTACAATCTACGGCAAGCAAGGACTTAACTCACCTATCGCAATGAAAAGTAAAGAAAACAACATTGCGTTGGCGCATGTCACACTGCCACTTTATGATTACAGATGACGACTTTTCTCGTGGACTTGGAACAACCTCTGGCCCCTGTTGACTTCGGTGCCGGATATAACCTGAAATCGTTCAGGTACATGAAGTGTTTCAAATATACGAGAAAAACCTCGATCAAAAGCAGACAATATCGACATCTCCATGTGCAACGCTGCATTCAGATCATCATCATCATCATCATCATCATCATCATCATCATCATCATCAACACCAACAATAACAGCATAAACAAAAACAGCATCAAAAACACCACCACCACCACCTGCAACCCAAAGACGAGCTAATTGCTAGGATAAAAGAGGTGTTGAGACGTCTCTCGAAGTGTGAGCAGTATTCTTGCTGACTTTTTTTTCAAAATCTACAGAAATGGAGATAGTCGAGATGTCCCACTGTTCTTTAGAGAAACAACCAATAGCCGACTTTATTATCTCACAGGAAGACGTTCAGCGAATTTTTCTATCGCTAAATGCAAATAAGATGTATAGTTCAGACAATTTTAATCTGAGGGTACGGCAGACACTTGATCTGTCCATCGCTTGTCCCCGCGCTCGGCTCTTTAACCTATCCCTTCAAACTGGTGACGACTGTCGAAAAACGACTATTTGTCCCATCTTCAAGAAGGGCGACCGAGAGGATTCAGTCCACTACATACGCCAGTCTCAATAACCCATGTTGTCAGCAAAGATTTTGAGGTCCTTCTCAAGTCATTTATGATGACCCACAACATGACCACAGCATCAATCTTTTAATTTAAACACCGCTTTGTAGCAAAGAGATCCTGCTTAATCAATTTCTTTATTATTGAGGAGTGGGTCACAAAAATCATGCATGATAACGATGTGGCTGACATTTAGACTAACGGCATTATTGCTTTTTGTCCCACAACACTTGTTATTTCAATCCCACAAAACTTGTTACCTTCAACCCTACAACACGTGTTACTTTACACCCACATAACATTTGTTACTTTCAACCACATATTTGTTACTTTCAACCCCAAAACATTTGTTATTTTAAACTCTACAACATTTTTTACTTTTAACCGCACAAAAATAGTTATTTTAAACCCTAGAACATTTGTTACTTTCAATCCCACAACATCTGTTATTTCCACCTCCATAACATTTTGTTACTTTCAACCCACAAAATGTATTACTTGGCACCCCACAACATTTGTTACTTTCAACGTACAACATTTGTTACTTTTATCTACACAACAGTTGTTACATTTAGCATTCCAGAAATTATTACTTTTATTCCCACAAATTTGGTATTTTTAGCCTCATAACATGTTTTGCTTTTAACCCCACAACATTTTTTACATTTTACCCCACTTTATTTATTTTAACATAAAAAAACTAAAAAAAAACAACTTTTAGCTCCAACATCACATGTTTCCTTTAGCTCCTACAGTATTTGATACTTTCGCCCTTGTTGCATTGGCCTTTCTGATTTTCCTTACCGATGGAATAAAGAATATTTCTGATTGATGTTTCCCACACTGAATTATTGTTTACTAAGATTTATTCTTATTAATAAAAATAATAATAATATTATTGATAATAATAATAATAATAATAATAATAATAATAATAATAATAATAATAATAATAATAATAATAATAATTATTATTATTATTATTATTGTTATTATTATTATTTTTTTGTTTTTCTCTAACTCTACTTGCAGGTGCGTTATGAGTATTTATATGTCGTCAAACAGCGTTGTCACTTGTTTTATCGATCATTTTCCCATGGATATTATATTTGAGCGTCCAATATAGCTAATATTGTTGTTGTTTTTATTGTTGTTGTTAGAAATGCAATTCCTTATATATATATATATATATATATATATATATATATATATATATATCGAGATATTTGTATCTTTGCTGCTATTAATAAATGAGCACTTGTCCCTGACAGCCAAGTACGTCAAGAAAACAATAGCCATTTATATTTATAGTGAGTGGCCTTGTTACGATATGCGAAAATACCGTTTTTACTTTCTATATTTAAAGATACGAAACTGCGCATTTGGTTTCATAAATTTACCTGTAAACATTTTCTCCTGGTTAGTTCGCTTCATTTTCTTACATGCACACACGTGCACATGCACGTACACATACGCATACACATACGCACACACATTTATACAGCAGTAAGATTAATTCTAATTCAATCCATACTAAACAGTTAAACTATTTCTATCTGTCTATCTATGTAATATGACTTTTGTCCTCTATTTCTATCCATCTATTTCTCTATCTTTTTCTTTCAAATATCTATATCTATCTATCTATCTATCTATCTATCTATCTATCTATCTATCTATCTATCTATCTATCTATCTATCTATCTAACTTCATATCAATCTCTATATCTTTCTCTAGATACTTCATTCAATTTTAATTTGTAGTTCTATACAGTTGCGTGTAACTACCTCTCCTTATTTATGATACGATTATTATATTTATCTCAAAATCGTTGGAATAAAAATAAAGTAAATTTTATAAATTAAAATTAAATTAAAATAACAATAATAATAGGTATTTACTAAAAACTTGATAGTCATAAGGAGAGTAGAAAGTGAACTTTCGGCAGCCTCGTAACCCTCGCTTCCCTTATTTTGTCCTCTAGTCTTCACATTCCATGAGCGATGTTTCTGACAAAGGGGGAAGAATTGCTGTTTTCTGTGTCGAAATCTATCCATTTAACACTTATCGTTGGATAGTTTTTGACCTTGAAGTATTATTTTTTAGCTCCTTACATCAAGTGGCTTCATGCCTTGTCTGAAGCGATTTCCATAAAAAAGAAATATATACTAGTCTTATGAACAAAGTATGAACACCCCCAAGTGTTAGAATAAACTCTTCGGTTTTTACATCCAGACATAAATAATGTATTTTTTTTTTTAGAATTAAATTTTTAATAAATATTTTAATACAATACTAAATTTAATTATCTAAATTGTTTTTAAATTCTAAACAGTGTTTTAAATTCATTTTAGTATAACTCACTACGTTATTAATTTTTATTTGTTGGTAATTCCGGAATTGCTTTCCTTTGACGATGAATCCTTTTCCTTTAGTTGAGAATCTTAGAGAAGGCTGAAAATGGCGCAGTTACTACACTTGAATTGGAACTCTTCACTAAAAGCGACTACCTGTGAAGATCAACATGTCCAGATATAGATCATAATTACTTTTAAAAGAACCATATTCCAATAGGATTTCCTAAAAAAATTCTGGTGACTTTTTTTGTCCACTTTCCTCTACCCGACATATATGGTTCATTTTTTGATACTTAGATGTTTTATATGATTTTTTTCTTCTGACAACAAGGTGTCTTTGTATTTATCAATATGGAAAATTTCTGAAGATTATCACTCAATGTCTTTCATTGCTTTATGCTGATCTATGCTTTTATCGAAAAATGCCGCTTTT
>OY744516.1:151204524-151232024 GCA_963556195.1 Sepiola atlantica
CTGTGCACTCTAATGAGTAGTATTAATACAGCCGTCAAAATAATAGCTTCAATGCCTATTCCTTCATTAGTTGAACACTGTTGACGTCGGCTGTTTATCGCGCCAGCTTGTTATGATAGGTTTACAACTCTAAAATAAATTTGAGTTAAAATATGAATCTTGTTCAGGGGTTTCGAATTCTGCGACCAGCTTGAATAATTATTTATACACTGACGATTCCAGAAAGATAAAACGTATACGCATGTAGAAAAATAAATATTTCTGATTATATATATATATATATATATATATATATATATATATAGGAAAACCCATGGCTTTAGGAAAGAAAAATAAGTATCTTTTATTTGAAACACCTTGTTTTGAGAAACCGAGGACGTAATAGATATTGCATTTTTACCATCTTTATTCTCATCCTTTACTTCTCTCTCTCTCTCTCTCTCTCTCTCTCTCTATATATATATATATATATATATATATATATATATATATATATATGTTTGTAGGTGTGTTTACGCGTGAACATACATTTTCTGTGGAGAGACATAAACGGAGGCTGAAGAGAGTCAGATAAAGAGGCAACATTTGTTAAGATTTGAAACCGACGGTACCTATGTTGTTCTGATGTTTTGTAATACAAACATCAATATATATATATATATATATATATATATATATATATATATATATATTTATATCTTTCTATCTGAAAGTTTTCATATCTATCGCTCTATCTTTTCTTAAGTATGTATGCATGAATATTTCCCAACTTGAAAAAACGTCTGACGCAAACATCATTTGATGTAAATAGCAGAGCTGAAGGCCGCAAACGATTTTCTCACGTTTTAAGAAAGTATCAGCCTTGCCAATACTAAAACACGTGTGGTTGCCGTCATCATGTGTAAATGTACGTGCGCTTTTTTAGCGTGTTGTGTGTGTACACGTCTCGGTCTCTAAATGTAATCATATGTACATATGTACGTGTGTGTTTAATTATGTATCTGTCTCTCTGTGTATGTATGTATATCTTGATACTCTAATATATCTATATGTTATACGCATGTATGTATGAATCTAGATTCGGGTGTTTGTTTGCAACACTTGGTATATATATATATATATATATATATATATATATATATATATATATATATATATTGACTTACAAGAAAAGTAATTTTCCCCTGAAGGACTTGGGACTAAAGTTGTTTTTTCTCTTTCACTTGACATATAGTTTTAATGGTTGAAAAACTTCCGAGATTATATATATATATATATATATATATATATATATATATTAGTAGTAAGTTTTTGAAAGGCTGTGGGCAATGCAATTCCGGGTAAGATGCAAGATGAAAGGAAAGGAACAAAAACAATAAAAATAAATCGAATACGATATAAGACTTACTATTTATTTTTCCTTTTTTTTCCTTTTTTTTTTTTTTTTTTCTTACATAACAGCAAGAGTGTTTTAGCTGTCCGGGTGATTAAAAATCACTATTTGATATTTCGGGAAAAGACATCCCTTTTTCAAAAATAATTAGACCAGAAGAAGAATAATATTTTATTCTTCTCCGACTGTGTAGAGAATAATACAAAACAAAATGGCTGCCAGATATAGACCGCAGCAAAAAAAACAGTTTCACAGGGAATATAAATTAAGTTAAGTTTTATTTTAATATTATGTTAAATATATGATTGGTGTTTAGAATATTAGTGTAATGTATATATATATATAATATATATATATATATATATATATATATATATATATATAGAGAGAGAGAGAGAGAGAGAGAGAGAGAGAGAGAGA
Source organism: Sepiola atlantica (assembly GCA_963556195.1). Classification (NCBI taxonomy): domain Eukaryota; kingdom Metazoa; phylum Mollusca; class Cephalopoda; order Sepiida; family Sepiolidae; genus Sepiola; species Sepiola atlantica. The sequence goes on from OY744516.1 coordinate 151,206,338, forward strand.
GAGTTTTTTTCAAAACAATGGACACATCTGAATTTCGTGTATTGATGGGAAAGATCCTATTAAAGCAACGCAGTGGCTTAGTAAGTATTATTCGGACTCTGCTCCGTCGGAAACAACGGTTATGGCGTGGTATACTGATTTCAAACGCGGTCATACACAAATTATGTTGAGCGCTCAAGTCGCCCAAATTCGGAAAATTGACCTGGAAAAAATAAGAAAGTCTCCAAACTCTTTTTGGCCGATCGTAAATTGAAGTCATGTGGGGTAGCAGATAAGTTGAAGGGCACTTCATTCACCATTTTGCATGGACATTTCTCAATGAGAAAACTGCGTTCAAAGTCGGTGCCGCGCTTGCTCACAGTCGTTTACTGTTCAAAAACCACAATGTGCCGACGATATCGAGCGTTTTTGTAACTCTCCACGCAACAAAAATGAGTTTTTGTGTAAATATGGGATAATGAATTAAACATGGAACCACCACTTAACACCGTGGTCAAATCAACAGTCAACTGAGTGAACAGCAGCAGATGAAGACTGTTCAAAGTTACCATAGATGTAAACATCAGCAGGCAAGGTTTTGGCCTCCGTATTTTGGGATGCTGAATGCAGTTCGTTCATCGATTATCTTGAGAAAAAAGTATCAATAGCGAATATTATACAGAATTATTATGGCGTTTCAAGGAAGAAATTGCTAAAATAATGGCCACAAATGAAACAGAAAAAATTGTTCTTTCACCAAGACAATGCACCGTGTCACAAGTCGATCGCAACGAATGCAAAACTACATGAATTGCACTTCGAATTGCTTCCGCAATCACCCTATTATCTAGATCTGGCCCCATCGACAACTGGTTGTTTGCAGACCTAAACAGAATGTCCCAGGGAAAGAGATTTGTCTCCAATAAAAAATCATATCGGAAACGTAAGTGGGTATTATAAGACCAAAGACAAATCTATCTACAATAAAAGCATTGGATTGTTCGAGAAGCATTGGAATCAGTGTATTACCCGAAAAGGAGACGATTTTGATTAATAAATTCGAATTTTTCCTTAAAGTTGTTTTATTAATTAATCATATTATTTGTCACTAGCAAGGCCCTGTCTCCCGGCGTTGCCCGGGGTGAGGGGATATGAATGAATGATTTAACTGTGAAATTAAAATGAGCACCCACTTCCCAGCCATTTAGAGGTAATATGGTTTGATGCTGGATGTGTATATATATATATATATATATATATATATATATATATATATATGTGTGTGTGTGTGTGTGTGTGTGTGTGTGTGTGTTAACTAAGCGTATATAATTATAGTATTTCAATTTTGTGTTTTTTTTCATTGGTGGTGGGGGGATTTTGGTTTCCTACAGTAAAATGAAGTGCAAGAAAAGCATGTATATTTTTTGTATATTCTGTTAACCATACTACATATGAATGCCACTAACCTACAAATAACTATAAGTCCGAGGGTGTAACGAGTCGGACTTAGGCTTATTAGTAAGTCATATTGTAACTGCATTTAATGAATGAAACACCAGTAGCAACCATTTTGTATTTTATACTGTCTCCGAAGGAGTGACTATCGACAAAATCGTATATTGAAATAAAAAAAACTATAAAACCTTTTAGAAGTTTAACACTATGCAGGTCAGTAGAAAAGTAAATTATATTGCGTTTGGTAGTACATATCTATTGTAACATTAAAAAAGATGTGAAATCTCAAAACATGAAGTTGACAGTTTTGTCGATTTAAAAAGTTTGGAAAACAATGCCGAAATCTTCACTGTGAATTATTTAGGTAACTGAAATGTGGTTTAACAAAACGATTGTTTCTTTGCCATTAAACCAAATGGACATGTTTTTACCCTCATTCATATTGAAAAGTCCGTTATTGTCTGCCCTTGTCGCGAACGTAATTGTTCAAAAATGAAAACAAGTAAAATCGCTAGAAATGCTAAACTTCATTAGATTAACTGTAAATGTATTTAAATAAATGGTATTTCAGTCTTCGTAACTATTGTAAATGTTCACACGTAATCGTCTAGATATGATTATAGCATATCCGTTTTGTGTTTTATTTTTTGTTGTTGAATAGGAGAAACTTTTTCTTCCTACATTGAAATGAAGTGCGGAAAAATATTTCTATTTTTTGTATATTCTATTAACCATACTATACATTATTAATACTATACTAATAATTCAATATCCTGGGATGTTGCCACTCAGACTTAAGGTCATTTCTAAGTTATTTTTAACTGTTATTAATGAAGGGAACACCAATAGCAAGTCATGGGTCGTCAATTTAGGATGTTTTATTGTCTTCGAAGGAGTGGTGTCGACTAAATGTTATATTTAACTTAAAAAAAAACATGAAATACTTCCAGAAATATAAAACTATACAGGTCAGCAGAAAATTATTTTTTAGCGTTTGCTAGCATTTGTTTGTTGTAACATAAAAATAGAAGTGATAACACAGGAAATGCCGCTGACAGTTTTGTCGATTAAGAAAAGGTTAGAAAATAATGCCGAAATCTACTTCACTTTATAATAATTTACGTGACTGAAATAGGATTTAACAAAAGGAATTGCTCAACTGCAGTAGTGCCAATTTTTTATTTGGGATAAACTATGACGGTGTGACTTCAAAGATTTACTGTAAATGTGTTTAAATAAATGTTATTTCGGCCTCATGAAATATTTGAATGTTCACACGTAATCGCCTATATAAGCATACTTTCTAGTTTTACGAAAATAAATTCGCCGAAATCTGAAGAAATCGAAAACAGTAATATCCCCCACCAATTAGACTGAATGTTAATTTTTTTTGTTAATAAAGTTTTGAGTAGTAAAACATTTATTGCTTATTTTTAAGAGTCTTACTCTAAGTGACACAAAATACCGCGTTCGATGTTTTGAAATCGTTCAAAGATGAAGCCATTATGTGCGTGGATTGAAAAAAGAAAGAAAAGCTTCTGTTTAGTATTTTCTCTCATGAAAGAAGAAAGCAGTACCATAAGTGTTTCGACGGATCATTAGTCTTAATTGATCTTTTAAAAACGTTAAAATAAAACTTACGATGTATTTATTGTTGTCATCTTGTCAGAATTCTGTTATTCTTTAATTGACCGGTTATTTGTGGAAGTTTTGCTTATGTAAAGAAATCACACGGTGTTGTGGGTAGAAGGGTTAGTAGAGAAGTTAGATAGGGTAAAAGGGCGAGCTACCTTCTCTTTGTAAGTTATTTTGTGAGAGTAAGTTTTCCCGCATTAAATGTAATAATGAAAGGATGGATGTGTAGTAACTTTATATTTTGTAGGAACACACAGGAAGAACAGAGAAGTTTGTTGAACGGATCAGTTTAGTCTATGATGCAGTTGATTATCTGGCTAGTGTCGTCAAAGATAGATGGAAGAAACAATCTATTTCATATAGAAGATTGAGTTATGTGTTATAAATATGTATATACAGGGTCGCCACGAAGCCACTGATAGATCATTAGATGATTTTTGACTTGAATATTTTTATTTTATTTTTGCTTGTACCTTAATGGAATTTTAACATAGTATGACAAAGACGATGCAGATTTGTTTCAGAAAAGAACAAAAATGAATATGAATTTATTTGTGAAAAAATAACATCTTTTAAATTGTTCTCATTTTCAGTTTCACAAATTCGTGTCCTTTCCAAAATATTATCCATGACGGATAGCAGGATCACTCGATTACGATTACATTCCTCGACTTAATTCCTGATGTTCTATTTTAATTCCTGTAGAGTTTCAGGTTTGTTGATGTAAACTTTTTCTTTAAGATACTCCAACAAGAAAAAGTCAGGGCTAGTCAAGTCTGGGAAAATTAATGACCAGTTGATATTGCTAACGTTTTCATTTTTACTCATTTTTGCAAACAAATCTCCATTGTCTTCGCCATATTATGTGAAAATTTCATTAAGTTACCACCACAAATAAAGAATATGTTTAAGTTAAAAATCCCGCACGGACTTCTTGGCCATCCCAATATTTATTAAGTAAATAAAAAAAATATTTTTACTTACAGACGCCGGCGTTTCAAGCTTATGCTATCATCAGTGTAGGAAGTGATAATTTACGACGATCGGATGATTTGAACCCAGTTACAGAATCAGCCTATCGCTCTAACCAAACGGCAACGTGGACGAAGGGCTATTAAGTTCTATTCGCGTCTATGAAAGCGTGCAAGAGACAGTAGACAATTGAAAGTGTTCAACGAACGTTTTTGGTTTACACACATTTTACAACGCTACCACACCAATAACTGAGAAATCAATTCTTTACGCGATACTATTACTTTACGCTAAGTCGAAACTAGTATTTCCTTTACCTGAGAGCTCAATTTATATATATATATATATATATATATATATATATATATATATATATAATATATGAGGTTAGTGGGAGAGAACCCCAGCAGAGTGCTCGATTATAAAGAAATATTGAAAAATAAGACCGCAATATGTATTAATATTTGTAATTACAGAAGATTACAACAACATCGTTACCGTCGGTTTCAAATCCAAACAAAGGGGACCTAAAACATAGACTGAAGAGAGTCCGGCATAGTAGGCAAACCATAAGTCCTCTTTGTTTGGATTTGAAACCGACGGTACCGATGTTGTCTTAATCTCTCTCTCTCTCTCTCTCTCTCTCTCTATATATATATATATATATATATATATATATATATAAATGTAAAGTTGGTTTGTTCGTTTCCCATGGAAATATACTTCCACTATACCATTACCACTGAAATTTTTTTTATAGCAAATCCTTACATCCGAGCTATGTTTTTATGTTATTAACATAATTTTTACTTTACACATAAAAAACACTTTTTATTACAATTCGTTCCTACTAAGTTGCACTTCCGGTTTACAATCCGTTTCTGCGAACCTGCATGTCCAACTTCACTTCCGGATTGACCTTCCTCCTCCCGCTGTCACGTATCTACTTCATACGTAAAACTTGTTTTCCTTATTCGTTGTTTGTTTCCCTAAACAAACGTTTACACTAATACTTACCTAACAAACGTGCGTTAATTTCATTTCCTCTCTACTTCGATGTTTTTAAAACCTGCTTCCTTCCTCATTTTCTTCCCTTTAATCATGCTTCATCTCTAAAAAAAACAACAACACTACTTGCATTTCTTACACAACCCTTACTCGCGCGTTATAATTGATTGTTTATTTTAAAACTAGTTATCTTTATAAAATTATTCATTCCTACTGTTTTATTTTTACAGGTAAGATTTAATACATAAACCACGTGCTTTAAGTTCATTTCGCATCTACTCATTTTTTTGACTTTAACCATGCTTCCGCTCTAAAAAAAACCAAAAAACTCAACGTGCGTTAATTTCATTTCCTCTTTACTTCGATGTTTTTAAAACCTGCTTCCTTCATCATTTTCTTCCCTTTAATCATGCTTCATCTCTAAAAAAAAACAACACTACTTGCATTTCTTACACAACCCTTACTCACGCGTTATAATTGATTGTTTATTTTAAAACCAGTTACCTTTATAAAATTATTCATTCCTACTGTTTCATTTTTACAGGTAGGATTTAATACATAACCCACGTGCTGTAATTTCATTTAGCATTTACTCATTTTTTAGACTTTAACTATCCTTCAGGTACGATTTAATACTTAACAGACGTGCTTTAATTTCATTTCGTATCTACTTCGTTGTTTTTTAAACCTGCCTTCTTCCTCATTTTCTTACTTTTAACATGCTTCATCTATAAAAAAAAATACTTGCATTTCTTCGACAACCCTGAAGCGGGTTATAATTGATTGTTTTTTTAAATCCATTTACATTTATACAATTATTCTTTCCTACTGTTACATTTATACAGGTAAACATGCCCCCCCCCCCGAAGATCAAACTTAGGTCGTCATACTCGCCGAGCAGAAACAAGGCGTCGATTACTTGCAAATCAAACTCATGAACAACTGGCATCTGCAAACCAACAAGCTAGACAAAGGATGATTCAAGTACGTGCGAATGAATCAGCACAGCGACGTGCAGCCAGACTTGAAGAGGAACGGTTGCGGGTACAACAATCCCGTCAGGCATCTTCAGATCTGCTTCGTTCACAACGTAACGAACGCGAGAGGCTGAGACTAGCAGATCGGCGTCAAACAAGGCTCCATGCTCAACAATCCCTGGATTGCGATCGCCTAGCATTTCATTACAACCCTCATGAGGATTATAGTTTAAGCCACCATGTTCACATAGGCACTATGACTGAAGTGTGTCCCTATTGCAAAGCTCTGAAATTTAAGGGAGAAACTAAAGGATTGTGTTGTGCCGCAGGGAAAATTAAACTACCTCAACTGGCAGATCCACCAGAACCATTAAAAACCGGACAATCTCTTCATCTACACTGAAACGGGAACCACTAAGAATATTGTGTATCCACAAGTATTGGAAAATTAAACCATTCATATTAAATGGCAACTTAAGGAACTGGATCAAAATGAACTCCAAAAGGCCACCTCTTCATTTCAACTAACAGCCACAGCAACGCGTGGCCGGGTATAGCTAGTATATATATATATTAACCAGCGACAACTACAGTCTATTAATAGATTTGTAATTATCCATATAACTGTCAATATTTCTGTCTATCTGATTAGCAAGTAACGCTGTGTTAAATGACACAAGCCATGGCTTTGTTTTGCACAGCATCCATTCGTCGCTTCTGATCGTAATGGAAAGGTCGTATCTCATTGCTGATGTCAATCCTTTTATTAGAAAAGAAAACAATTTTGAGCTATGAATATTTGTGCCAATATTTTCAGACTGTAAACAAATGTAATCTGAAATACGCTCCACCGAAACAGCCATTTACGCGCATGAAGAAAGGCACGCATGACACCTCTGCCACACTTACTAAGATAAGTAAGCGTCTGCCCTTGAGAAAGAAAGAAAGTTGATATCCTCTCTCGCGCAAACTTTTCTCTTTGTGAGTCTGGTTAGATGTTCTAAGCATATGACTTTAAGTTGAAGTGATTATAAGCATAGCTTGATAAATATGTGCCTTGATGAAGACGCATAGGTGAGCTCTCTTAAAAGTGAACACAATTGTGTATACATTATTAGCAAGTATTCAACAGGTATTAGGCGTATACGTAATTCTCTTATGGGACTGATTATATCTGGAGTTGAGTTGCGCAAAGGATTTAAATTAACACATTTACCTAGAAACGAGAAAATATAAATCTCAAACAAGGCATATCGCCACTAAAGCGTAAGGAGCTACTGTGATAAAACACAGATTGTTTTTTCTTGTGGGACAGCCTTGCTCGGTAGCTGGGCAACAAGATGTTTGTTCACATTACATTTAAATTTCTGCATGTTCGCAAAGTCTGGAAAATGGGAGCAGGGAGGGAATTCCAAAGGCAAACGGCCCAGGGGAAGAAGTTATCAGAGTAGAAAATATTCCGACATCTATATTTAGCCACCACTTATCAAAGTCAAGAGCCCCTAAAAGCTACGGGTTAAGTAGCTAGAATGATTGTCAACCGAAAGATGGGGAGCGTTATGGGAATCCTAAGACTGATCAATAGTATGAACTGCGTTTATGGCAACATTTTATTGGTATTAGATTTGAAGACAACCAAGTTGTAATCAGCAGGGAAGCAGTCTCGCGGCAATGTGCCCACAGGTTGCAAAAACTTGAAAATAATCTTTGTCGATGGAATATCCGCCTGACACTAAGCACATGGAGGGAGAAAATACATTCTTTTTCCGTTATTGCAGTAAGACTAAAGAGTAGAGAGAGACTAGCAACGTCTTTTCTGTGAGAAAGGGGTTGTAAACAAAAGAATACGTCACTCCCACTAGATTTCTGAATCTATTTTGTACTATGTCAAGGTTTGGTGCAGCACCTCCACAGATGTGGCGGCAGTACTCCATCTGATATTGGTAGAGGATTGCTTCTGTGAGCAGGTACTTTTTGGTAGAAAAGTTTTAACTTTTGAGATATTAGTGATATATTTGTTTTTTTTTAAATTTTAAGTGATTTACAGGATTTTAGACTAAAAAGTGAATTTTGCGAAAAAATTTGGGACATTTCGGTAAGTTTTATTTGACATAATATTCCACATCATAGTATCTATATATTACGTTAGAGCTATATATATATATATATATATATATATATATATATATATATATATATACATATATTCTAATCAAAACACTCGTCTCGGATATTCTGCTAGTATATATATATATATATATATATATATATATATATATATATATATATATATATATATACTAGCAGAATATCCGAGACGAGTTTTTTGATTAGAATATATATATATATATATATATATATATATATATATATATATATATATATATATATATGTATATATATATATATATATGTATATATATATATATATATATGTTTTTTTTTATTTTGAAAAATTATTTTAATAGTTTAGTTATAAATTATTCATCAAATATAATTATATTACAAAGTTCCCAAAAATTATTAAAAATAAATTCAAGTTGTTTTGTATGAATGATGAAAACAAAATCCGCCAAATGTTATGCGACCTAAAATGATTGAGAAGTTTTAGGGGATTAATACCAGTTTGCAATTTCCGGTGAAGTGGAGATTTTCTATTTTACTCATAACAACATCCTCCATGTCCATAAAAAAGTCACACATTCCACCAGAAAAAAAACAAAAATGCCAAGAAAAGATTACAAGAAAAAGAAACATTGTCAAATAGCTTCTATAATGCTTATATTGCATAGTATTGACACGATATAAATACCTTCTATGATGCTTATATTGCATAGTATTGACACGATATAAATACCTTCTATAATGCTTATATTGCATAGTATTGACACGATATAAATACCTTCTATAATGCTTATATTGCATAGTATTGACACGATATAAATACCTTCTATAATGCTTATATTGCATAGTATTGACACGATATAAATACCTTCTATAATGCTTATATTGCATAGTATTGACACGATATAAATACCTTCTATAATGCTTATATTGCATAGTATTGACACGATATAAATACCTTCTATAATGCTTATATTGCATAGTATTGACACAATATAAATACCTTCTATAATCCTTATATTGCATAGTATTGACACGATATAAATACCTTCTATAATGCTTATATTGCATAGTATTAACACTTTGCAAACAATATTATTTCAAGGAAGAAAACAACCGTGAAATTTCCACGGTTACTATTAAATTATTACTAATAGAAAAACTTATGCTTCGCTAGAGTTCGCACTCGCTATTTATCTAGATATATTACTAAAATATTTATATAAAATACTAGAATTACGTCAGTAATTTAAGTTTTTATATATAAATTATTATTATCATTTCTGAAAAAAAACACCGGTAACTTTATTATCGACTAGAAGATTTATTTCCAAATGAATTTCTGGCGACGAGGTAAGTCTGACTTGCTATTTGTTTTCTCGCTTTCCCTCACCATTTGTAATGGTTTCGTCCGGGGGCTAAAAAAAGGAAAAGGTGAGTGTTTTACTCGCATACTTTTCTGTGAATGAATTGAAGTACACACACACACACACACACACACACACACACACATATATATATATGTATATATATATAATATTTATAAATAAATATTAAATTATTTATACTTATATATTGCCAATTAAAATCATTTTTTTCAAATCAAGTTTAACTTGAAATGCATGTACAAAGGTATTATAGTTGTTTACAGCTGTTTAGAAGCAATGCTCATTTTAAGTCATACAATGAAACCCAAACACAGCTCTTTGCATACCTACATTTCATAGCTGTTTTTAACAGTTCATAATAATTATTAGTTGGTGTTATTTATTTGTAATTTGTTGTCTTATTCTCTTATATATATGCAATAGTTTTGTCAATATTAAGAGTAATTAATTAAATTGATTTAATAAAAAGGTATGAATTAATATATTTGTATAAAAATTACCAAGATGTTAATATTTATCCATTTATATGAATAGATGCTAATCTTTATTTATATATATGAATAAATGTATATGCATGAAATGTTTATTTATCATTTTTTTTGTTTCAAGTATTTAAAATAACAAACTTTTCGAAGCCATCGCGACTTGCCAATGACAGTTTATATATATATATATATATATATATATATATATATATATATATAAATAATAATAAATAGTTGTTATTGTTTATTATCTATGCACGTATACGTTTCGTCCTTTTTAATAATCGGGACTCATCAGTATAGAGATATGACTATTCACTACCGGTCATGCTATTCGAACCCCCGGATCACAAGTATTTTTCAACTCAAATCCGATGCCTTAACCACACGGCTAATTTTAAATAGCGAATAAGCGGTGATAATTGTTACACTTTATCGGCGGCTTAACGTCTAGAGCGTTCTACTTTCTTAATTGAAGGAACGATGACTTTAAAGCTAGTGACGTCATGCTATTTTTTAAGGAGATGCCTAACATGTCAAAGCGAAACTGAAGAAGCACCATTATTATTTTTTAAACATTCCCATTTTTTATAACCTTAAAAAAATAAAGAAACTAAGATCTAATCATTTTTCAATTTCTACAGACTATTACACAAACATATTTTTCACATAAAATTTTGTTTAAATAAAAATAAATATTACTGCAGGTTGAATCTTCCATAATTTGATATTTTATTGCCATATTTTGTGTTTACAATTACACACACAGGGAAAAGATGTCCGATACCAAACCTTCACTTTTTTCTGGATAATTAAGCAATTTTTAGTAAAAATTGAAGGTACATTTTTTTAATTCACTCGCTTAAGACTTTAATTTAATAATTATCTTTGAAACACTTCCCGAAAACTGATATTTATCTTTCCAGCGAATTTAAAACATGTTTATTGAATCTGCAATTTTAACTGATTTTTTGCTTTTTTTAGCAGTTTTGATAACATTTTTCATTCCAATTTTTTTTCACACGTAAATATACATTTGTTTTCTTTCATATATTAACTTAATGCTTTTATCTTTCAAACACAATCAAAAGTTAACCGAAAACTACTTTAAAAAATTAAGAAAATACACTTTTAATAACGATAGTCAGTACAAGCGCCGACCATTTGTGCACGTACCTATATATTAAAGAATGGCGGATTATTATTTTTATTAATAGTAGTAGTAATAGTAATAGTAGTAGTAGCAGCAGTAGTAGTAATTTACTAGCTGTCCTGAGTATAACATGAAATTGCATCCAGTGACCAGGTTTCAATTTAGGATTTTGGGGGAATGTAGAGTTACTCCCGAGCAGGTCCACTATAGCCTTGAGTGGTCGTACCCGTCAGGGTCTCATCTCTGGGTTAAATATGACCTCTGCTGGATATGACAGTAAACTGTACTCGGTGGTGCACATATTTGAAGATATTAAGAACTTGATGCAACTTTGACCGATATGCCTGCATTCAGCATTAAATAACTTGAAATAGGTTGACATGCCGTAAAACCAAATTACCATACAAAAAATACCAAACAAAACAACACTTTTCAGAAATGCATTATTTTTATACCAGTATTCGATACCAAATCGGATAGCTGGTTTCTGCCTTTAAATGCTATAATTCTTAATATTTTATATTTTAGACAATGTAAAGAAATTGAATCATAACCTCTGTCGCATCGTCGCAGTGTTGCATCCTTGTACTTGTTTTACAAGTACTTCCACGGAACGTACTCTAATGAACTTACTGCACTTGTACTCTTTCAACAAAACCACTCCCGACCCACCCGACTAGCAGAAAACCCACACCCTTTCACGGTAGAAGTGCCTAGATTTTCTACACTGATAGCGTCTTTCCTCGGCCCGATTGCTTTTGGAATTTCCTCGCTGCTCCTTGTTTCCCCGACCGTACCAGCATGTAGAAATTTAAATGTAATGTGACCCAACATCTTGATTCCAAACATCCCACTCAAGTTCCTATCACAGTATTCCCTTATGGATTCAGGAGCAATGTGTTTTGTTTGGGGTGAACAAAGGTTTTTAAAAAAAGCGGCATTAAATGACTCGGAAATTGTTGATATCCCGTAAAATAAACAAACACACTTTACTCGTCCTTGAGGCCAAGCACCTGAAATCCACACGTGTCAAATATATTTCATGTTTATTGTAGAGTAACTTTGTATGAAACATGTGCTAAGACTGATGACAATATATTTGACTGTTTCTTCTACATGACCGGTTTTCACATACCAATCTCTTGAATTAGTTTTAATTAAGAGGTCAAGGACTCGCCTAAAACATGCGCTTCAAACCATTCCCTTATTCATATAATTAGCATGTATTTATTTTGTTGGTATTGTTCGCCTGTTTCTCTGACCTTGATGTCACATCTATACATGGTTTTAAAAGAAACCAAACAATCAAATAATAATTTTAAAAAGCCGAATGAAAAATCTATTAGTTTCAATAAAAGTTGCTATGAGGTCATTTTTATCAAGGCCAGAATCCACTCGAGAATAAGGGTTGATGAGATGGATGAATTGTCAGTAGAATGATGAAGACTATTATAAGAGGATTGAAAATGGTGAATTGAAAGAACAAAATTTGATTACTTATAGGACGGCTTATAGCAAGTATTTGTTGAAATTACATTTGAAGACGGCTGATCATGTTGTAGTCGGCAGGGTAGCATTCCTGTTATATTGTCATCCAGAGATGAGGAGTTCTTGGAGAGAAATGCTGTTCATGGAAATTCCGTGTGTTGTCAGGCCTACGGAGAAAAAAAGGAAAGTACTTTACTATTGTTGTAGCGAGACGAGTTCTTGCTGTGAAAGTTTTCTAAAGATAGACCAAGTATTAGAGTTCAGTCGAGCACCTTTACATAAAAAACGAAAGTCCCTCCCTCCCTTCTTTAGCCAGAGCCTTCGTCCCTTTAAGTCTATGAATAGATCGTGCCAAAGACAAGATTGAAACTTCGTTTCGACCAGCTTAGTTTTTCCGTGTCTAGTTTTCTTTCATTTTTATCGTATCTTGTTCTATTTAATTCTGTTTAAAATTGTGCACCTATCTTTAATTTATGATTAATTATCCATCTTTTCCATCCCATTCGCACTTATGAACATGCATGTGAGCGTTCACTGCACATACTATGATCGTTAGCTCTTTGTCTCGGTCCAAAGTTGTTGTTCCATTCTGACATCGATCGCAGTGTCAATTGGGTGGTCCTAGTCAGTGTTGCAATAAGAGAATTTGTCCTTGAAACAAAACCACAACTCCAGTTTTAAAAAGCAATTAATAGAGATTTATTTTGGGAGGTTACAATGGTACTCGTTTCTTTCTTTGCACAACAGACTTGCAAAATAAGAAATCTCGGCTCGACCAAATTAAAACACAAGTCTCATAGTTTAGAGTCCATCTGTCTCTGAGAGGCAGACAGATCCAACCGACTGTCAGACCCCAGAACACTGCAACCCCAGCGCATTTCCTGGAATATATGTACTTTTTTACTGGAAATCTAAGATTCCTGTTTTTTTCTCAGTCATTTACATTCAATCCCTAGATAGACTATCTAGATATCTACTTGAGATAACGGCTAAACAGCGTCCATTTAAAAGGGCTTACAGGCAGACAATTTATAAGCATTATTTTTCAGAGTCTTCATCTCAGCATGAATTCCCGTTTAAAGAGAGATTTTTTTCAAAGAGAAATTAAATTCTGTGTGGCCAAACCAAAAAAAAAAGACATTTACAATTTCTTCTATGGTCCCCCTCATCTCCTGACCGAACATCTCTCACCTGCGGCAATTCTTCTATTCGAATGCACCATAAACATGCAACTCACTAAACATGCCACCCAGTTTATATTTACACCCTAATCTCTTTTGTGAATCAGGTAAAAAGAACATTGGAAAGCTACTCATGCTTTAAATTTGTCCTTTTTCTAACTATCATGAGAGGGAAACATGTATTCATTTTTCCCCGTTGTCTCTAGAAGAGACACTCAAACTTACTCTAAGTAGAAACTTCATGTTTTCCCTGCGCTGGCGTGGAGATACCTGGCGTAGTAGAAAGGCACGAGATTACACCTCTCGATGAGACTGATCCGGAGATCTAGTCAGATCTACCATCTAGGAGAAGGAACAATCTGATAGAAAATTTGTGTACTGATTTCAAACGTCTTAGCACTAAACAAATTGGGGAGGGAAGTCTCCTTAGTTCTAGTCGACATCCTTCCTAGAGTTGGAGACTCGAACAAACTATCCGATATGTAAACCTAAAATTGTTTAAGGAGTAGATAGGCTCTCACTATTGCCCGGCTTTGTACTCCTTTTTTGTCTATATGCCAAACGCAGAGGTACTTTGACAGGAACACTTCAAAGACACCCAGTGATTAGCCTTGTTTCCTGACTAAGACAATGAACGCCGTCTCATTGATCTCTATTCCTCTATCTGGGAAACCTAGGGGTAATTTGTTGCCACTTAGTTTCACATTATTAGTCTGGGCCGATCTTGTACTGACAAATTGAGGGTGCAGGTTGGACAGCTTGTCTGACTGCTGTTTCCAACTAGTAGTACAGGAACCCTAACTCTTATGTAGCGCTAAGAGCGTCTGCTTTGTCAACATTTATAATATCGGGTTAACTGCAGTGCCATATTGCACTTTTTCAACCACCGATTGACATGACTAATAGCACCCTACATGAGCGGTCATCACTCAAACTCATTGGCCTTACATCCACTAGAAACATGAATTGGAACAAATACATAGAAGATATAGCCAATGTTCCTGTAAAGAAGGTGATATCCATTTACAGAACTCGAAAACACCTGCCAGAATCCTATATTTCTACAAAGCCACCATCCGCCCATGCATGGAGTATTGTTTCACATAAGGGCTAATGCATCAAACACTAGTAACCCCCCCCCTTAGACAGGATCATAGAAAGAAATCTAATCTAATAGTTCCGACCCCTGTTCCATCGCCACAATGTTGCATCTCTGTTCTTGTTTCACAAGTATTTCAATGGAATGTGCTCCGACGAACTTGCGGCACTGGTTCTCCTCGACATGAATACTCTCGACTAACCCGACAATCAGCAAAATCACATGCCTTTACTGTAGAGGCCCGCAGATGCTGGAAGGTTTTCTAAAGTAAAAGCTTCTTTTTTCCTCGTACTGCTAGCCTTTGGAATTCTCTCCATGGTTCCTGTTTCCCTGACTTTACCAATATGCATAAATTTAAATGTAATGTGAACAAACATCTCGCTGCACAACTCACCACTTAGGACGTCCTTATAGGTATGGTCACTAAGTCACTGTAGCTCCTTACGTCTCATTGGCACTGTGCCTTGTTTGAGATAAATAGAAGTAAAAAGTAAATAAAAAATAAAATAAGTTTTGAAATATATGTCTTACTCTATTTTTTAATATATTCTTCGTTATTTGAAACATATTTTCCTATCATGGGATATACCTTCGTATTCTTACAGCATTAACATTTTTCTAATGAATATTTATCTATTTGTTCAGGTTTCTCGCCTTCATACTCGCTTGAAAGCGTTGCATCACACATCATTTATTTGAGCAAGTGTAACAAGTTCACTCCGGGGTGATCGAAAAAAGCAGGTAAGTAAATAAGAATTATAACCTAGATGGTGACGAGATGAAGGTCAGAAGTGCAGGTAAACGTCGTGTTTTGGAATGCGACTGTGATTGTTGTGATAATTTCAGGGTTGGGACAAATATTACAGTATAAAAATGATTGATCTTATTTTGAGGTATGTCAATTAATTAATATATTAAAAACAATTGCAGAAATATGTCATCGACTGAGAGAGGATCGGAAAAAACATCAAAGCGAGACTTGACGATAGAAGTGAGCGGATGTTCCACCTTTTTCCCTATCCAGTTTGGGACTCGGGAGTTGATTGCATCTGTACGATAAATGTCTATAAACGGAATAACCACATGTTTTGATTCTTTATTTTTGCATTTAGGAACCAGTAAAAGAAAGGGGATAGGTTACAAAAGCCAAACATGTGAAAATAAGAGGGGGCCATATCTGATCTTTAATGAAGATGTGCCAGCTGTCCCCAACCATACTGACTGATAGTTTTAGCTGTTCGTCCTATTTTTTTCATTTTACTTCAGTGTAAGTTTTCAGAAATTAAGGAGCCCCCTTCCTGTGGCTAACACTTGATCTCCGTATGAGACATATAGATATCCGAGTGTTTCATTAAAGTTGTCCTTTGCCTGATAAACGCCGTGTTTGTAAAAAAGTGAAGAACATTAAGAACATTAATGTTCCTCTCCTCGAATTTAACCGTTCACTAGGTTATCGTATATATTTCTTGCTGTCTTTTGGTCTTACCGAATTCTAAGACAAGAATGCATCTAGAAGGTGCACCATTCCTTGTATAAGATATAGGCGTATTGAGATGAACTTATTTGGGTTTCAAATACTATGTTATTTTTAATATTTGGTCAGTGTTTACTTGTAAGGAAAAGTATCTTCATGTCAGGTTGTCCTGACAAACCATTGTACAGAGAGGCCGATGACACTCGATGATGGTGTCGTTTAGGTAATTCAAACTCTCCAGTAGGTAATTCAAACTCTGGGCTTTGTATTGTCTTTGTCAAAAGTTATTCAGTAAGATTAAAGGTCTCTTCATTTAGTCGATTTTGTATACATGATTTGTCTAAAACACGCTCCTCCGCAATACAACCAATCAAATTTCCTCCTGGAATAAAGTTTTGCTTCATGTTTCAATGTTATATCCATAAAGCACATTTTCCCTCTAAAACTGCGGGGGGGGGCGTCATAAACAGTGCCATTGATTTCTTTCTACGGATAGCAGCCCTGCGAGATGGTTTGGTCACACGAGGAGGAATCAAACTCCAAGGCGTGTTAATTTCAACCAACCCTTGAAGGATCACTTCCAGACCCTTAGAGAATTACAGAGTTAATAAAGAGCTTCCTAGCACCAATGAAGGCCGACGCCCCTCTGTCTGCCTTTGCGTACTTGACAACCGAGCGAGGCTATCTTCCACTGGAAGATATACGGTTCGATAAAATAGTTTCGACTGCCGAACTTTCTTACTTCCTTTGCTTTGACACTGTTTCAACTCTCGGCAACCTACCCCCAACGGTGTAGGTCACTTAAATAAATACATATTATCTGTTTATTAAAGGGCTTTGTTTTTCTTTCGTTTGCCGAACTTTTCATTACAAAATATTATAAGAGTTGCTTCATGCAAAAATTAGCTCTAATAAAGTGTTTTGGTGAATGATGACATTTTAAAACAATCTATCCAATTACTAAATATATATTTCTGCAAATTTCACATAGATCATCGTCAATGATTGCTCACCAACAATAACCGGTGATGTTCCCTGGATTCCGAGTGACAACAAGCCTCCTCAGAGTACCACTCACCTATTTTCGATACCCACCGCAAATGATCTTGTAGTATCGCAACAGCCGTCTACCATAGATGTCTCGCTGGTAACGACTATTTTTCTCCTCTGGGATTTGGGTGGCAATAAGCATCCCCAAGGTCCCAGTACCCACCAGTGCAGGTCTGGTTAGTGATGTCCCTCGTTGGTCTTCCAATCCTCCTTGACCGTTGATGACTATTTTGTGAGGCATCAGCCGAGGCTGATGGCATTACTTGGGGGACAGTTTATAAGATTTCTTGCATTTCCTGTTCCTTAGTTCGTGTGCTGGTCTTCTTCATGTGGTTTTGTTTTCTTCCCATTGTAACTTCCAGGTGACTGGTTACCGTTCGTAGCTTATGTGGTTTGGTTTCCACATTCGACGATTTTCCTTAAGATTGCAACTGTTTTGATCATTGCCGTCCTTTGTATGGTCACAATGATCTCTTTGATTTCAATTTCTCCCAGACTTTTTTCCAGTTTTTTAGACTATTCTTAATACTCCTACATTTATTGGTATTATATTGATTTTTTCATGTTCCATATTCCTTTCAGTGCTCTGGCAAGTTCTGTGTATTTGTTTCGTTTTTCCGTCTCCTTGATCTTAACTCAGTGGATTGCTGGAACGGCAAAATATACGATTTGGCAGGATTATTTCTTCTTGTAGACTATTATGGCATCCTGTCTCCTTGCTTGCATGAGTCTCGGATAATTTTGTGATTTTTATTATCGAGTACTGTCTCTGGTTTATGTTTGTACTATTTGTCCGCGTGTTCGAAATGGATCATTTGCATAGTTCCCAGTGTACTGCTTTTCCCACGCAGTCGTGTTTGTTCTTGTATTCTTTTTGGGTTAGTTTATTGCATTCGCTTATTATGTGATTTACTGTGTCGTCTCTTTGTCCACACAGTCTACATTTACTGTTTTCCTTTGTTTTATCTATTTTAGCTTTAATGTAGTTAGTCCTAATCGCATTGTTCTGTGCAGTCGTCAGAGAGATTCCGTTTCTCGGTTCAAGTATCCTTTTCTTAGCCATGCCCGGTAATGTTGGTGGGTCTCTTCTCTTGTCATTCTTATGTAACATCCATGTAGCTGTTTTTCTTCCCACTTTTCTTGTCTTTTTGTTTCTGGTTTTGGTGTTTCCCTAGTTGTTTATTGGGACCGTGTCTCTTGCTGCGTTGATCAGATTTTCTGTGTTTCTGAGTTATGTATTTCTCCAGCTTTTTTTTTCGTGTCTTCCACACAGTCGTCTATACTTACGAATCCTCTTCCCCCTTCGTTTATTTTCACGTACAGTTTGTCCGTATCGTGTTTTGGATGAAGTGCGTTGTGCATGATCATTAATTTTCTAGTCTTCTGGTCAATGTGCCTGAGTTCTTCTTTAGTCCAGCCTATGTATGGTCCAGAGTATCTTATTAGTGATACTGCCCAGCTCTTCTTTTTTATTTTCGTTTCTGACCATCCTCATCATTTTTCATGTTATTGTAAATATTTTTTTTAATTAAATTTAATTTAAAATCATTGCGGATATTTTACGAAGGATTAAGTCCAAAGAGTAAATGTGTTATTTCGGTGACTGTTGGATTAATGAGACAGACAAATGGTGAAAGAATGAAAGGAACGGTACTTGGACGAATGGGTCCTACTGTGTTTAGCTGTGAGAAGGATATTTCGCAAGAACAACCGACCCCCACGCCTCGAATTTTATTTGCCTTGTGCTTAATTCTTTATGAGTTGTAAATTCATTTTTTTATCTTTTATGGACAATAAATATTGCAAAGTGTAGTATCTGTTTTGATACTTCACTTAATTTGTTCTGTCCTCGGTCAATAAAAGAAACAGTTTTATTTAGTTCCAAAATAGAGTGCTCCACTTTAGGGTGCTGAATTTTCCCCAAATTCAAAACCTACGGTGTGTCTAACTCTACCCTTGTGGGGAGTCAAGTAAATAGTGAAACACTCCATTTTATCTCTTGGCCACTCCGCGAAAGCGAAATGTGAATCATGATCTATTTTTCTAAGACTCATCCGTTGGCATCTTACCTCAAGCGGAAAATGAAGAGTCTTGTGCACTGTTGGCAAAATGACTGTTTGGTTTGGTGCCAGAACAAGCTTGGTTGGAATTCCCCAATCTTAAAATAGACATGAGATTGTTTTTTACACAATTTCATATTGCGTCGTCCAACTGGAATCTATATCTAGACAAGAACGGATATTCCTAAGATCTGTTCACACCTTTTTTGTACCAGTGAGTCACTACCTATCAAGGCGTAAAGGTCACTCGAGGATAAGGGTTAACGAGTTTGTTAGGTGGACGATGAGACAACACCTTGCGGATTGGGGCGATAGTTGAAACTCGACAACAATTTATTAACATTAGACTTAAAAATTGCCATGTTGTATTCAGCTGGGAAGCAGCCACGTGGTATTGTATTCCACAGACGAGTAGTTCTGGAAAGATACTTAGCTTATGAAAGTTTAACAGACGGATAATTTTGTGACAGAAACTTTGCTCATATTTTGGCGATGCAAATGCTGTTAAAAATTTGACCGACAAACGAAAAACTATTTCAAACTTTCGCGTGACAGACAGAGCCACAAGTAGAGCGTCTTGGACATATCTAAAAATAATTAAAAAATATTCAGTTCGTTTGTTTAGCGATGCGAATTCTATTTGAAAGTTAAACGTGACAGATCTACCAACGAACAGACAGATCCTTTTATAATGTTACTTAGACGCATCTACACGAATCCTTTTGATCAGCACATATTGTCAGAAGCATAGAGTCCCTATTTACTTGCCTGCCCACAAGATCGGTTTTTAATGTTGGGGAAATCCAGCTTCCCCAAAATGAGCGCTCTGGATTGGGACAAAACTTAAAATTAAAATTTCCTCAGTCAAGAAGGATTTCTCTTTCACTGGCCGAGGACAGAAAAGATTAAACGTAGTAGAACGGATACACCACTTTCTCCTACCCAAATATCCAAGACAAAAGTCGCTATTTACTTACCTCCCCACGAGGGCAAAGTAAGACAAGACACACTTTCAGTTTTTAATGTGAGGAAAATCCGGTTTCTCAAAAGTGAGCGCTCTTGATTGTGACAAAAATTTAAATTGACTTAGTCTAGAATGATTTCTTCATCACTGACCAAGGAAAGAAAAGATGAAGTGTAGTATCAGAGCAGATACTACACTTTGCTCATAGCTACACGAGCATATAGACGTAAACACTAGTTAGAGAAACGTACACCGAAGTCTGATTACTTATATTTTCCTTATTTGTTCCTTTCAATTAGGTAGAATAGTGACTTTTGTTGCATTAGGAACCGTTATATGTTGTATAGTTGTTTGTTTTGTCACGAAAACAAAAACAAACGAAATCCCATAAATTTAACTTCGATGATTTCCGTAAAGCTGTCGATCCGTAGTTTTTAATGCTGACTGTCACGACAGCGTATTTGAACGAAATATTTAACTGAAATAAAAACGTCTTCAAACACACAAAAAAAGTTTTCAGGTTTGTAGGAAAGTAATTTTTTTTGCGTTTAGTAACAGTTATTTGTTCAATATTTGTTTTTTCACACCTTGTTTTTTTTTTAATGGAAATCGTTCCAGACAATCCATGAACACACTTAATGTAAGGAGTTAAACAGAACGAAAGCTAATTACCAAAAAGACAAATGCCTATTTACCTTTGCCTTGAAAAGACCAAGCCTATAGGTAGGACAAAAAAACAGTCAGCAGGAAGAGAGTTCCACATGTTTGCATTACTTGGAAAGAAGCTATTGAAATAGGAAGCTGTATTATAACGACGTATAAAAACAGCGACTTGCTGAAGACTACTAGACCAACGATTGAAATAAGCTGAAACAAATAGAAGCAGGGAATAAATCAGACACTTCTGAAGAACACATACCATAATAGTATTGATAGAAAAGACTGAAACTATCAGCATTACGTCTGTGAGAGAGAGAGGGTGCAGAGAAGAAGAAAAGGTGGGACCAACAAAATTACAGATACGCTTCTAAAACTTATCAAAAACCTCAAATGGGACAGAGATCCACAGGGACAAATAGAACAGAGGT
The DNA here is from genome assembly GCA_963556195.1 of Sepiola atlantica. Taxonomy (NCBI): domain Eukaryota; kingdom Metazoa; phylum Mollusca; class Cephalopoda; order Sepiida; family Sepiolidae; genus Sepiola; species Sepiola atlantica. The sequence continues at coordinate 151,227,918 of OY744516.1, forward strand.
ACTATTTACAAGGTCTGATAATAGATCTGTAGAGATAGAGAATAGACAGGTGTGCGAAAGTGTTTAGAGCGATAAAGCAGAAGTTGGGTCCTTGTTAAATATAATGCATTATTACTGGTAAAAAGCTTTGTCACCCTTCACCACCGAAGCTGTAGAATTCTCGTGTATGTGTGCGTTTCAGAATAATATCACGATACCAACATAGAAAATCCTGATGCGAAATATTCCGGAAAAATCTGAGAATGAATTATAGTGGTCATTTCACAACAGTAAAGCGAGAGAAACAAACAAAAATATAAGTTATAATGTTACATAACGAGGGCAGTCTTTGAATAGAAAGGTTTGAGTGACACATCAAGGGTCAGAGGTGACTACAGACGGAAAGGCAGGAACCACGTCATTTCCTGGCGAAGGTTTTCTGTCCTTGGCTGGCGAGATTTCAAGCAGGAAAAACGTTACTAAGGCGCTGTCCCAAACGGGAGGTGGGGTTGGAGCACGTAAATTTTGTCTTGGTGTAACGAGACGAGCTATCCATCTATTTATCTGTAGACCGTTGTTCTCATGTTTTCTTTTGTGACAGCCTCTCTTTTTAATTAAATCAATCTCAGCGTCCGAGTGGTTTTGTATCAACAAACAAGCAATAACCTGGGTTCACGACAACGATACGGGTGTATAATTGTTTATACACGCAGGATTAAGCGAGAATATAACAATAAGGGTTTTCCATAAAAAACGTTTGACCTTCCAAAAAAGATGTTCGAAATGATATCATGTGTCAACTATGCATTTGACAAGATTTGTCTCTGACCTTACATAAATATACAGTCGTACAATTTGGTCAGTTATCATTTTAAACAATACATTCTTGCATCACAGTAAAATCAAACCAACAATATTTAACAACCAGTCGACCAAAGTCCAAATCTTATCAATAAAACGAAGCGCAAAAAATGTCTACGTTTCTGCAAGCTAGACAGTATCGCTCTCTCTCCCTCCTCCCTCTCTCTCTCTCTCTCTCTCTCTCTCTATATATATATATATATATATATATATATATATACAGAGAGAGAGAGAGAGAGAGACAGACAGACAGACAGAGAGAGAGAGAGAGAGAGATTCAAACAGACAGACAGACAGAAACAGACAGACAGAGAGAGGGGGAGAGGGAAAATGGAATATATTTTCAACAATATTTTTCTATAAACAACATGTTTTTTGGTGGATACACGTGTTGCGTAGGTAATAAATGAAACGGGTTTGTCAATATCTATACACACGACACCTCCATATATATATATATATATATATATATATATATATATATATATATATATATATATATATATATATATATATATATATGTATATATATATATATATATATATATATATATATATATATATATATATATATATATATATATATGCGTGTGTGTGTGTGTGTGTGTGTGTGTGTTGGAAGAATACCCGTCTTAGGACAGGTAAAATTATTTTCCCGAACAGAACATCAAGATACTAAACCTTATGTCTATAATTTTTATTGCAATTTTCATCAAAATCCATGACATGATTTTGACTGTAAAACACGACTAAAATTTAAGGCTTAAGCTTAAGGTGTTTGATAAAGAAATTTAAATTCAGTGAATCATGGATCAAATTTAATTAAAATCTGAAATATTTAAATTTTCAAGTGGGAGGTTCTATCCATATTATGGTCCCCTAAAAAAATTAATATTCCAAAGGAACTGAAATTTGTGGGAATATTTATTAATTCCACCACATCTTTGCCCTTCTTAGCATGACCCTAAATTCAACTAAATATAGGCCACATTACCCAACCTGTACGACTTACAGTTTTGTGTTTGCGGTTAGGCTAAAGTATGGTTCTGTTAAGTTCTAGGAGGTCCACTTTCCCAGGTTTTACCTTCTTTGTAAGAAGAAGTAAGTGCATTGCTTATCGCCTGAGGCGCCCTACCGGGTATGCCGACAGGGTTAACCAGGAATTGCTGTAGGCCAGAGTGCCATAAATCTAGTGCGCTGATTAAATAAAGGGTTTCGTTTCAAAATCCGTACAAATTCACGAGTTGACACGAATATTCCCAAAGTTCGACAAGACACGCATGAAGAATGTCGGGAGTTACACTGGCAGCAGCGTTATGAGTATAACATCAAAGATGAGAACCGCAGACCGAATAATCCAAATAATACATTCAATTTAATGTTCCTAGCCATAAAACAATCTCTAGATGCGTCCACGTTTTTCTATATAAAGTTATGTCTGTCTCTGTCACGCTAAACTTGAAACTATGATTTTCATCGGTAACGCATATATTTAGTGAACGCCTCTTCAGAAGATTACTTCTAAGGTAGAGATACATTTCAGTGGAATACACAATATGTATTCAAAGAAAGTCTTTATTTTGAGATTGGGGGATTCCAAACGCATTTCTGTTGGCAACGTACTAAACAGACATTTTGCCAATATTAAGCATGAATCTTAACTTTCCGCTTGAAATAAGATACTTACGGATGACTCTAAAAGATACAATATGATTCACATTTCGCTTTCGCGGAGTGGCCAGGAGATAGAATCGGGTGTGTTCGGTTCAACCTCAATTCGAGGCAGCTAACTATCCTGATCTTTATACACATGATAACAAACGACGTTGCTACAACATTATACAGACGTTACAAAAAACGTTATTATAACGGTTTTTTGTAGACTTCCATTAACGTACCTCCAACGTTAAGTTCGAATCTCTTGTTCCGAATGTAAGACATTCACAGCAAAAACCTGTCTAGCTACAACCACTGTAAATAAAGTTCCTTTCTTTTTATATGTACCTGCAGCAAAACGGAACTTGCATGAGCAGAGTTTCTTTTCAAGAACTACCCGTCTCTGGAACATAGTACCATGGGATTACTTTTGACGACATGTTTTCAAGTCCAATGTTGAGAAATTCTTGTTGAGCCGTTCTCTAAGATAATCAAATTCTGCCCAGTTTTAACCATCATCTCTAATCCTCAAAGTGTTTGTTTCACCGACCGCCTGACAAACCCATTGACTCTTATCCCCGAGTGGCCTTCAGGCCTTGATAAGCAGTGACTCACAAGTACAAAAGCAAACTCGTAATGCGGAAACAATTCTCTTTGTAACGTTTTATTAACATTCTATTTAGATTCACTACATAAAAAACAAAATTGAAACAACAGATAGAATAAACGAGGGGGTGCATATATAATATAACTGAGGTGTTCTTCAATCCGCACAATCGGCAGAATCGACTTTCGAATCGACAATGAAAACGTCTTCTTATTCTTTTTACTAACATCTCTCGTTAACGTTATTTTTAAAGCACAATACAAATTCGTTGTGTTTAGATAATTTCTTTGAGTTTTTTTTCTTCATAGTATAAATTTATACACATAAAATAACCATCACCTCCTCCCTCGTGGTGGAGGTAGAAGCTACTATCCAAACTCAACCGCTCTCTCTCTCTCTCTCTCTCTCTCTCTCTCTCTCGCTCGCTCTCTTTCTCTCTCTCTATCTCTGGTGCTTCAGTGGCAAAGTAAAAATCTCTCCTGCTCATTCGCCATGTAAAACTGGCGGCGTCTTCTCTCTGTGACAACATTGCCGCGACGTGTAGCCTTACTCGAATTCTAATTGAAAAATTCAATTCTATTTATTTGATAATCTTACGTGGAAATTTACCATATTAACATTACACATTCCAACAAAATGCCTATTTAATATAATATTCAACGAAAACGTATCAAACTGTAACGTGTTTCACATCTGCAACGAGCCTGTTGGCAAGTGTGAGTAGGTATTAGTATAATGTTGCATCGGTACACCGGCTAAATATCTAATCAGTTCATTCGATGTCAAACAAATATAAATGCGTTTCCATATCATAGGAAGAGCTCCTTCCAATATTCTTAAGTGGTAGATGTAAACTAATATTAGTAAGTAAACGTTAGTAATACTTTAATCAAGTAGTTAATATTTTTAATAAACATCAAAGTTTTAGATTGGCGTCTATTTGTTCCTGTATGTCTCCAAATCCAAATAGAAAGTTCCGTGTTAGATAGGTACATCAGTATCTG
>OY744516.1:151237024-151282024 GCA_963556195.1 Sepiola atlantica
TTTTTTTTAAATCCCTCGATACAGCCTTAGTTAAGAGAGGGCGAAACCGATCGGCTGGCATATTATTATTTTTTTCTCCTCTTCATTAACTTTTAATCATGAACGATAGAATTCGTCTTCCCTTCATGCTTGCAATAATAAAATTTTGTACTCCCCAAAAAATCATGAAATATATATATATATATATATATATATATATATATATATATATATATATATATATATATATCACTAATGAGTCACCATTTATCAAGGCCAAAAGCCACTCGCGGATGAGGTTTAATGAGATTGGTGAATTGTTAGTTTAAAGATGAAGAATATTATGAGAGATTTGAAAATGATTAATGGAATGATCTAAGTTTGATTACTGATTGTGACAGTTAATGATCGGTATTTGTTGTCATCTGATTTCGAAATGGCCATGTTGTAGTCTGAAGGGAGGCAGTCACATGGTTATGGGTTCCACAGAGAAGAAGCTCTTGGAAATAGATTGTTTTCATGGACCTTCCCTCTGACGCTAGCACATGGAGGAAGTAAGAAAATTATTTTTTCCGTTGTTGTAGAAAAGGCGAGTTCTTGTGTGAATGTCTTTTAAGGAGGGACCAAATATTGGAGCTCAGTCGAGGATCTTCCATAGAAATATCGATAAAGTAGAGAAATTGTAGGAGCGTCTATTGTGTGAGAAAGGAGATGTAGGCGAAGGGAGAGATCATCCCACATCAGATTTTGAATTCGAAGAAAAAGTGCTTCCAGTTAGCGGCAAGTTTATTAGCGCAACGCATATGGTGCTTGGCTGCTGATCGCATTTAGACGTTCGTGTTTCGTATCTCAGTGTGCATACGGTTGCTGTATTTAACCACACTGATAGTCCTATATATACTTCCTTTGTTTCAATATATCTTACGCTAGAAAGTAACCGAAAAAAGTCTATTCTTTACAGACGTTTATTGTTTTACGTTAAGTTAGAAACCGTTGTTTCCTTTTTCAGAGAGCTCAACCTTTAAATAAGAGTCACATGTATATATACATATAAAATATAATCATTCACATACAGCTACTTCGTCGTCTACGACTAATCAGTGTGGCTAGAGGCAGGAAACACATCCCCATTCGAAACCTAAACAACCCGTCACGCCTAAATGAGAGCAGCAACCACGCATCGTATCCGTTGCTTTAACAAATTCGCCACTAACTCCAGAATAAATTACAGTGCTATATATGTACTTTCTTGGTTTACATACATTTTACAACGCTACCACACCAATAATCGATAAATCAATTCTTTACGCAATATTATTGCTTTACGCTTAGTCGAAACTAGTATTTCCTCTACCTGAGAGCTTAATTTATATATATATATATATATATATATATATATATATATATATATATATATATATATATATATATATATATATATAAACGTTCTTGAACGGTTGCATTTTTATCCACTTTGCGGATCTCACAATTTATCTCAATTCTTAAAGACATATCAAAAACGTTTATCATGCGTTTATTTATTATTATGCAAGATTTCAACTTATATAAGGCAGCATCAGGGTATAAATGATGTTTTGTGGGAAAACATATACGCTTCGAAATCTGACTTTTAAAAAAATTATAAATTATTAATTCACTCAACTAAACTAAATTTAAACTCTTGGATTTAAATCAAAATATGAATATGAGACAATAGACTGGTCTTGTTTCAAAGTTTTCCTTCGCAGATCTCTCAGTATATATGTCATCAACTGCTGTAATTGCCTATGATCGCCCTGTCCTATGACAGTATTTTTTCCAGGCCATTGTAAATTGTTCTCTCAAGTATAACCAATGTTTGTCCAATGGCTAATATCGATCTTTTTCTCAGCTTGTTCTTTTTTCTGATAGTCTACTCGTTTTAATGCTATTTATCCATTTTATAACAGGAAACACAGTTTTACATGTGAAGCCAATAGTATCCGAAACCAATAGTAGTCATTCAGAGCTGTGTAATGTTCAAATAATCAATCTAAAAGACAACACGTGTCCAATAAAAACACCTGTCACTCATGTATTCCAATTGCTCACTTAAATAACGTCGAAATACTTGGGTATTTTCTTATATTCATCTGTTGATCTTATATATATATATATATATATATATATATATATATATATATATATATATATATATTATATAAATATAAATGAATAATAGCGAAAGTCTGTTTCCTATCTATCCTAACGATATTAGCATCACAACTGACTTGACCTATTTCATTCTAATCATACAAGAATAATGCAAATACCGTATATATAGGAATCTCTATATCTCTCAAACAAATCTCGATATTGCTAATTTGCATATTTATTTATTTTTAAGTTTCTAATAAATTCATATTCTCTAATATGTATTTCTAATTTATATTGCCAAATGTTATTTTATCAACGCAATCGTTTTATCTATAGTATTATTATTATTATAATCATTAATAACATTATTTAAACAGATTTAATTTTTAAAAGGAGGTAGTGTTTTGAGAACTTTTAGAATTTCATTTTAAAAGGGGATAATTTACATAAAATCTCTGTTAAATGTCGCTGGGATAGGCAGAAAAGATACTACACTTTAATCAAGGCACCATAAAAAATGTTCTGGTGACAAGGCATTTTGAAATTAATCAAATGAAAAAAAAATCATTTAATCGGAATATCGTTTAATGGGGTGGGTAGTGTAGTATCGGTTCTTTTGTTATAAGACTGTCCGTACGAGCTCAGCATTTGTTATTGAAAAATTATAAATATAAATAGTCGTTTTCACTTAAAATGCAAACCAATAAAATTGAATTTTCTTTTAAAATTGCATTTTTATTCAAAGTTTTCTTTAACTTCTTAATACATCTTGTTATAAACATCCACCCTTGAATAAATAACTAATAAAAAAAACAGCCATGCTGGCTTTTCTGTTCTTATTTGAGGTAAATTTCTACTTCAATCAGGTAAATTATTTAGAGTGAATTAGGTTTCGGCATTAAACAACTTATATGTTTTTTTTTGTTGTTTTTTTTAACTTAAACCATGTTTTAGTAAAAAAAAACCAAAAACAATGTTTTTAATGTGTTTTTGTTATGCGAAGTTTCACTGTACACGTGTAAAGACGAAATAAACATTAGATCGGGAAAATATAGTCGCCATCTAAACAAGTCGAGATAGAGGCTAGCTATAGAAACACTATGAGTCAAGTTTATAAGCATGTATTTTTTAACTAGAAAATTATGAAAGGAACGTATCGTTCTTTCTGAGTAAGCACATTTCTATTTGTTAATAAAGATGGCGACTATATTTTTCAGCCACATTTGCATTTCGGCGTTTCACGTGGACAACGAAATTTGCCATTGTTTTTAATTTTATCTAAATTAATAATATGCGAAATAATTTTCCACCTAACCTAATTATATTTACATTAAAACAGTTCATGCTTATTTAATTCTGTGTAGTATATTTTCATTCACCCCAGGCATCACCTCATCTTTTTTGGGGGGAAGGGCCGTATAGTATACGCTCGTTCCTCACGATATCATCCTCAATCATTACCTTCTTCCTGGGATCAGTGCATTCGTTCATCATATCATACTCTCAAAATAAAGAAGCTTCATAAATTAAAAAAAATAGATTCATATTTTTGTTTAAATCTTTGTTAAGTTTTTACAATATTTCTGTCTTTAATAAAAGCGAAAAATATAAATAACCCATTTTAAATTTGTCATGAATATATAATTCTTTTGTTTGACCAATTGCCTTTCCGCTTTTGGCGATTGTCAAGAATAACCAATAGAGAGAAAGAATGCGGAAAAAACAAAGTCAATAAATAGCTGTTAAGAAAGCCATAACTTTACTTTTCTTCCTACCTGCGTATTATTTTTGTGTTTTAAAGTAATTTAAAGCGTTATTTTTTAATTTCAATTAGAAAGTTCAGTCAAATAAATTAAATTAGACTAAAAACTGATATTTGTTGACCCATCGTTTATGAAATTCTACTTTCAATAAGGTAGAAAGGTAAATTTTAAGGCGTTTGGGACAGTTATTTGTTTAGAAAGAAAAACTTTGGGGCATCCGATTACGCCATCTTGCAAATCTAACGCGATCGGATTTAGACGAATAAAATCAAAACGCTTTAAAATACTTTAAAATACTAAGAAATAAGCAGATAAGTAGAAAAGTAACTTTATTGCATTTGCTAACAGTTATTTGTTGATTTTCTTTTCACCCCTTTTTTCTGTTTCGTATTATTTATAATCGCCAGAATTTTTTGTTTATTTGTTTCATTATAAGCAATTCATTGTCATACTTAAACAAAACAAAAACTCAACATTGGAATATATCAAATAACACCATAAAAATAATCTTTTTATTGTTTTTCTTCAAATTACCAAAATGTGAAAAGAACATTGTTTCTTTGTTTGAATTTCTTCCTGGGGCGCGGGTAGTTTTGCTAATATATATATATATATATATATATATATATATATATATATATATATATATATATACATCATCCACAAACAGACTATCACAGTTCGTCAATGCGACTATACTAGTACCCGTCCTAAGCCAGGATCGAACCTACGTCTATGTAGTTGATAGTCGGTGATACTAGCCACTTCATTACGAGGCGGGTACTATTAGCATGTAATATCTCAATGCTTTATATAACTATTGTTCGCCACTAGACAGTTCTCTGTTTATTTGCAAAGAGCTTTGCTTTACGCTAATAGTAGTAGCTGGCGATATCACTAACGACAGTTCCTAACCCTACAATGCGGGCTTATATAGTTAACAAACATAGTGTTTCGCTGTATCATATCTTTTCAGAGCAGCTAGACAACACCCACTATATATATATATATATATATATATATATATATATATATATATATATATATATATGAATGAGAAAGGAAGGATGAGATTAATCCGATGTAATGGGGAATGAAAAAAGAAAAAAAAACCAAAGGATATTTTTTTAATATATTCATCAACGTTTCGTCTTTATTGTAAGACTTCCTCAGGATAATAATTTAGAAGAAAAATGTCATGCAAGTACATCGAAATTTTGGGTTGACATGATCGGTTGATAAGGAAAAGTAATAGCCGTGGCTACTGTGAGCGCTGGAGGAGAGTTCAGGCTGCGAGAAGTCAGTAGTGGCGAAAAATGAAATGAATATGGAAAGCTTTGAGTGGGTACCAATAAGGCAGCAGTGAGAAAGGTATGGGTGAGAGTATTAGTGAATTTGCTTTAGGGTGGGAGAGAGGAAAGGGGGCTGAGGTTTTTTTGTGGTGAGGTGTGGCAGGATTTGGAGAGGCTGGGGAAAGAAGAGGGAAGGGGGAAACTCTGTGTGTTTGGCATGTAAGTGGTATCATAGTTTTCGAAAAAAAATTTGAGGAAATGAAGATAACTTGAAAATGGGCGTGGGTTGTAAGAGTGTGAAAGAAATAATTAAAAGGTTGAGATAGGTGTGATGGGAGAGCGGAGATTTTGTTGTGGTCAGGTGTGAATTTTTTAGGCTGGATGGAAGGAGAGAGGGAGGGAGGGTAGGAGTATTGACTAGCTGGCTATGTCAGGAATGTGTGAATACAAGTGTGTTTGTAAAGAATGTGTAGAAGTGCTGTGAGCATGACAAGAAAGAAAAAGAAAAATGATTTTAATTTTCGGGAGTGATAAGTAAAATGTGGTTTCGTTCAGGATGTGTTGATGGTTTGAGAGTAAATTGAGAGAAACAGGGGGTTAAATATCTAAATATTTGTAAGGATGTGTAGATTGTGTTTATTTGTAAGGCTATTATTTGTGGTTGAGTAGTTTTGATTCGTAGTGGGTGATTCATGAGTATGTCAAGTAATATATATGTGAGAAGTTAGTACGTAAGTGTGTATGCGGGGAGTTCTATATAAGTGCAATTGAGAACGATGAGAAGAAGGGTTACACATGATCTAGGTTTAGTTTTTGTTCGGGCAGGATAATTTTGCTTATTAAGCGGGATAGATTGTAGAAACCATTTCGTTGTCTAATGGTGTTAGAAGCTGTGATGAGTGCTGTTTCAAGTAGTCTTCGCCGAGCTTTGTTATGAATGTGTTTGATGATTATGGCCTGTTCAAACTTGAAAGCATGATCTGCTCTAATACGTGAGAAAAAGTGCACTGAGAGAGTTATTGTTTTTATGTCCCTTTTGTTTTCGCGCAATTTGTTTTTTCAATTCACGTTGCGTTTCTCCCACGTAAATTTGATGGCAGTTGTTACATGGGACGGTTTATAAGCCGGCCTGGGATGTGGGTTTTTTTTCGGAAATGTCTTGCTGTGTTTAATGTTTGTTTTATGGTTTGTGATGTGGGTGGTACTGTTGGAATGCCTAGTTTGTTAAGTGTGTTGCAGATGGATGTGTTATTGGAATGCGTGGGTAAGAGAAGAGGTTTGTCTATGAGAGAGGTGTTTAGTATTTGATGTTTTTGTGTATTGTTTTTTGAGAATATTTGAAAGGCTTTCTTCTTAGCATTTAGTATGAAATGTGTGGGGTATTGCAATGTCTGTAAGGAATTAATGATGTGTTTGATTTCTTCATCTATATATTGAGGACTGCAGATTCTAAGAGCGCGTAGAAAAAAGCCTATTATCATACCTGTTTTTATCTTGCTATTGTGGTGAGAGTAGAAGTGTACATAGTCGTTTTTGTGAGTGTTTTTGCGGTGTACTTTGAATGCTAGTTTGTTGTTTGACTTTAAATTCAAGGTACAATATAATAATTGTTATTTATTTTGCCCCTCTCCTCTCTGATATTTCTGAAGACGAAATCAATATCATTAGAAAATGTAGAAATACAGTGCTAATCTGTAAACAAGAACAATAGACAACAAGTAATCAATTTGGATCTTTTGATGGCTCTATGGGATCTCTGGACTCAACAGAAGTAACCGACCTAGTTGGTCTATACATATTATACAACCTTACTAATGACATTAACATAGAAGACATAGGATTATATAAGGATTGCAGCTTATTAGTGGTAAAAAAACTCAAGTGGACAAAAGTGTGAAAGAATAAAAAAATATCCTCAGATAGATGAAAAGGTTAAATCTTAAAGTTAAAATAACATAAAACTAGTTAACTTCTTAGACGTAACACTTAACTTAAATAAAGAAACGTATGAATCATATACTAAAGATAAGGCCAATCCAATTTATGTCCACCCACTCTCTAATCATCCGAAAATTATAATCAAACATATCCCCACATCAATCGAAAAGAGAATAAGCAATAATTCCCCGAATAAAGTAATCTTTAATACTCATAAGGCCTTTTGCACTAAACACTAAAAGAGAGCGGATACAAAAACTCGCAAATTAAATACACAAAAACCTACGGCATTCAACATTAAAGACAAAAAAAGAAGTTGAAAAATTATTTGATTTACTCCCCATTTAATCACATGGTAAATACTAAACTTGGTAAGAGATTCATAGATTCAATTATCCTACACTTTCCTCCTAATAATATACTAACTAAAACCCTTCATAAAAACACACTTCAATTAAGCTACAGTTGTGCCAAACATGTAGAAAATAATTTAAAAAACACTATAAAATTCTAAATGGGAACAAAAATACTGAAAGAAAAACAATAAAAACTAAGGCTTGCAACGGCACAAACAAAACATAATTCTCCTTACAACAAAATTGCCAAATAACCCAAATCGTATACCAAGCTACGATTCCAACTAAACAAAACCCAGCCCAGAAAAAATACTATATAGGCATGGCTGGTAATATTTTTAAAGATTGATATACCGGTCATAAAATCTCATTTAATAATGCTGTCTACCACGAAAGAACCTCACTTTCTATATACTACTGGGAACCAACTCGCAATAATCAATCGCCAACAATGACTTGGAACACTATTAGAAAAACAGTACCTGCAGTTCCATAGACTCACCATGTTACTTATGCTTAATTGAAACACTTGAGATAGTTAGATTTAGTGATAGGGGTAAACACCTTAATCAACAAACAAAATACCTGAATTAACTGTGAGCACAATAGATCACACCTTTTAAATAATTTACATATAACCTCCCAAACCAATATTACCATATAAAAATAGAATAAAAACGAAAAAGACCAACACAACTATTATTATTTAACCCTAACTGTACCCATCATCCTACAGTATCTACTAAATACCCCAGAATCAATTACCCTCTAAGGCATGAAAATGCCATGGCCTCCATAAGTAAAAAGAACTTTACCTATCCACAAACAATAATTAAACAACATAACTATCCTTCTATATTATATTCTATACCATATTCTATACCATACTTGATATAATTATTATATTCAATCTTCCATTAAATTAGAATTATAATAAGAATCAATCTCTAATTTTTACAATCAAAACCATTAACATTATTACCAATTACAAAATATTATTATTATTTTTATTATTATTGTTATTTGTACTCACTAGGAGTTTTCACACAGATCATCGTCAGTGATTGCTCACCGACAGCAACCAGTGGTATTTCCTGGAGTCCGAGTGACAACGAGCCTTCCCAGTATTCTTCACCTCTTTTCGATAACGATGCGGTATCGCAACAGCCTATTACCATTGATTTTTAGTTGGTAAGGACAATTGGTCTTCTCTGAGATTTGGGTGGCAATAAGCCTCCCCAAGGTCCCAACATTCTCTGTACTTTTCCAGTGGGGGTCTGGTTTGTACTGTCCCTCCTCGGTCTTCTCATCCTCCTTGACCCTCTACAAATATTTTGTCTGGTGTCAGCCTAGGCCAGCACCATTTAAAAAAAAGAAAGAAATTGTAATTAATCAAAAAATTTAAAAAATTCAGTTTTAATTTAAAAAAATTTTTAATTAAAATTTTTTTAAATTTATTTATTTCAGTTTTAGGGGGTTGGGGAGGGGGAATAGAGGGGGAGCATATAGTGTTTCTTCTAATTTCTGTTCCTTAGTCTATTTATGTGTAGTGATAGCTTAGGCCGGTGTAATTTATTCGGGAGGGGGGAGATTATGAAGTGATGTATCTTGCATTTCTGTTCCTTGGTTCGTGTTGCGGTGTTCTTCGTGTGGTTTTGTTTTCTCCCTGTTGTAAAGTATTCCTTGTGACTGGTTACCCTTTTGCAGCTTATGCGTGCGTGATTCCGCATTCGAGGATTTTCCTTAAGATTGATCATTGCTGTCCTATTTATGGTTTCGATGGTACTTTTGATTCCAATTTCTCCCAGTCTTTTCTCCATGATTTTGAGGATTGTTCCTAGTGCTCCTACGATTATTATTATTATTATTATTATTATTATTATTATTATTATTATTATTATTATTATTATTATTATTATTATTATTATTATTATTATTATTATTATTATTATTATTATTATTATTATTATTATTATTATTATTATTATTATTATAACTTTCTTCATGCTCCATATTCCTTTCAGTTCTCTGGTTAATTCTGTGTATTTACTTCGTTTTTCCGTGTCTTTGATCTTCACTCTGTTGTCTGCTGGAACGGCGAAGTCTACGATTTTACAAGAATTTTCCTTCTTGTCGATTATAATAACATCAGGTCTCCTTGCTTGTATGCGTTTATCTGTTTGTATATCCATATCCCAGAGGAGTTTGTATTGTTCGTTTTCCAGTACTATTTTTTGTTTATGTTTGTAGCATTTGTCTGCGTATTCGAAATTTAATTGTTTGCTCAGTTCCCAGTGTATTACTTTCCCAACACAGTCATGTCTGTTCTTGCATTCTTATTGGGAAAGTTTGCTGCATCCACTTATTATGTGATTAACTGTTTCGTCTCTTTGTCCACACAGTCTGCATTTATTGTTTACTTGGGTTTTATCTATTTTAGCTTTAATGTATTTTGTCCTAATCGCATTGTTCTGTGCAGCCATCAGTAAAGATTCCGTTTCTCTGTTCAAGTTTCCTATTCTTAGCCATGTCCAGCTATTTTCGTTGGTTTCTTCTCTTGTGAGTCTTATGAAGCGTCCATGTAGTTGTTTTTCTTTCCATTTCTCATTTCTTGTCTATTTGTGTCTAGTTTCGATGCTTCCTGCGTTGTTCGTTGGGTCAGTGTCTCTTGCTGCTGTTATCAGACTTTCTATGTTCTGGTTTATGTATTTTCCAGCTCTTTTTAGTGTCGTCCATACAGTCTTCTATACGTAGAGTCTGTTTGTATTGTTGTTTGGATGTAGTGCGTTGTGCATAGTCATTATTTTCTAGTCCTCTGGACAAGGTGCCTGAGTTCTTCTTCAGTCCAGAATATCTTATTAGCTATTTATTCCTTTGATTAGATTTCTGCTATATAATTTTGTTTCTAAGAGCTTTCTTTTTCTTCTGATGAATTCTTTTCTTATCTTCTCTTTCATTTCTGTTGATTTGATTGTGTCTGATTCCAAAACTCCCAAATATTTATAGCTGCTTGTTCATCTAACGCCCTCATCTGCTCTTGGTTGGGTAGTTCCATGCCCTCAGTCGTCTCCAGCTTTCCCTTTTTAATCTCTAGCAATGTACATTTTTTAAAATCTCTAGCTATTATTATTATTAGTAGTTTTTTTCTACTAGTTTTTATTGTTTGCAGTAGCAGTCGTAACAATATAACCATTATTATTATTATTATTATTATTATTATTATTATTATTATTATTATTATTATTATTATTATTATTATTATTACTACTACTATCAGGGCTACCCGGCGTTGCCCGGGGCAATAAAAAACAAAGTAGTAGAAATTAAAGCGTCTGTGTCACATCTTTATATAAACACTTCAATCTCTCTTCTTTCTCCAGCCGTCTCTCTTTCCCTGGTCCCCATTATTTCCTTCCATCCTTCAACCCTCTATTTCATTTTTTTCCATATTCTTCTTCCCCTGTTTAAATGTTTTAAAAACTAATAATAATGTAATTCATTTTCCCCCGGAGCCATCTGCTTTAAATGTAGTAGTGTTATCTTACATTTATTGCTTCGGGACATAAAAAACAAGTAGAAGTTAAATAATATGTGTAACATTTTGATGTTAAGACTTCTATCTTCCCCTATCTCTCCCCCAACCGTCTTTTTTATCGTTCTCCCTTTTTCTTTTAATACTGTAATGTTAGTAAAAAGGTCTTCACAGAACTGCCAAAAGTATCGGTAAAATCAAAGTATTAAGAAAAATAATGTTAATAATGATTATTGATTTCAAACAATGCCGAGTAGAACAAATAGCCCGGTCTATACCTAATTTCTGCCCCCCCCCCATTTCAGAATATGATGAAGATAAATGATGTTGATGAAGGCAATAGTCCGAAGAAATGTAATGCATACCAGTTTCCAAAAGTAATGATTTAATCTTAAAATTATTGATCCCAGACAACACCAAGTAGACCAAATGGTCCCGTCAATACCTAATTTCTTACCCTCCTCTATAGTAACATATTAAGAAAATACGTAATGTTGATGAAGTCAATAGTCTTAAAAGCGTTTTTCATAGGTGATGTAAACTGCAGAAGCACCTGAAAAGCGTTTTCCATAGGTGACCTAAACTGCCCGGGTGCAGAATCAAAAAGCTGTTGATTTTCTTAAAGAAATATGTTATGTAAACAAACAAACATTTTGGATAAAAGTTATTAATTATTCTTACATTGTATTTTTTATCCCAAAATAAAATTATATTTTATTTTTCAAAGACTTTGAAATCGAACTTGAATGCAATGACTTAATCGCTGGCGGCTATGTTGTAATTTACTATAATTTTCTTTTGATTAGCATTCGTCGCTTATTTAAAAAACAATACCAAAGAGCTGAAAATTTATAGGCGCGTCCCTGGCGCTAAGAAACGTTAAATAAAATTAAAAGTTATTTCAAATTATTACGTAATTAAATTAAAATATGTCTCAGGATTTTCAAATTACTATAAAATAGAATGAAAAATAATTGAAAACGACACCCGCTGATGAAATCTGCCCCATATACCCCTAAGCGGTTGGTTTAGAGATTCGGGTATACTCCCATCATCTTACTTCATGAATTTTACATAAGAATGCACTTTTATATGTTATCTATATTCTCTAACCTTTTTAAAAACAACTAAAATGTGTTTTTAAACGTGAGTTATCGTTCTTCCTTAGCTATCCTCTAACAAATACATTTCATTAAAAACCATAAATTGTTTTATGTACTTGAGGTATAATTTGCTGGACAACGCCGAATACTTTTCTTGTATAAGATATTATAAAATGTACATGTACATGTATTTGTGTACGTACAAAGTGGCGGGCAGTAGCGGTTAGTGGCGGACCTTCGCATAGTTTCTTACCCCCTCCATGTAAACAGAATTGACGCTAAGAAACGTTAAATAAAATTTAAAGTTATAGCAAAGTATCACGTAATTAAAGCAAAATATGACTCAGCATTTTCTAATTACTATAAAATAGAATGAAAAATAACTGAAAACGACCCCCCCCCCCGATGAAATCTGCCCCATAGACCCCTAAAGGGTGGGTGTAGAGATTCGGCAATACTCTCATCACCTTACTCTCTGAATTTTACATAAGAATACACTTTTATTGGTAATCTATATTCTCTAACCTTTTTTAAAAAAACATAAATTGTGTTTTTAAACGTGAGTTATCGTTCTTCCTTAGAGTGGCGGGCAGTAGCGGCTAGTGGCGGACATGTTGAACAAATTCACGCACAAGCGTCTCCACAGACACCAGTAGTGGGACAAAAGTTCGAAGAGAAGAATGGAAGGGCGTCTGACGGCGATCGAAAGAACGCGGTCGGGGACAGAAACGTGATATCTGGAAATCTTTAGATTTAAATCGGCACGTTAAGCGGCGGATGTTTAGTTCAGTCGCCTTCCTTGCTCTTGGACCCGAAGCAAGAGAGTGATTTGGCAGTGGCATCCGTGACTGATCAGCCCCTTTCTAGGATTCACTCTGCTCACCCAAGGGAGGGGGCTTGAAAAGATGCTCTAAAATAATTAGCTTCACCATAACCTGCTGGAAATTCGCTTTCAGGGGGTTTCTACCCTAATTGCGGTCGAAACAACGATGTAAAATTAAATAATTGCATTATAGAATGTCCGTACCTTTCTCGCTTAAGACCCGGTAAGAACCACTCTTATCGCACAAAAACTCCAGACTCGACATCGATATTGCAGCATTTTCAGAAACTCGCCTTTCAAGCGAAGTACATCTGCGCGAAGATCGTGGCTACACAATTTTTCAGAAGAGCTACGAGCCTGACAACTCGTGAATACATACGGTCGGATTCGCTATAAAGAACACATTGATGTTAAGACTCAGTGAATTACCTGTCGGCATAAACGAATGCCTTATGATCTTTGGAGTTTAAACTAAGGAAAATCCTTGTGCTACAATAATCAGCGCATATGCCACAACCTTCTGTACTGATGAACAAATCAAGGAGGCATTCTACGATGACCTTGACATACTGCTTTCAGCCGTTCCGATTTAAGGTGAAATCATTATTCTTGGTGATTTTAATTCGATGGTTAGTGGGGATTCTCACATTTGGAGAGGAACCATTGTCAAAGAGGGTGTGGGTAAAATAAACTCAAATGGATTTTTTTTTACTTTCAAAATGTGCCGAACTTAATATCATTGTAACTAATATGCTTTTTAGACGAAGAGACAAATGGAAGAACACTTGGCAACACCCCTGATCAACGCATTGGCATCTTATAGACTATAATATTGCTCGTGTACGTAATAGGAGAGATTTTCTAATTATAAAAGCTGATTCACTCATTGAGGACTGTTTGACAGACGATCGTTTAGTTATCTATATGATGACAATCAAGCTGCAGCGTAGGATGAAAAACCGGAATACACCTAGGAGGCTCAAATTCAACGCCTAGCTGCGGGATCCGACTAAGCGGTTTCAGCTACACCAAACGTCTTCAGCACCTACCTGGTTAACATACTGCCACTGCTGAAGAACATTGGCAAAAGCTAAAGTCCGCCATCTTGGACACCTGCGGGGAGTCGATTAGTTAAGAAGAAATATCTGAATCAAGACTAGTTTGACGAAAATGACAAATAAATAAAAGATCTAATCAGGCAAACAAGGAAAGCGTTCACGTCACATCTCAATGATCCGAAATCGGAAGCAAAAAAAAAAAAAGAAAACAGCGAATTAAAAGGCAAAGTACAATCAACAACAAGAGCCATTAAAAACAAGTGGGGGGACAAACAAACCTAAGGGAATTAAACTTTACGTTGATAAAAAACGACATGAAGTAACTAGAATTCTCTATGGTGTCAGCACACAAGGTCTAGCTAATTTGCGGAGTAGGGATGGCTCTTGAATTCCCAAAAGTAGTGGAGAAATCTTAGCCTGATGGAACACTTTGAAGATCTTTTAAACCAACATCCAGTCGTTGACGACAATGCAATGCATCAACTCCAGCAACAACGCGTGGACGATTCACTGAGCAGAATTCCCTCCTATGAAGAGGTCAAGACTGTCGTCCTTGCTTTAAAAGATAAGGCGATCGGTATGGACAACTGCATCAACTTATTGTCAAAATATGGATACAGGAGGAAATACAAACTGATTTAAGGGATGGTCTATTACAACCATTGTCAAGAAAAAAGAGAGAAAGAACTGACTGTTTAAACGATAGAGATATTGCACTATGATCAATAGTTGGGAAAATCTTGGCTCGTATCTTAACAAAGAGACTATCACCTCTCGCTGAATCTGTTTCACCCGAGTCATAATGTGGCTTTCGACCGGATCGTGGCACCACTGACATGATATTCAGGAAAATGCCGAGAACAGCAGCTACCTCTATATATGGCTTTCATCGATCAAACAAAAGCCTTCGATAGTATAAACCGTGAACTTTTCTGGAAAACTTCATCAAAAGGCTGGTTATCCAGAGAAGTTTATCAAAATAATGAAACTTCTTCACGATGATATAAATGTAACGGTAATCGAAAATGGCAGCTCTACGGATCCATTCAAAGTAAAATCTTAGGTCAAACAGGAATGTATAGCCGCACCGACCTTGTTTTCAATATTTATTGCGGCTATACTGCACCTAATGGATGGTCAACTTCTACCTGGTATATCCATAAACTACAGAATGTATGGTGGAGGTTACAACGTGGGAGGTCTGAAGGCCACAACTGAAGAGGGCTTAGAAGCCTCGATTAATGCTTTTGCGCATGTATACTCCAAACTAGGACTAAAAATTCACGTTAAAAAACTAAGGTGTTCTTCCAGCCTTCACCTCAATATAACAACAGAAACCCTCCTAATATCAAAGTAGCCGGCGAATCGCTATGAAACGTGGATAGCTTCGCGTACCTGCGTAGCCACCTTGCCTCCAATGTCACCATTGACGACAAAATCCAGTACCGCATTAAGTGCGCAAATGCTGCTTTCGGCAAACTTCGTTCCAAAGTCTTTGATGATAAAAATTTAAGGCTTCATACCAACATCTTAGTGTATCGAGTCATTGTCCTTTCAACACTCTTGTATGCATCTGAGACCTGGACGATATACCGTTGACATCTTAAAGCACTCGAACAATTATTTCACATACTCTTACGAAATATTAAAAAAATATCTGGCAAGATCGTCGAACAACATCAGTGTCCGGAAGAGTCTAGTTGCGCTAGTGTAGAGGCTTTAATTGTTAAACATTGTTTGAAATGGGCAGGTCACGTTGTAAAAATGAGCGACCTAAGAAAATATTTTATTCTGAAATAAATCTGGGAGTAAATAGAATTGGAAGAAGAAGAAGAAGAAGAAGAAGAAGAAGAAGTACAATGATTGTTTGAAAAGGATATGAAGAGGTGTGGGATTCATTACACAACATACGAAGCGAGGGCACACGGGAGAATGAAGTAGGGGAATGGAATAAGGGGTGGCGTGGAAAGATTTAAAAGTGTACAGCGTTATCACGCTGAAGAGCTGAGATTAGTGCGCCGCGAAATTAGCCAGGCGCACAATTACCAAACGATAATATATGCCCGATTTGTGATAGGATGTGTGGATCTCGAATTGAACTGTTTTCTTATAGTAGACCCCACAAATGAAGCCGCTGGAAACCCGTATACTCGATTAGAATGGCGGCCATGATGGTGATGACCCGTTCCGAGAACGGATATAAGTAATTTATTAGCTTTAAGGTTTAATGTTTTTTGGAGGGTATGATACGGTTTACGTGCACCTCCTAAATTGTAAAGTTTACAAAACAGAAAAAATATGTGCCGACGTTACTCACCTTGTTGCCAAAAATACATATTCCATAATGATAAGTTAAATATTTTAAAATTTTACCAAACACATACCTAGTATTGACACTCACGTGAGTTTGGGACTAATTTTCTTTGCTGTTTTGCTTAGCAGCAACAATACTGCGAAAATCTTACGAGCTACTTTTTTAAGACATTTTTTATTTTTTCTCTTTATTGTGTTCTTCTGTCCTCTTCTTAAGTGACCTCAATTAAGGCAACACCACATTGTGTATTGTCAGTTGTTGAAACGCTTACTCCAGGTACTTAATTCCCCTGATGATCTGCCAAGCACGGACCTGCTTGGTAGTGAAACACGTGTAGGAGGAATCTCTTTAATTTGATATATATGATAAATAAATAAACTTTGAAAGAAGAAGTCTTTTGTGGTGATGAATGATCTCCTGAACACAATGTTTTGGTAAGCCTTCAAAAAATCACATATAAATGCTCTGTACCCTGTACACGAGTATCATCGAGCTTATTTTTCTTGGTCTAATCCCGGTTTTCACTGAATAGACTATCTTCGAAGTGAAATATATATATATATATATATATATATATATATATATATATATATATATATATATATAAATCCCCTAAATGTTAACATTTACAAAAAATAATGTGCTCATGTTACTCACCGTATTGCATAGAATATATATTTCAAAATTTATAATGATCAGTTTATTAATTTAGGAGATGACCATATATATATATATATATATATATATTATATATATATATATATATATATATATATATATATATATATATATATATATATACTTAACTGTGTATATAGATATAAGATATAAATAAAAGTGAGGCCCCCTCTATAAGCTATGGGATACGTTTTATAGATTAAAACCATTTATTAAAATTGAAGTAATAAACGACGGAGAGTACACTTTTACATTTCTGTTCGATTTACATTTTTTAGAATGAATTAATAACTACGAACGACGTAGAAAATGTACGATATTTATATGTTAACTAGATCATTCTGTTTATGTGTTGCTTCATAAAACCTTGGCTCCTCTTTACATAGTGCATTGCCTTCACGAGGTGGCCATGGGGTAAGAGAACAGCAAATAGGTGCTTCCAGCTTTTCACCGTATTGTCATAACTGGCTATTTCAAAATAGCTTTATTTAATTTACCACGTGATTTTTTCAACCAATCAGAGTTGTTTATATATCAGTTTTCATTGCTATTCTGTAACACCATTAAAGAACATCATTTAGGAATAATGTAAAAAATATTCTTGCATGAGAATGATATATCCTCAAGCCTCTTGAACAGAGAACAAAAATAATTGTTTAACCTAATACTCTCCTCACTGTTTGCTCACCTCAAGCCCCTGTCGCATCACTACAGTGTTGCATCATTGTAGGTGTTTCTTTTACAAGTACTTCGACGAAACGTTGTCCCATTAACTTACTGCACTTGCACCCCCAAAGTAAATACCCCGACCCACCCGACTAGCAACAAAATCCCACCTCTTAACCGTTGAGGTCCCTAGATGCCGGAATGTTTTTTACTCTGATAGCTTCTTTCCTCGGACCGCTTACCTTTGGAATTCCCTCCATGCTATCTGTTTCCACGACTGTACTAACATTTATGAATTTAATTGTAATGTGAATAGCATATTTCCGCCCTCTATAAATATGGTAGCCTCATACGCTTCAGTGGAAATATGCCTTGTTTGTGATAAACAAAAGTAAGCAAAATATTATTTTAAAGTTTTATTTATCTATCTATCCATTGATTTACTTTTTGTATGTTTGTTTCGACCCCCTCTGGCAACCAGACATCCTGGGTTTGCCTCTGAAAATTAACAACAATTTTGAATAGCTGTTATTTATCGACCGACCCACATAGGTAAGATGTGGTACAATGTGGGTTTAATGTGGGAGAACTGACGCCTTTAGACTGTTAGCACGATTCCCCCACAAACATTCACTGTCTATTAAGCTTTCTCTTCCAATTCGTAGGCAGAAAACTGTGGTGAAGCTAATAAATATCCAGCTTTGTATAGGTCGTATCGATAACTCTTACGCAACGCACCTGTTTATTTTAGATGGATTCATGTATCAATAGGGTACTGTGCTAAAATCGAGACTAACTTTAACTTTGCATAAAATTTAAACAATATTAAATTTATTGTTTATTGTAACTATTTCAAATTTTATTACAACAAGCTGTTTAATTTTGAACAAACTAAGCAAAATGTCCAGTGAACTCAAACACCGTACTGCAATTATTGAGGCTGTACGTTGTGACCGCGCACCTAATGAGATTGTTGAGTTTTTTAATTTCCCAAAATCGACTATGTACGACATTGCGACGACCTTCAAAGAGTCCGGTTAGGCTGAGGTTGAGTTCCTGACTCCCCAGAGAAAAACACACGACAAATCCAAAGTTCGAAAGAAAAAACAATGACTTCCTGGAGCAATTTCAGTTTCTTATCGATGCAGACCCTAGCTTCTCCGCGCAGACATTGGTGGCAAGGCTGAAGGTGCATAAGACAACAGTCCAGTGTGCCATCCATGACAATCTCCAATACCACAGCTATGTTCTTAAGGGGAGGCAGATGCTTTCAGAGCCCATGAGATTAAGAGAATTGAGAGATGTGAGCTGCTCATTATTTCCTTGACGCACAAAACTGCTAGACAGATCCAGGTCTACCTTAATTTGATGAACAATATTATGAAGCCAGGGATTGTTTAGGTAGCTCCAGGGAAGCCATGGATTTTCCAACAGGACGAGGTACCTGCTCATACGTCCAATTTAGTCCAGGTTTGCACTGACGAGAATCTCGACATGTTCTGGTAAAAGGAATTCTGTCAGTCCAAACTTGGATCCTTGTGACCTATGTGGCGTACTTGAGAGACATAGTAAGTCCCTTACGTCTGCCATTATCAAGGTAGTGACCAACTTGCTTAAGGGGGAAGATGGCCAACGCCTGTGGGAGGTTTCAGTATCGTGTGGATTCTTTGATTGAAAGTGAAGGGGGTTAAATTGAATAATATGGAAGGGGAGAGATCATACAACCATGTTATTAAGCTATTTCTCATGTAAATTCTTTTCATTCTAAATAAACACAATTGTTTTATCATTATATGTTTTTCCAGATTTGGGCGTATCACCCTGTATATAATAGCCTATGTATGTCTGTCGGCCCGTCCGTCGGTCTGTCACACTTCTGTTAAAAGAAAGTATTTGCATCGCTAAATGCGCAGATTAAATAGGTGCAACTTATTTTAGATGCGTCCAAATACCCGTATAAGAACATCCCAATGTCTGTATATCTCTCACTTTGAAGTTTGAAATAGAATTTTGTCGGTCTGTCATGCTAAAATTTGAAATAAAATTTTCGTTGGTCTGTCACGTTTAAGTTTGAAATAGTATTTTTGTCGGTCTGTCACGCTTGAGTTTGAAATATCATTTTCGTTTGTCTTTCAGTCTTATGTTTTAAATAGGATTTTTACCAGTCTGTCACGCTTAAGTTTGACAAAGCATTTTCATTGTTAAATTTTCAGATTTAAGTGACGGATATTATTTCGTCACGTTTTAGTGTCGAATAACATGTTCGTCGTTCTGTCACGCTAAAGTTTAAAATCGCATTTTCGTCGGTCTGTCCCGCTTAAGTTTGAAATAGTATTTTTGATTGTCTGTTATGTTTAAGAATTAAATAACATTTTGGTCGGTTTATCATTTTTAGTTTGAAATGGCATGTCCGTTGGGTTTTCATGCTTTAGTTTGCAATATCATTTTCGTTGGTCTGTCATGATTTAGTTTTAAATATCATTTTAGTCTGTCTGTCTGTCATGCTTAAGTGTGAAATAGCATTTTTGGCGGTCTGTTATGCTTAAGTTGTAAATAGAATGTTCGTTTGTCTGTCGCGCTTAAACTTTAGATGGATTTTTCACACATTGAGACAACTTTGTTTCTTACTTTGCTCTCGGGGTGAGGCATTAAATACGCTCTTTTCTTGGTCTTCGAGCTGGGATCAAGTTGTAGTATCTGTTCTGTCTTCGGTCGGATGAGAAGAGCTCCTTCTTGAGTGGAGCAATTTTAATTTTTGTCCTAACAATAGTGCTTCTTTTTAGGGGAGCTAGATACTCCCACATAAAAATCCGACCCTGTTTCGAACCTTGCTCTCGTGGGGAGGAAAGGAAATAGGAACTCACTGCAACCAAATAAAGCGAATCTCGTAGGTGTGAGTGTCAAATCGGCCTGCGATTACAGTATTACGACGTCTGCGTGAGTACAGATGCACTTAGGACTTCCTTGCCACTCAGAGGAAAGTAAAGTTCTAGATTGTTCGTTTGTTTGTACGACTCCTATTTGCTGATGAGATTCGTTCGTCGACATAAAAGGACACCCGGTTTGTTTACACGCAAAGTCACGAAGGGAAATGAATAGACAGACTAAGACATCGATAAACAACAATAACAATGATCTTTTCTTTGTTAACACCAACGCTCTCTTTTACAAAACTATGTAGGCTTCACACCAATAATGATAGCTAATAAAATGTTATACTCTCAACACTAGTAGGACACCCACCCAGGCATTAACCCCCCCATCAGAGGTGTATCTTCATGTGCACTTGCTCTCCCCGAGTTGTGGATAGTCTCTCCCGACTGGTGGATAGTTCTGATGGGACTAAGGACATTTTTATTGATATCAGATTTACCTCCCTTAAAATGTATTCGGATTGGTTTGGCCAAACGGTTCGTTCGGTTTTTAATGTAATCTTTCTGGCCTACTAAAGATCGTTTTATATTCCTATTCTTCAAATCCTGTATTTGGTGTAGCGAGTATGTTGACGTCAGTGTGTAATAAGTCTTCGAGTAAAGGAGTTATTACATTTTTGCTTGTATTTCAGGACTTGAAATGAAAGACAAAGTAGAGAATTACCGACACATGATGATTTTTTACTACAGAAAACAAAAAGAAAAGCTACAGAAACCTGCGTAAATGTCTGCTATGTATATGGGTAGAATGCTGTTACAGAACGGGTGTGCCAGAAATGGTTTGCTAGATTCACACAAGAAATTGATTTAGTGAGAAATGCTCCTCGCTCTGGCCGATCAAAGATGATCGACATTGACCGAGAGAAAGTCGTAGTTTAACAAGATTGCCGTTTAACAATCAGACAAATCTTAGAAATCACCAATACTTCCAAATCGAGTGTGGAAAATGAATTGCATTAATATCCACTTAAAAAAACGAACGAATTTTTAGGCAAACCTTCCTCCTTCACTTCCTTTCTTCCTCCCTCCCTCACTTCCTTCCTTCATCCCTCCTCCCTTCTTTCCTTTTCCCCACTCTTCCTTCCTCCCTCCCTCCCTCTCTCCCTATCTTCCCCCCTCCCTCCATTTCTTCCTTTCTTCCTTCCTCCCTTCCTTCCTTATTTCCTTTCTTCCTTCCTCCCTTCCTTCCTTTCTTCCTGCCTTTCTTCCTTCCTTTCTTTCTTCCTTCCTTTCTTTCCTCTCTTGCGTTCTTCTTCCCTCCCTCCCTCTCTCCCTCCTTTCCTTGTAGAGGCGCCTCAGGTAAAAGTCTGAGATAGGAATCAGCATTCGCCTGTAGGCGCGCCTTAGGCAAAACATCTGATTCTCCGGTAGGTGCGACACCGGCGAATGAGATAAATACTAGGAAAGCGTGTCTGAATTCGCTGGTGGGTCAGCCTCAGGCCAAACTTGAATGGAAAGTGTCTGTATTCGTGGGTGGGGCCGCCTCAGGCCAAAGATGAAGGTAGAGCGTCTGCATTCGCTGGTATGATTTCCTCTTGATAACTTTTATCTGCCGGGCTGAGGTATACTGTCCTGGGGTTTCCTAGGAGGTGCACCCTCCCAGGCCTTGCCTCTCCTCTTTGGGGAGGAGTAAGTTTATTGCTTGCTGCCTGAGGCGCCCTGACCGAGGAATTCTGAAGGGGTTGCCCAGGCTATTTTTGCTAGGCAAGAGTGCTCCTTCTTTAGGGGCGCTGGCTTGACTCTTCCCCCACTTTCCGACCTTGTGTCACATATTCATCCGATGGGAGGGAATTAAATACCTGGAACTGTCCCAGTCTAATACTTGCAGTCAGACAAATGTTCAACCACTTTCTTTATATGCTGTATTTACACTTTATTCAATATATTTTTTTTCACTTAATCTTGAGTTCGTGTTTTCTTTCCGGCCCTCTTACAGGTACACAACACTTCTGTCGGGCTAAGATATGATTCTATTCAATCCTAGGTGGTTCACCTTCCCAGGGTTTACCTTCTTTCTTTGAGAAGGGGTTAGTTATTGCTAATTGCCTGGGAATGCCAACGGGTCTGCTCAGGATTTTTTCTAGAGCATTTTTTATTTTCATGCCCCTTTCCCTACATTAAACACCGACCTTGAGTTTAAACCTTCCTTCGTAGGGATGCAAATAAATAGGGACATTTAATAATGACTAGAATCCATATAAACTTCGACCACATGTCATACTCAACCCTCGTGGGGTGACGGTTCAATCATAACAAAATCATTTTTATATAATGCAATGAAAGTTTATATCGTCAATCCTAGAAGCATGATTTCCTGAATTTCAATTTTTTCTAAAGCCTTCTTATGCTTAAGCCTTAAATTTTAGACAAAAAAAATAATACAATTGATTTTCATCAAAATGTGAAAACGGATTCTAAACATAAGGTTTAGTAACATTATATCTTTATTTTGAGCTTTATAAGAGAACATGAATATAATCAAAATAAACAATATTAGGCTACATTCCAGTGACCAAGATTTTATTTATTTTTCTGATCAGATTTCAAAACAAAAACTTCAGTACATTTTTACGGACCGTTTCGCTCATAGAAGAGAATCTACCATTATTATCTAAAGCCAGGCTCTTTTATCTATGGAATCTTCAGAAACCAAACAAGTCCTTCTTCAGTAAAAATTACATAACAAGGCAGTAAAACAAAAATCACAAAAAACAAACAACTTACAATGATTGTATTTCTACTCGAAGTGTGACATAGAATGAGCACTCATCTTGTTTTATGAAATAAAGACATAAAAATACGCCAGAAGAGTTAATAGGTAATTGTTTGAAAGTTAACAAAAAATATTAACAATTCCTTTATCAATATACAAATAATAATCATTATATAAGATATACAATTTAGAGTTAAATTGAAAAGAGAATAATTTTAAAGTACAGAGATACGAAACAACATGGCACTAATGACTGTCAACCATGAAAATAAAATATATATATATATATATATATATATATATATATATATATATATATATAATTTTTTTTAATATTTATTATTATTAACTACAGGGTTCTATGCTTATGCAATCATCAGTGTAGGAGATGCTAATCACTGCCGGTATAAGGATTCGAACCCAGTTACAAAGTGAGTGACTTTGCAGCCTGATATTCTACATCTATGCTAACAGTCATAACACGGCGATGAAAGGAATTTAAACTCTATATAATGTCACATTCAGGCGGACATATACAGCTAGTTAGGTCAGATAGTGTTCCAAAACCGAGGCAGGAAAATTGCATCACGCCTCCATACTGTTTTTAAAGGGGGGTTATATATATATATATATATATATATATATATATATATATATATAGTACATGTATTTATTTTGCTTCCTATATGTTGATCCAATGAAACTTTAGTGTTTATCTAAAGTGCTCAATTACAAGTAGAACTGTATTTTAGTAGACTTTTTTTTTCATTTATACAAACGTTATTGGTTATATATGTGCATAACTGTTTGAGCTGCGATCTCTTAAGATAACCAGCTTTTTCAGTTTATTGAGAATGCTTGACTGTTTCCAAATATTTTTATACAATTTTCATTTCCAATTTGAGAACATATCTAACTTCGCATAAGTCTAATCATTTGCATGTATGCGCTCGGAAAACTACCAATTTGACCCGTAACAGGGCCAATAATTTTCACAATCAACTGACAGGCTCTTTCCAAGCTGACTTATTATGAACTTTATTTAAATGCGCAAATATATTCAATCCCGTATACACACATACATATAAATATATATATATATATATATATATATATATATATATATATATATATATATATATGTATATATACATATGTATATATATATATATATACATATATATATATATACACACATACACACACATATCAATATACACACATTCTTATACATACATATACACGGCTATACATACATATATATATACATATATATATATATATATATATATATATATAGAGAGAGAGAGAGAGAGAGAGAGAGAGAGAGGAGTGTTAGAAGGCTATCACAATGCAAGAAATGGAAATATGTCGGCGTTGGGAAGTAAGACAAAAACAAGTGATTTTAATGTATATATTTTTTCAAAACCTTTTTATTAATTTTTTTTTTCCTATATAGCAAATCTTACTTGATTAGGCAAGACTTCAACACTGATGTAATCTGTGTGACCGGGTTTCATAATATATTTCGAATTTGTCAAATTGTAGGTGTTTCAAATCTAAAAAAACGTGTGGATGGCAATATTGCTTATAACGCAAAGCAATATTGCCATCTACACGTTTTTATATATAGACATATTTTTTATATATAGACATATTTTCTGGATAGACACATATATATATTTTCACATTTTAACACACTAGTAGCCGTAAACCCAATAATTGAAAGTAAATACTGGCACAAACAGCATTTATTCACATATATACGTATATACACAGGCAATGGAATAAATACGTTAGCCTAGAATGACATCACTTAATAATACATTTAACTTTATACACACCCATTCATACTATATAATATTTAATATATGTAATGTATATAATGACTAATATCTACATATTTCTATCGAAAAATGCATATCCATTGTAGTTTCCATATCTCTATACATATATATATATATATATATATATATATATATATATATATATATATATATATATATATATATATACAAATCTGCATATATATCACCACATATACTATACACTCACATATCTTTTGATTCTCCCTCGCGTAAGGACATACATATACTCAACTTGCTCACGTATACACACCGTTCTTACGAAATACAAACGGTTCTTACTAAATACAGAGCCTGTGAATTTCGGAATACATCTACCGATATACATCCTGTACATTTATTTATATATACGCTCATACATGTCATTCTACTTTTATACCTCTCCATGTGTTGTGATACCAACATTTTGTGAATATATAATACGGCTTATATGCACAAAATGATAACATTGCCTGCCTGAGTATCCTACAACGCCCACCTTATCTCATAATCATAATTCAACTTGTTAACCTTTGGACCTGCACTAGCATTAATTCAAAGAACCAAATATCAAGCAACATTACAGAGACAAACAAATAAAGTAAAATAAAATAAAAAAACAAAAAATACGTGTACCATATAATGACTAAGTAACCTAACATTAAATAAACTAAAATACATGTTGCATGTAAACCTAAAAGTTAAGTATTACATAGGAAACAAGGATAAATAAAGAAAAATATAGAAAAACAAAGAGAAAAAAACATTTTAAAAAAATAAAAAATAAAATAAAATTGAAAATAAAAATAAAAATGGTCAAATTTGTAATTTTACGAGTGCACACACGCAAATGATTCGATGTAGGCGAAGTTGAATATGTTCTCAAGTGACCTAATACAATTGTATAAAAGGATTTGAAAACGGTCAATCATTCTTAATAAAATTACATGGTAAAAAGCAAAGGAGTAGCGCGAATGTGTAATTGGATATGAATCTTGTCTGTTTAGTTACACACCAACCCCTCCCCAACCAGGAGAATACACATGATAGAAAAGTAGGCTATTTCGCATTTCCTTTTGTCGGAATGCAGCAAAATCTTGGTTACTTATATGCGCTCTGTTTTTGCAAGTGTACAATCATCTAGCTTTTAATTAAGAGACGTAAGCATATATAAAGTCTAGAACATGCTAAAACATATATCTATAAGTAAACAAGGTTCATTTACATTCCAAAACCCAAGATTTTATTTTATCTAACCGAAAAACTTTAAAAGCTGACAATTTTTAGTGCAATTATTTTACGAACTCGTTTCGTTGAAAGTAGACCAACCAACATTAGTATGTCAATATTGGATCTGTCTTCCTTGAACTTTTGAGAAAATACAAAAAGTCTTTAGTTTGAAAAAGTATACACTGTAGCATGACATGAAAAATAAACGTCCAAAAATCAACTATGAACTCACATTAGCCTTTCAGCATTGCTCCCTAATGCGTGGCAGTCCACTATCTTGAAACCTCAATGCAAATCAACACTAATTTGAATAACCTTCGCCAGCAATCATTATTCTAGTCTTATTCTCCAGTATTAGCTATATGATAATCATTGTTTACCCATAAAGTACTTAAATTAACTCGAAGATAGTCCTCATTATACAACTTACGTCATTAATATTGTGGGTATAATAGATACCCACAATATAAAATATTTAATCTAAATATAAAACTAAGTGCGAAGTTAATACAAATATGAATTCAATTTACCTGGTATTTTTATTGCCTTATATTTAAATTAGTTAAAATACCATAAGAGATCTTATTTTAAATAAAATACATTTTCTAACCTTTAGGTAAAATTCCTATCTGCGCTATTTACAATGGGGGTATACATTTTTAAATGCGCTATTTACAATGGGGGTATACATTTTAAATTTCAGGGTATTAAACTTACAAATGTCAGCTAATCTGTTTTAATATTTCTGATATTATTAAAAACCAAATTAATTTGAGTTATTTTCCCTGTCGGATGCCGTTACTTTCTAATGGTTAACATTTGGACATTGTTTGAATATTTTTTAATAAAGAATATTAATTCCATTAATTTAAAAGTATATACGAACTCCTAGTCAAAACAAATGCAAACCAGCGAAGATACGAGTTAAAGGGGCGCAACTCCATCTTGAAAAAAATACGCTTTTATTTCCTCTTATCAAAATATTCCAGCTATTTGACCAGAAAAAAGTCTATGACAGCCAAATAGGAATTTATTTACTGCTTGCATTTTACATTTTGGCTCCGTAGGCTATTCTGAACATCTAAGCCTCCTGTTTTAATTATGATATAATTAATATTAAGTGTAGACAAGTATTTAATTTCGGCATTAATAATTATCGTCTCATATTAAGTTTTTCTATTTTTGTTTTAGTCTTATTTTCAATTTTATGGTAGATGATCAAAGAAAAGATTACACATGCCGAATTAAGTGAGGTCAACTATTGTGCCTTTATTACACTTGCGGAAATTATTTGGCCGATATTTAGTGAAAATATCTCGGTGTTTCATAAATTGGAAAAAATTGTTGGGAATAAAGATTCAACCCCCAGCTCTACATACACTACTGGACCTCAATCATTTAAAATCAGTCTACTATTATGGATTCATAGATACTATTAATTTGTTAGCGTTTTATTTGACTTTATGTTTCATCCCTGGATTCACAAACTGGCAAAGAATACCCCCTGCCTGCTGTTAGAGCAGTTATCACCCAGATATATTTTGGTGTGAAGGATTATATAGTATTCCTAGTTTTAAAATTTACAAAATAGTTCGATCCAATTGATCTTTACAGTTGGACTCAGGAGTTACCCTGAGTAATCAGTAAAATCATCCCATCTTACTCCCACCAGCTTAATAATCTCAATACGGTAAGTGCACGTATGTATCTATATTAGAGTGTATTCAATTTTTAGCCTCATGCCTCCGTATCTACATCCAACATTTATGTAGCGTTTATATTAGACGCTAGCTGTTTCTTGATTCGTAAAACCAGCATTGTTATTGCATTATTATCTTATTTGCGGGCTATACCCTATTCTATTTCTGCTACAGAATAACCTCGGACTTACCCCTCCTATCTTACTTATGATCTACCCCTCCATCCATAGCATGCACATAGAATAAATTTAACCTATGCCATTATTCCTATTTATGCTATAGATGATCTCATTTATATTTAGTATCTCATGATTCCAGATATTCTTTTTCTTTATTTAATCTTGAGTTTTCAGTTTATTTTTTCTACCGTATCTTAAATGTTCTCTATACTGTTAATCACTCCTAATTTACGTTGATGGGGAATTTTTACGTAAGGTATTTATTAAGGTCTGTGACGAGAGAAAATATATGCTATTCTATGCAAACAGTTCTGAACCACCTCCTATCTGGTATTTAGCAAATTGCCCTTGAACATAACTATATGCTAAGATTCCAGAGTGTATAGGTTTTATCTCTTTTATTTCTAGGTTAGTACTTTCCTGCTTTAAGTAATACATACCATTTCATGATGAACTATGTGTTGTTACTACGTAGTTTCCTAACATATTCAGCTAAAGTTGTAAATGTAATCTCTGATTTTGAGCTAGCTTTCTTAAATGAATGTACATGGTTTCTACATCTGTCCTTGAAACTACAGCCAGTTTACTCAATATACACGTTCTAATTCTATTTCTTTCTATGACGTTGCATGTATAAACTACATCTGTAATTAAGCATATCCTTTCTTATGTGCGTTTTCATCTCTACGGTTACATTGGGGATAACTATTCTGGATCTGAACTGCAATTATATCTGCATTCATATTTATTTAATTTATTTAAACATTATTTGAACCTACAATCGTTGAGACTAGGTGTATCGATGTTGAAAAAGATAGTTTGACTGTATTTTTTATTTATAACCTTACCTAATCTGCTATCCATAGGAAATTTCTTCTTGATAATTCGGTAGAACTGTTAGTGAGGATGTTCATGCCATAGGGTGGTTTTAACCAACTTAAATTACTGCGTCTATTTTTCTTCCTAGTATTATCCCCCTTTCCGTCGGTGGGGATGTTGTCTCTAGTTTTTGGTGTAGTTTATTATTAAATATTATATATATATATATATATATATATATATATATATATATATATATATATATATATATATATATATATATATATATGAAAATAATCTTCTAGAAATTGGAACATTGCTGAATCAAAGTAGCAGCAGATTTTTCACACGCTAAAGGGCGGAATATCTTTTCAAATAGAACTTTGTAATAATAAAAACATAGTTGTGATTTTTCTAAACATTTTATAGTAGTTTCGTCCAATCCTCTTAATAAAGTCTTGAGCATTTGATTACAAATTGATTATTAATGTGTATTTCGTCGATATTTATATGAATGCAAATTTGAAGTAAATATGAATTAATTCATTATTAAAAAACCCAGCAAACATGCGCATATCGAATGAATGTTTGTGAAAGGGTTATCTTTTTAAATGTTTTTTTGTGTGTAATGCCTTACTTATTTTGTAATTCATCTAATTCGATCTTAAAATGTTTAGTAGTTATTAATCCGATCCGGCAACATGTTTTAAAAGATATTATTCTACTAGCACCACCCCCATTTGTTTTTCCTAGAAAATAATGAAAACCCATTGTGCTTCTGCTCTCCACCCTGAAGTTCATATTATAATTTATTCTATTGTTTTTTTTTAAATTTCTGAAATAAAGTAAGACATCATCTTAACTGTTTATATATATTCAGCATGAATGGGGACGCACAATATTCTAAAGACTGCTAATACAATATTATCATGACAATTGTATTCTTCTTACAATTTTACTCAAGAAAAGTACTGTGTGATTTTGGTTTAGGCCTTTCTTTCAATTGCATCCCTGGTAAGTTATAATAGGAATAACACTAGTAACTCCAGATTGAATTGGAGGAAAAATTGAATGGTATCATTAAATCTCTTGATAAATGTTATTCTTATATAAAAGTAATTTAGATGCTTTTTTAACATATCTATAACAACAACTATAACAAACAAATATTATGTTATATTTGCGGAGTCTAGGGTGATTCTGTAACAGAATTCGTATCTTGCGACCGTATGAAATTATCATCCCTTACACTTATGAAAACGAAAGCTTGAAACGTTGACGTATGTAGGTAAAATAATTTAATATTTATTTAAATTAATATTGTTATAAGCCCCGTTAAGAGATTGTAGTGGAGCCCTGTTCGGGGAAGTTAAAAATAGAGTGTCACATAACTATATGGAATGTTCCGACAACGTTCGTCGAACACCCAAGACAGTATTTCTATGTGTGTCTGCTCTGCATAAATAGAACTTAGATTCCCTTTCTTGGCGTGGTAATGTCTCGTGTCCGATTGTGTTATGACGCTTGGTTGCAGAGTCTAGAGTTGTGACAACGTATCCGCCCCCCCCCATGGGGATCGGGTACCCTTGTGATGCGCTAGTATGCATCTTGGTGGTGATGCTATGCCGACTGAGGGCCATGCGTCGAGACGAAGTGGAGATATAAAACTAGTATATATTTGACGTAGAAACGAACTTATTCAGGCGACAGAACGAGACGTCAGTTTGTCTCGCAGAGTCGTGTAAGGTGGTCGGAATTAATTATCTCCGAAGGAAAAGGTAACAGTTGCCAGATGGGATGTGATAATTATGGAATTCCATGATCTTAAATTTAATTCCGAAATATCAATAAAGCGATATTATTGTTTGGGGTGAATGGCGCGTTTTTGAATTACGATTCTGTGACGGCTGTTTTGATGACCTGGGAAAGAAGAGTCTACTTAAAAGATTTATTTGGGCCTGCCATCGTCAATTACGAGCCGGGTCAATGCATCGCCGCCAGCTGTGTGACAGAATGAGAAAGCGCTTGTTTTGGCTATAACGATGTAATGGAAAGAAAATCCCATTTATTTTAGGGAAGGGGGGGTGAGGTGCCCGTCCCCACCCTCCTTGAGAGAGGAAGACACGCAGGGAGTAAGATGGCAGAGAAGGGGCTGTACGACGATAGACATCTTCAATAAAAGAATGTGCATTTTTCACGAATGACGATTAGAGTAGAGAGACACAGTTAGAGTTGAATTGTCAGCAGACAGAGTTGAACGGTTGCCCGGCGCGCGCCAAGATAGCGTGCACCGAAAAAAAAAAAACGGACGAAATACTCGCCATCGCCTTCGCCTGTTAATTTGTGACTTAAACAACTTCTTGTGTAAAGAATTTGCACACACAGAGAACTAACGGAATAACTTAGAGAAAACACAACTTTTACGAGTACGGTAGAGATTAATCTAATGTAAAAGCAATTCTTTTTTTTTAATTATTAATAATTACTTTTCTATGCAAATAAACCCAACCGAGTTGTTGAACATTGTTCTTTTCCTTTTGTTCTGCTTTGAATGATCTTTCGCTCCCACAGAGCCAACCGGTTACTGCTCGCCCAGTGATCTCTCGCTGATATAAACAGTTTCAACGTGGGAGTGTGTTTGTAGCTGGACGAGACAAGATCGGCGACTCATCATCATCATCGTCGCCATCCCGGCCTAGAGGAATTTTGATCTATATTTTTTTTATTGCCACTATGACGATTACACGGCTGAGCGACCAGGATATCATACCTGTGCGGTTGACGACTACCGTGTGCAACGAGTGGAGTTAATTCTTGTAACTAGGTTCGAACTTTGCGACCGTCTAAGATTATCATTCCCTACACGAAAGCTTAAAACGCTGGTGTATGTAGGGAAACATAATTTAATATTTACTTAAATAAATAAATAAATTAATATATATATATATATATATATATATATATATATATATATATATACATGTATATATGTATATATATGTATACACACACACACACACACACACATATATATATATATATATATATATATATATATATATATATATAGAGAGAGAGAGAGAGAGAGAGATCCAATTAGTTAATATTTTTAAAAGATCTGCTGTGAGAATAAATTCGCATTTTGTTTTAGGAGCGCACCCAAATATCAGGGCCTTCATACAGACAATGAAATAACCCGGCACTTTATTTTAATTGCATTTTTATTGGTTTCGCTGCTGTTCTTTCTGTAATTTAAAAAAAATATTTGTTTTGATTTTCATTTTTTTTAGATATGAAGCAGTTTGTACTCAACGACACCTCAGTAAGTAAATCTATAACAACAGTCAAACACACACGTTTTTTCCCGCCTCCCTGCCCACCATTTTACACTGACTTCCTCGTGTGAATAACAAACAAGTTTATAACTGCTGAGTCGATGCTGCGACAAACGTATTTTGAAAATATTTGCCAGAAGTAAAATTACTTAAACACATGTCGTATTATTAACATCGCAGACACTTACGTTTCGAAAAGCCAGCGGGGGAATGTATTTGAAATGCAAGATTATCTTTTTAAACGCCCTAAACTTTTAAGTTTTTGGTGACAACCGCATCCCATTGTACGCAGTAAGAATTTGAAAATACCTACATCGTATGTTTCGTTCTTTCGTCCTTAAATGAGTGTAAAAAGTTATTTTATTAATTCCAATAAAGGTTTTATTTTCTAATGAGTCACCACTTATCAAGGCTTAAATCCACTCGAGGATAAAGATGCATTGTCAGTTGAATGATGAAGAATATTATGATAGGATTGAAAATAATGAATGGAAAGAACACAATCTGATTATTTATGGGGAAGGTTTATGACAAATATTTGTGAACATTCGATTTGTCGACAACCGACCATGTTGTAGTCTTCATGGAGGCAGACCAGTAGTAATGTTTTTTTTTACAGATGGGAAGTATTTGGAAAGAAATTCTGTTCATGAAAATTCCGTTTGATGCGAGGCACACGGAGGAAGAAAGGAAAATTTGCGAGTACTTGCTGTGAATGTTTTACAAAGAGGACCAGAGATTGGAGCTCAGTCGAGCACCTTCTATTGAAATAACAGTATTATACAATAAATAAGATACATTTTGTAATACAACGACTCACAATTCACTGACGAACTATGGTCTTACTTAATACTTTAAATATATTAGCTATTCTTTTAAAAAATTTTCATCGAAAAAAAAAGAAGCTTTTGTATAGTTTCGGTTGAGATTTTAGCAATTTTATTTCATTTTAGCTGGATAACTTTGTTCCATGTAGAAACTCTTTGAGAGATAAACAAGTGGAAATCAGAGGTGGAGCAGATCTTGACTCAAAACAGAATATAGCAACTGTCTACAACGAAACTGCTAGATGGTCTCCACCGTTCTTCCTGCAGTATGAGACATTGAATTATCCTGTACAAAGACACGGCATGGAGGTTGAAGAGCTCTTTATTTGTCCATCACGCCTTTTCTCTTTTAAGAAATCGTCGAACAGAATTAAATGACAAACTTGTGATAAAGCCTGTAGCTCTTCTGTTTGATGTGGGGCAATTTTAAATAGCCCCACGATAACTATCTTGATCAGATTAAAATATGCCTTAGATGTAAGGGTAAAATATTCTGAAATTTATTATATTCCAAAATGGTATAATTAATTCCCCGAACAGAACAGGTACCACTTTTTTTGTCCCATTACGATAATCAAAATCAACATATGATGATACCAAACTTATGTCTAGAATCCTTGTCCCAATTTTAATCAAAATGTATTAGATGAAGTTATTCTAGAAAATGTTTAATACTATAGGGTTTAGATTGGCGAGTCTTAAGAAAAATTTTAATTCAAAATATCTTGCTTAATTACTGATAAATGATCATGGATCTAATTCAATAAAAATCTTAGATATTTGAATTTTCAAATGAGATGTTGCCCCTAAAACCATTTAAAGTACTCTATAGAAGCTGGTATTTGGGGAATATTTGTTAATTTATGTCTAATACCTATTGTTAATATTTCACAGAAATCAGAGGTATCTGAATTTTCACTAAAGGATTCCATCTTTGATAAAACTAAATTAGACTATATACAGCACATATTGTAACTGCTTACCTCTAGCAACTATATTTTAAAAATCTATAATGATCGGTTAATTTGTTTTGGAATTAAGTCTGTACATCCAAATATATAAACTTATACAAAAACTTAACCATATACATATATAATATATATATATAATTACAATTTAAAGTCAGAATTGTTTGACTTAACTAGAGTATAAAGGTACACTAGAATAACTCACCTATAGTGTATATATATATATATATATAAATATATATATATAAAAATATATATATATAAATATATATATATATACAATATATATATATACAATATAAATATATATATATATACAATATAAATATATATATATACAATATATATATATATATACAATATATACAATATATATATATACACAATATATATATATACAATATATATATAAATATATATACAATATATATATATATAAATATACATACAATATATATATATACAATATATATATAAAAATATATAGACAATATATATATATATAAATATACATACAATATATATATATACAATATAGGTAAAGTCAAAATACAGGCATTTTAAGACTTTACATGCTTCAGTTATTAATATCAACTCAAAAGATTAAACAGAGCTATTATAAAATAAGTTTGCCTAAATAAAATTAGCACATTATTTATATCAGTTCCCAGAAATTAAACACAACAAATATTTGGGGTACGATCGTTTCTAAAACGATTTTGAATATTTTATTTTCTATTATAATTTAGATGATTCCAAAAGTCCTGGAACTGATACTCGCTGTCTCTACACGGCTTTCCCAGAGTGGAAAAATTAGTTGTTTATTTTTCCAAATAATTCTTTTTGACATAAATGTAAAAGACGCCAAACTCTATTTATATTCAAACGACTTTAAATTTAAGGTATTAGCGATCGATGTTGGTGCGTTTCAAAAGAATCATTTATAATTGTACTGTCTCACGAGCCCGTTGCTGCCGATTTAACATTAATAGTTAGTATCGCTAATATTTCAAGTGATATGATTGTAAAGAAATTGAAAAGTTATATTAACTTGCTGGACAGTACATTTTCGTTATTTAATGTAGCGCAATTCATTCTGATTGTTTTATGTTTTGGCCTTAAATGGGTGAAAAGGAATAAGAAAACAAGGAGTCAGAGTAAAGTTTGTATTTACAGAAAGAACAGAAGTAATGTGCTGTCAGAGACTTCTTCTGGCTTGCTGATTACGACATTGTTACCATCTTAATCACAACTCATAGTTTCGAGAAGAATCCATGGAGTGTCGCAATATTGTAACATATTATTACCTGTTCGAATTAAGTAAGAATTTATGTAAAGAAGAAAAAAGATACAGGTTTTAGTTCATTATCGAAGGAAACACTAATTTACTTAAAAGCGAATATGCATTTCTTGATCTCGTGTTATGTAATCGAATACCAATTCATTTTGTTTGTAAGAGGAAATATTTCATTGCTATCAATGATTGTCACCGGTTTTATATGTTTTAAAAAAAGACAGTACAAGTAGACTTAAAGAGTTGGAGCAGGGGTTTCCTGGGTTGCTCAACCTTCCAGGACAATCCTGAAACACAAGTCCTGCTAGTTTCACAATAAATTGTTCAGCATAGATAATCATTAAGCTACTAATTTAGCATTTTTGAACTGTTTTAGCAGACATGACATTTTAAGTATGCTATGCCAACACTCCTCTTGCCTTGATTTTCGTAGAAATTTGGGTCTACCATACCAACACAAAAACAAACGAACGCTACTATTTTTCATATGGTTAACCTACCATACGCGTCAACATCGAAACGGAGAAAGAGAGAAAGAAAAAGAAAAAAGTGGAAGATTTTAAGGTTTTTACTTATTGCAGTATGTCAACGTATCAACCTTCGTATTTTAACCCATGAAGTGAATTACAACAATGACGGAACGTGCCACTACACCACTTTATAAATTCACTCACAGGATCGGATTTGTGTGGCTTTTAGCAGCTTTAACTTAATTTTCGTAGCATTTTGAGTGTCCCATAAAAACAAACTTCTCACCTTGATTTGCATAGCATTTTGGGTCTTCCATAAGAACACAAAAACGCTTCTTGTTATGGTTCTCGTTCACCTAACACACACTTCCGAATCGGAAGAGAGGGAGAGAAAGCAATTTTTTAGGATTTGAGTTTTGTACCGACTTTACTTGTTTCAAGGTATGAACTTTCGTGTTTTAATTCATGCACTCAATAACAACTATGCTGTAATGTTCCCCTATGCCACTTTATATTTCCTGTCACAAGATCGGATGTGTATGCCTTTCACAAAAATCAGTCCTTTGTCAAGTTGCTGCCGATTCGCACTGAAATAAGATTATGAGTACTAAACCTCATAATTTGGCATAATGAACAGTGAGTGTAAAAACATTTTTCTTGAAATCGAGTTTGATCTTGTATTCATGTGATTCCCTTACCTTTCTGCATCAGTTTTCTCTGCAACCGTCACGAGTCTTTGAAAGCTTCAGAACAAATCACAGCACAATTCAACAATATCAGCTCATATCTTTCTTCTATATCAGAATTGGCTACAATGTCAACAAGTGCAGTACATTATTTTGAATCAAATATGTTGCCTCGCTTGAGTAAAAATGACACATTTAGATAAACAGTGTTACATATGTTCCG
This sequence comes from Sepiola atlantica, assembly GCA_963556195.1. NCBI lineage: Eukaryota > Metazoa > Mollusca > Cephalopoda > Sepiida > Sepiolidae > Sepiola > Sepiola atlantica. The sequence goes on from OY744516.1 coordinate 151,273,884, forward strand.
TGAGAGATTGAGAAAAGTCGGGAATATTAACTTTCTTTATTCAAGCAAACATACCTCTTTTAAGTTTGTTTGTTTATTGGTTTTTAACGATCTTTCACCCAGGTCAAATAATTCTTTGTTTTCAGAATCAAATAATTTTACAATGTATTTTATTTGTGAATGTGTTTTTAGAGTGTGGAATTTGACTATTTATAATGTGTGAATGATTTTGTCCGATTTTGAGTTTTTTGCATGCTTTTAGCTTCTTTTAAGTTGTTTAAGATATTATTTGGGCCATTCTTTTGAAAATAGTTTTAAGTAGTGTACTTCAAATAAATGCCATTTATATACAGAATTTTATAGTCCCAATTTACTTGCCTTCCCATGAGGGCAGGGTTAACACAATGTAAGTTTTTATGTAAGGGAAAATCCTATACCCAAAAGGAGAATTCTGGATTGAGAAAACGATAAAAATTGGTTCGGTCTCGAAGAATTTCTCATTCACTGACCGCGGACAGAAAATATGAAGCGTAGTATCAGAAAAGATATTACAATTTGCTTCTGGCAAAACGGTCCAAGAACAGCATTTTTTGTCTTTAAATACCAAGTATGTCTGATTTGCAAGGATGTATGTTTTTTTTTCAATTCGATGGAGACCTAACTATATTTTTTTCATTTCGTAATAATGAGGTTTAAGAAATGGTTGTGGACGTGGACTTTAGAATCGCCTATTCAGCATTAATTAATAAATATTTCCAAAATTTTAGCTTCTAGGGAGTATTTTAAAGAGGTTTTACAAGACATAATATAGGCACAACCTCCTATTAGAAAATTCAAATCCTATATAGAGATATAGTCCGTCCGTCAGTCACAATGTTTTTGAAACGTAATAAATACATTGCGGAATTTGTCTCATTTCGAAATATCAGAGATCTTAACAACTTTTATAAATGGAGCATATTGAATAAATAATAAATAATATAATCCTTACAAATAAAGCGGACACCATTATCGTGAATCGAAACCGAAACCCTGAAATCTTCAGTATGCGGTTCTACTAACAGACCTTTTTGGACTTTCTTATGAATAGACTTTAAAACATTACCATTACAAAATAATTATAGCTTTGGTTTGACGTCATAGATTTATGTGTTTCAAAACATGAATTCATACATAAGTGATAATAAAAAAAATAAATTAATGGATAAACATTATATGATCTGAGGTTAAGATCGGATTCTAACTCTGCCTGATGAGATCTCAGTTTATAGTAACTGTTGATCGATAACATCGACATGCCAGTGTCGCAGATTTTGTACATGTCTGTGTAAATAAAATCATATATATATATATATATATATATATATATATATATATATATATATATATATATACATACATACATATATATATATAGAGAGAGAGAGAGAGAACTATGAATAAATAAATAAATAAATAATAAAATAAAAAACGTAATAAAATGAAATAAAAAATAAAATAAAATAAAAAATAAAAATATATACAAAACTATTAATAAATAAAAAATAAATAAAATAAAACACTTAATAAATCCCACCCAACATATATATAACTCTGACCACGGTATTTTCTTCAAAATTGACGCTTCAGCAAAGCACTGTTTAATGGTGAATTCAAATGCCATTTCCTCCTATTGTTTCCTTTTCGAGACTCTCATGATTCCTTATGGGCGATATCCAATTTTACAAAAATTTAAAAAGTAAGTCCGTCTGGATGGAACTGCGGTATGAATCTGAAATATGTAACGTATAGTTTTTTTAAATACATTATTTGTATTCAGCTCTCACTTTTTTTGCGATCGAGCACTTTATGATTTATTTTCAACATAAGCTGACACAATATATATATATATATATATATATATATATATATATATATATATATATGAATTAAATAAAAACAATTTATACGTCGAATTGATGATACTACTTCAAGTGTGTCTATGCATGTGTGTTTGTGTCTGTGTTTCTCGCCTCTACATAATCTATGCATTTTTATTTGTTCATTATTATTCATTATCATTTATCGATTAGCGTCAAGTACGAAAACAAATACTTAAAAAATTCCCATTTCTACAAAATAATTTAATTACGAAATTAAAACCACCAAAATTTACTTTTAAAACAAGTCATTTATTTTTTTCTTTTACTCCTGGGTAACGCCGGGTAGGTACAGATATTAGACACATACAGGTATTTATTAAAAAAACGATTTCTTTTCATGAATAGCAAAATGATTGTTGCCATAACTAACAAGCACCTATTTGTTTGCACATTTTCAAAAGCGGCCGAATGGATTTATGTGAATAAACGAAAGAAAAAAAAGGTTATCCTCATTCAACTTTGTTTAAGTGCATCGTACAACGTGATGTTGTTATATTTAGACGCGTTTTTCTTAATTTAGACTCAAGTAAGAAGAGCCTCTTTTGTTTCTTTCTCACGGCGTTTATATTTAACTTCGGGATCTCAGCGAACAAATATCTCTTAGTTCATCTTATACAGATTTTCATTTCTATTTATATACACTTTTATGTATTAACATTTTACAGATTCCAAAAATAAAATCTCCGTTCACAAACGCATATCTCTCTCTATATATAGATGTAAGTATGTGTATCTGTTTATATATTTGTATGTAGAGGATTCACTCCTAAACTAATCGCTCATTATGAAGACAGTTACTGAGCATAAGCGGGTGTGGTGTTGACTATATTCTGTTTTATATAATCCCATGTAAATGGGTAAAACGGAGTGAAAAGCATTTGTGAAAGTTCTTTGTAAAATGTTAACAATATGTATTATACATTGATTACTAAATATACCGTAAATTTCAGCTTCCTTAAAGTAGTCTAAAGAGTTTTTAGAATAGGCATAATATGGGCATAACGTCTCATTTGAAAATTAAATTATTTAAGTATGCATTGAATTTAATCCAAAGTAATTCGACACACATTAAGCAAGATTCCTGATTTCAATTTCTTCTTAAGACCCCTTAAACTTAAAGTTTACATTTTAGATATTTTGTAGAATAAAAAATTATGCAATTGTTTTTTATCAAAATTGGAATAAGGAGCTTAGATTTACAATTCAGTATCATTTTATCTTGATTTTTATCTCTGTAAGATAACATAAAAGTAGTGCAAATCTGTTCCGTTTCGGGTATTCATTTTATCACCGCCGGACGAGTATTCTTCTTCTACACCCCCACGCCCATATATATATATATATATATATATATATATATATATATATATATATATATATATATATATATATATATATATATATATATATATATATATATAAAATTATTTCATGTATACACGCATAATATTACAAAGTGATATAATATATTTAGCCTCACGATTTCCTGCGGGGATAAAACGTGAACGCCTTTGTGTAGCTTAATTGCCATAAATATATTTCATACTTTACTATAAAAGCAAATATCAAGTAAGACAACACTACTTAGCCCGTCGCCTGACAGAAATGAAATGAAAGAAATAATAATAATGGATATGAGAAAAAATAATTACTAACATAATTCTATGATTTTTTATGAACATTTTAATAATATACAGAGATAAATAGCCAGTAAAGAAGGGTGTGACATTTTTTTTATTTTATTTATTCATCAACGTTTCGTCTATATTTCTAAGACTTCCTCAGGATGATAATTGTAAGAAAAATGTCATGCAAGTACCTCGAAATATTGATGGGTTGATTAGAAAAAGTTGAGCCATGGCTGCTGAGAGCGCTGGACCAAGGTCTGAGCTGAGAGAAGTCAGTGGCAAAGAGTGAAATGAATGTGGATGGCTGTGAGTGAAAAAGGGAATGGGGTAGGAGTGTTAGACAATTTGTGTTAAGGTGGGAGAAAGGAGAGGGGGTGCTGAGGTTTTTGTCGTGGTGAGGTGTAGCATGGATTTTGAGGGTCTGGGAAAAGAGGAGGGGAGGGGGGAAACTCTGTGTCTTTGGTATGTAGGTAGTGTCATAGTTTAAGACAAAGATTTGAAGAAATGAAGATAATTTGAAAGTAGGCGGGGTGGGTGGGTAAGAGTGTGAAAGAAGTAGTCGAAAGGGTGAGATGGGTGAGAGGGAGAGGGGAGGTTTAGTTGTGGTTAGGTGTGGAATTTTGGGAGGGTAGGAGCACCGACCAGCTGGCCATGTCAGGAATGTGTGAATACAAGTGAGTAAGAAGTAAAGTGTTGAAATGCGCTGTGAATATGACAATGAGGAGAAGGAAAAAGACAGAGAAGGAAAAAGTGATATTAATTTTGGCGAGAAATAGTTGAAATGCAGTTTTGTGCAGGCAGTGTTGATGGTTTGAAGTTAAATTGAGGGCAAAAGGGGGTTAAATATCTAAATATTTGTGAGGATGTCTAGATTGTGTTCATTGGTAAGGCTGTTATTTGTGGTTAAGTGGTTTAGATTCGTAGTGAATGACAATGTATGTGAAGGGGAGTTTGTGCGTGAGTCTGTATGCGGGGACTTGTACATAAGTACAATTGAGAACGAAGAGAAGAAATGTTAGCCATGATCTAGGTTTAGTTTTTGTTCGGTCAAAATAATTTTGCTTATTAAGGGGGATAGATTATAGAAGCAATTTCGTTGTCTGATGGTGTTGGAGGCTGTGATTAGTGCAGTTTCCAGTAGTCTTCGCCGAGCTTTGTTATTAATGCATTTGGTGATTTTGGCCTGTTCAAATTTGAAAGCATGATCGTGCTCTAATATATATATATATATATATTGAAATGGAATGAAATTGCTGTGTCTTTCTTGTGTTTTTGTACGAAATTAGACACGAATTGATTTGTAAAAGAGGTTTGAGGAATTGTTATCTACGTGAACTGTTGAATCGACAACTCAATAAACAACATGCGTCGTTATTTCCTTGCCACCCCACGAGGGCTGCGTTAAGCATTATGTCGGTTTAATGTGGACATGTGACCTGGAAGAGATGCCGGTGACTATTCCCTCATGTTCTTGTAGTGCCGGTCATTTTCCAAGACATGCAGCAATAAACGACAACGGGGTCTGCTTGCAGTTTAAGACGTATATTTGTATGGATGAGCATGGATCACGATTTTGACGAATACAATTCTGTGTTTGGCATTGATTACCCAGTTCTTTCGCGAAGCAGGTACCTACAGAAAGAACCTGTAATGGTCCGACACGTACCCTGGGCAGGTTCAGCCGGCTCTCTCTGACGGAGAAAGATTCTTGAGAATATCAAATTCACAATCGGTCGCCTATCGCATGTGTATCTCGCTTAGATGAGATAATTAAAACGACGCTAGTTTTAAAGTTTTTGCGGAAGGTGTTGCCGTCCTCCCACCTACAGTGCCTGTTAACCCCAAATGGTCACATCTCTATGTAGCTTAAATTCGGTTATCTAACGAGAACTGGTGCATGAACGCCGTTATTCCGTATCCAGGAAGAACCACGTGAAGGTTGCCAACATCCATATTGAAAGTGATGCTATAGAACCGACAAGATTCGAACTTGGCATGCCCAGTTCGTCTGTATACGTTGGTATCAACGTATGAATATCAAACGCGAGCAAGCAGAGATCCTACAATAATGTTGCACCCACTTTGCTTAAAATGAAACATACTTATTCAAGTACTCTGGGTAATATATTTTCAGAACATATATGGCTATAGGTGTCTATCCTCAAAATCTTAGGTTAAATTCTTAAATAAGCAAAGAAACATACCAGTCACAGAACGGATATAAGTAATATTATAGAATTAGTTGTACATTCTATTTGTTTTTTTTTTTGGGGGGGGGGCAGAGGGGGTAGGTGGCGGTTACAAGGATACACCATTTAAATGGTAAATTTTACAAAAAAATAATAATAATGTGCCCAGCAGACTCACCGTGTTGCCGAGACTACGTATCCCATAATTCATAATGATAAGTTCATTAGTTTAGGTGTTTACCTCCGCACATACATATTATTGACACAGACGCTCGCGCAATGGTCAGGTTAACATGTTATGACATAATATGACTCAAAATTTGATAAAGAGCAATTATTTCTTCTATCAATTCCTTTGTATCTCGCCTATTTTAAAAGATTTGGGGGTATTTTGGGAGGCAGAACCCCTAAATTGTAAAGTTTACAAAAAAATAATGTGCCCATGTTACCGCGTTGCTTAGAATATGTATTCGATGATCGGTTTATTAGTTTAGGAGTTAACCTTGTACATACAAATATATGAACATATACACATACTTAACTTATATATATATATATATATATATATATATATATATATATATATATATAGATATATATATATATATATATATATATATAGAGAGAGAGAGAGAGAGAGAGAGAGAGAGAGATTTACTGTAACGTTATACAGTTGTTGCAAAAGAGTTATCAAGACATTTGTGTGTAGACTCCGCACTATGTCCCCGGAACGTTAACTAGTAATGTTGCAAATATGTTACCGTCCATACAAAACTTTATTTATTTACAAACGTCTCTCATAATCTATACTTTTCTACGTTTATCAAGCTCTCTTGAACACCAGCCCAGTCCAATAATCCAAAACCAGATGTGGCAATGGGATATACCTATGTGATAATGGAATATACTAACACTCTCAATCTTCTATCCTAGTCTTGATCACTTGTTCTTTTTCGCACCGGTTTTCTCTTCATTAACCTTTTAATCGCCGAGTTCCTTCTCAGCAGTCACTGTTTCGCGAACAGCTAGATTAACGCGATGTATTTAAATCTATAGTTTAAATTCTACACATATAGCTCTATTGTCACTGTTGGGCGAGTATTTACGAAAAAAATCAAGATAATTTATAGATTATTAGGCGATCTGCAACTAGAAAAATATAATTATTGTATATAAATACTTATAAGGTCGGCCTTGTTTCTTTTTCGCGGAGTCTATATTTAACTTCAGAAACACAGCGAACAAACTTCGTTGTTGTTGAAATGACGGAATATAAATAACTGCCATTTTCTTGTGATCGTTTTTAATTAGGTGCATACGAAAGTAACATCGGTATCTGGCCTTTTACTTCAAATACTTACAAATCAACTTAAGCGGAACTTTATTATAAGATCACCTAAGTTAAGCGACGTTGAGCTCGGCCAGTATCAGATGGGTGACTATTTGGGTATACGAGGTACTGTATGTGGGAGGACGGTGAAACCTCCATGCTAAAAAATACAGCCCTGAAGATACCTTTAGCAAATACTTCAGTATAACCTGCTAACTCAAACACGTGTTGAATCGATGAAAAAAAACGCCCATGAGCGGTAGTTCTATTCTCAATCATGCGGCGAAGTTTTACAGAGAGAGTATGCTATCATTTAACTGTTTTTTTTTAAGAAATGTGGATACTATGATAATTGAGGTCTTACATACAAAATGCACACACACACACACAGGCACATATATATATTCATATGTATATATATATATATATATATATATATATATATATATATATATATATATATATATATATGTTCATGGCAATTAGGTAACACAGAGGCTTTCACGTTTCATTCTCGTAGGGAATCGTCAGGCTAAAATGCATTGAATTTGTGTTACCGGGTGTTTTTATATATAATTATTTATTTATATGATATTGTTTTTAGTCTAGTTAGCTAACCAATCAGGTTCTTTTGTTATTATCTCCCACGGGTTAATGTTTCCATTGGCCAATGATAGGGCTTCTCACAAACAAAGGTTCAGTTGATTTTATTTCCTATTCTTTTGTTCTGTTTTTATAGAGGTGACTCATCCCTGTTTTTTTGCTACTCCGAATTAATAGGTGACCTTATTTCAACACGTGTGTGCTTGTATTTCTATTTTTAGATGTTAGTTTAGTCTATTTATTTATTCATTTTCTTATGTATGTGAATTTTGCCTATATTCTCGACATATCACACTTTATATTATTTTTATTTTAAAATTTTTTCAAACCTTAACATTTCGGTAATTTCTCGTTTACCAACTTATCTGTCTACTCTACTCTTACTATAAGATTTCATTCTGTGAACAGCTATGTTTTAAGGGAGGAATAATAACATGTCTCTTATTTTAAATTTAAAACCTCTTGCTTTGAACAATTGATGACTTAATAG
>OY744516.1:151284524-151294524 GCA_963556195.1 Sepiola atlantica
ATCAACAATAACTCAATGCCAGAACACCAAGCGAGTTGCAATGCTGATGGAAATGAGGTAAAGAATATTTGAAATCTGATATAACATGTCACTCAGCCCCAAAGAACACCACCTGTTTTATCAGTGAGAGATAACTGGCAATAACTTGTGTGAGAATTCCTTGGGAGTCTGAAAAAAAGACAGGTAGAAATTATAATCAATGGGGCAACTGAGACTATACAACGGACGGCAATGATGAAAATAGCTTAAATTTTAAGGAAGATTCTCGAATGCGGAAACCAACCCACATAAACTACGGATACTACCCAGCCACATGTACGTAACAATCGAAATAAGATAAAAACTTGAAAGGAACACCACGTTAACCCGAGGGATCTGAAACTACCGGAAATCTTATAAACTGTGCCCCCACCCCCAAAAAGTGATGGCATCAGCCTCGGTTGAAACCACACAAAATAGTCGTGAATGATCAAGGAGGATGGAAAGACCGAGGAGGGAGAGCATTAACAAGACATCTACTGGAAGAGTGCTGAGAGTACTGGGACCTTGTGCCACCCAGATCCTAGGGAAGACCAATGGTCGCTGTCAGTGAGAAATAAATGGTAAACGGTTTTTGCGATAACGCAAAGTCATTTGCAATCGTTATTGAAAGAAGTTGAGAGTATTAGAAATCTGGGGAGACTTGTCGTAACTCGGACTCAGAAAACACCACCGGTTATTATGATGACGACCTGTGGTAGAACTCTTAAGAAAAATAAACGGATAAACACATTCAATCAAGAAGACCAGACGTGATAATAGTAAATTGAAATAAGAAAAAAAACTGCAAAATACTAGGTTTCACCGTCCAAACAGACCACTATATCAAGATCAAGTAGGCGAAAAACTAAGCTAATATATGATGCTTCCCAGAGTGCTGAATAGAACATGGAACATGATGGAAAGTACTGTAATACCAATAACTGTAAGAGCACTTGGAACAGTTCTGAAAGCATGGGAAGAAATAGGATAAATTGAAACAAATAGGATGATTGACACCATGCAAATCACGACACTGATGAAAACAGCTGAAATATTAAGAACATCCTCGATTGCTGAAGCCAGCTAATAATCACGTGACATCGGCCAACCACAGATAAATAGAAATAGGATAATGCTACATAAACACAACTAGAATTATAGAAAGAACATTATAAGAAACCAAGGAAATTGGAACTGCCAGAGTAGATATCTAAGAAAAATCCCATAATATGATCCCCCCCCACTGACAAAAAGAGCAGTGGCACCAACCGATGTTTGTTCCACTGCCCATATTTTGTTCTTTCGACCGCAACAAGAATGCAACGGAAAACGATCGTGAAGTGTCAATGAGGATGGAAAGACGGAAGAGAGAGAGAGAGAGAGAAAGATATATATATATATATAGAGAGAGAGAGAGAGAAAGATAGAGAGAGAGAGAGAGAGAGAGAGAGACCACCATCTAGACTCTCATTAGAAAGGCACGGAGAGTACTCGAATCATGAGAAAGCTTACTGTGAGTCAAATTCCAGAGAAAATCAATGGCCGTCATTAGCGAGAAATCAATGATGAACGGAGGTTTCGAGAACACATATTGATGTTCAACTGTGATCGAAATTCCATAATTAGTCTGTTTTGCTTACTATATTCTTCCTTTCCTTCTCTTTCTCTATTTCATTATACAGTTGCTTTTGCTTATAATAGACTATTTCAATATTTTTAGCCTTTTCTTTTCTTTATTAAATTCGACTATATATATATATATATATATATATATATATATATATATATATATATATATATATATATATATATATATAAGGGAGAGATAAAAAGAGAGAGAGGGGAGCGAGAATGATATATAACGTAAAAAGTAAGGACAGGGTGGGTTAAACAACACACAGTGAAAGAGGGTGAGTGTAATAGATATAAGCTTAAACAGGATTTGGGGGAGTTAGTTAATTGCAAATTACGACTAAGCAATTAGTATTAAATGGGCGACTTTAAATCTGGATATGGTAGGCATCGTTTCTACCTCCTCTGGCAGCGTTTTCAAGGGATTAGAAACAGACAGAATATGGTGTCTTCTATTGAGACGAAAGCGTCGAACGTACATCTTTTGCGGCGTCACATAAACACTGTGAGTCGACGCTGGGGTGCAAAGTCCCTTGAAAGGTAAAAATAAATTTTCCTTAATGATGTTTCACTTCAGAATCGGGTCTCATTACATCCTCCACTGCTCAAGTGAGGGGTAATCATTCAAAGATCAACGGCCTTAATGCATGTGGCGCCGCTTTGAACTGTTCGGTTGTCCGCAGACTGACCACGGTTCCTGGCAGATGTTAATTAACACACAGCATGGTTGATATGCCGTAAAACAGACGAAGCTAGACTTTTATTTTGTTTGTTAGTAAATAGCTAAAAAAAGGACTGGTATGCCGTTAAGGAGTTGTAAAATAGACACGAACAACTTTTTTTTTGAGGGGGGGGGGTATTAAATAACAAAATAATTTGTTGATATGCCGTAAAACAGAGCTAACTTATTCAATTATTTATGGAAAAATATATTTAAAAAAAAACAAGATTTTTGTTGTATATGGGTATTAAATGACCTCAAAAGAGTTGATATACAGACAAGGTAAATCCTTACTTATTTGCCTCCCCAAGAAGGCAGCGTTAGACACAAGGTCGGTTTTTAATGTGGGGAGGATCCAGCTCCCTAAATAGGGACACTCTGGATTGGCACAAAAATAAACATTGCCTCAGTATAGAAGGATATCTCCTCGTCTCGCCGAGGACAGAAAATATGAAGTGTAGTATCGGAACAGATATTACATTTTGCTCCTAGTCAAAACGCCAAGAAAAAAAACGAACCACTACTTGGCGTCTTTGAAGCATGTGGTAATACGACAGTTTCACACTTTTTTACGCAGTCCCTTGAATTTTGTGTTGTACTCTTCAAAATCTTTGGACAGTAAAATGGCAGATAAGACAGTGCTGCATTGTATGGTTGTCCTTTTGTAGATGATTGGGTCGGTTTTGTAGCCCCATCTAGTCATCGCAACTTTTGATCGCCCTATTCCCGTTCTTAGGCGGTTTAGTATTTTCCACTGGACCCAGGGTGCTTTTGATCCAGGGGAAAGAGCATCAGATGGAGATTTTCCCATGTCAGTAGGAGGGGGCATTTTCTAGCCCTCTGAGATGTTGTTAGGGGTTTAAAATAACCAAGAAAGCTTCCTCTTGACCTCAGTCGCTGGACGGTTAGTTCACGTCCAAGAAGGAGATTGCGTTCATCATGTATTCTTCAGAATTATGTGATCTATTCACTGCTTCTTTTGTTCCAGCTTGTTTTACTCGTTTGTCTAGTGGTTTCCATCAATTCGCTAGTTTGATACCTCATTGTAATACAGCTTACTATTTCAGAACTGCAGGCTTGCTGAACTCTTTTCCTGCTGACTATTTCCCTACTACCTATAGCCTTAGTCTTTTCTAGACTAAGACTAATAGACATCTCTTGATTTTTCTTTTTTCTTTTTTTGTATGTTCCTTAGATGAGCGGGTGCGGTCCGGGGGTACGCCAAGGTATACAAGGTTGGTACGATTCACAAGTTGTATTCCACACTCCATGATGTTAGGGGACGGTTGGCCTCATGATTCCTCAGATGGAACAAGCACACTTGAGATTTTGCAGGGTGTGTCTATAGGTGATTACTCTAGTAGTAGAGGTCTGTTTCGACTGATTCAAAGTACTCTGTTGGAATGTTACACAGAGGTCATCAGCAAGAATGAACCGCCTAGTGTATTTGTCCATTGGTTGGTCATTGGTGCAAATGTTATACAGTAATGGAGCCATCGCACTAACTTGAGGAAAGCCATTCTTTTGTCGGCGCAAACGACTTTGTTTTGGGGAGTAACATAAAAGCACCTGTCCTTTTAGATGGCCCCGATTAGGTCTGTAAGTGCCAAGTCTTTTGTCAGCTCCAATATTCTTTTCATGAATAGGCGATGATTTACATTGTCGTATGCGGTAGACAAATCAACAATTTATTCGTTTCCCACTGCAGCGAGATTAGACATACAATCAGTTTAATCTGGGCGGGGTGAGGGGACCAGTTTTCCCAAGCGGGCATTCTAGTTAGATACAAAAATAGCCGAGAACAGATCCGTCAGAATTTCCAGATAGCGGCGCTTCAGGCGACGGGCAATTAACTAACCTACTCTCTGAAGGATGAGATAATACCTGGGACGGTGCACTTCCTAGGACCGAACCGCATCAACGCAGCCAACGAGGTTCTTTTTTACATCATTCTGACAACCTAGTTTGCCCTGAACCATTAGACCGAAGAAAAAACGAATCAAACACTCGATCTGTCTAAATATTACAAATACATTCTTATACACAAACGCACAATGTGTTTATGAACATAAAATATATTTACAGAGAACTAAAATGTTTTTAATGAGATACAAAGCATGAAAAAAGATAAGAATTATTTGCCTACATGAGCTCGGAAATTACGAGGATTGAGTGCCAGATATGCTGTGATCATACGTTTTGCAACCTTGCTCTACAATACATACTAACCAAAGAAGCGTGTATTTATATCACGAATTCTTTTCATATTGTTATTATATAGTCTATATAATAAAAGAGAACGTACGTGTGGCGGGCTCGTTTTAATAATCACGTATGCACATTTTATTTTATGAGAAAAGCAGTAGATGCTTAATCTTAATAAAAACTGATGATAATAAAAAGAAAGTTAATAAGTATAACGCATACAGATAAAACAGAAGCTTAATCTTAATAATATCTGATAATAATTATAAAGGAAATCAATTTTTTCACCGTCATTATTAAAGTAGAACGAAGGAAGTCAGATTCGTTTTCTTTTTCTTATGTATTTGTCTTGTCTTATCATCGATTAGTTTTGTCTTTTTATCTTATCGATAGAGAGAGAGAGAGAGAGAGAGAGGGAGAGAGAGAGAGAATAGATAGAGAGGGAGTTTTGTCTTATTTTTCTCATCAGTTAGTTTCGTTTCAATGATTTCAAGCAATGAATGGGGATTAATTGCGAAGTGATAGAACGCGGGTGAGGCCTGTTAGTTTACAATATAATTGTTATACTTATTATTTATGTTCAACAGATTTTCATATTGACCCTTTGCTGCTTTCCATGGACCCGAACGCATTTTTTCGTGGGCCTCCTTAAAGCTTCTGTGGAGCTCGATTCGCAATACCTCGTCTACACCATCTATCTGTTTTCAAGACACATAGTATTTATCCTTTAGGTGTAGACGGGGAAATAAGAATAATTCATCTTTGTGTATTAAAATTAATCAGAAGTTTAATAAAAAGAAATATGGGCGATTCAGTAAAAGAACTTTTAAAGGAAAAAATGATAGATAGCTTTGAGAGTCAGACCATACCGTATCTTGTTCGGGTGATACATTATGCGATGGAACCTCAGATTATTGTTTTGTTTTAAATAGGGATCAAGTGTTATAAATCTCCCTCCTCCTCTACTGCAATTAAGGGACGCTTTATTGTCTTGCCAGACGTATTTTAAAGGATTTATAATGCTAATCCAAGTAGGGCGAGGATTATTGAGGACAACATGTAAAATAGGAGTTTGCTTGCTTTGTTTTGGTTTATATTTTTACTGAATATCAACCCTTTTGTGTTATTTGATATCAATGCACATTAAAAGGCTTGCCTTTGTAGTCTTTCGGCATATCAACCATTTATTGTTATTCAATGCTGAAACAATAAGATGCCTGAGATCATTACTTAAGTATGAATTGTTCATACCAGTCAAGGATACGCCCTCGACAATCAGTCCGAAAGATTATAGATCATTTTAAAGTAGGTCATGGCCTAGCGCCTGTTTGGCTTATGTATAGTTCTGTGCAGTTCGAGGAGTTCCACCCTCCCAGGCTTTACATTCTCTTTTTAGAAGGAGTTGCCGCGTAGACATTTTTGCTGGGTCAGAGTGCACACGCCTTTTCGCGCTGACTTTTCAAAGTTCCACCTTACAACATTGTGTCACATCTTCCTGCGGCGAGAAGGAGGTAAATATCTGCCAGTATTATTGCTTTTACGGTCTATTTTGATTATTTAAATTTGAAACACAAAAAAAGGCTCGTTTTGTCTGTTTTACGGCATATCAACACTTTTGTTTTATTTACATGCTCAAGCATGATAAATGGCATGCCCGTCTTACGGCTTATCTTCTGTTATGCGAAACAAAATTCATATTTACTTCTACGTATTGTTTCAAGTATTCCCGAAGTTATACAATGGAAACGTTAATAATTTAAAAACTTATTTATATGGTCAGGCTAAAATCTTGGATGGTGGTTACTGTTATCAAAAAGTATTAAATCCACACATCAAATTTGGAAGCAAATGGAAGTTTAAATCTTATCAAAATATCATCTTAGCCAGTCATATAAAATGCGTACTTCATTGGCTGCTATATGGACCAAGTAGTGAGTCTCTACAGTGAACAGAACCGAAGTTATCGCCAAAAGTGTGACTTTCCCCTATTCCATGATCTTGATCTTTAACTTTAACCTAGATATCTCAAAATTAAATAAATTCTAAGTTATAGTATTACTGATATTTTGACCAAGTGTTATGATGATTGGTCAAGCGATCTGGACGCTAGGCTCTACAGAATAAAAAAAAACATAGTTACAAACTCGACCGAAAAAATAACTCCATGGCGGATATAACAAATGTGCGTTAATATTATTGTATTCGGTCAAATTGGGGGTTGATGGTAATTTATTTTTATTATTTAAATTCGAAACGCAATACAAGGCTCGTCTTGTCAATTTTACGGCATATCAACCTTTTCAGGTTATTTTAATGCTTAAACCCGATAACTTGAATGTCTGTCTTACGGTTTATCTTCCGTTATGTTATTTAATATTAAACAAAATACATGTTGCAATCAATTCATTTGATATACTATTTTATCCATAGCTGGATTTCATACCTCTTAAAGCTAACGACGAAGACTGAAAACCTGGGTGTGCCGTGTTCGAATCCAATCTGTTCCACTAAAACACTTTCATAAAAAATCCACACTTGACCGTGTGTTTAACCTCCTGGAGAAAAGGTAAATGAAATACCTTTCCCAATTGCGTTAGTGTTTAAACTGACTTGGTACATGTAAAATCCGTAGACATTTTATTTAATATAGTGGGAAACGCAGGTAAAGAATATACCTCTGATTTTAATGAAATTTTACCAATTTGTGTTAGACATAAATCAATCAATATTTCCCATACTTCAGTTTCTTTACAATATTCAAAGGGAGTTTAGGGAGTGTAATATGGGCATTGTCTCCTATTTAAAAAATCAAATATTTTCATATTTGCCTTGAACGTTGTCCATTGCCATGAAACAGTAATTAAGTAAGATTCCCTGAATTTCAACATCTTCTTAGGAGCCCTTACGATAAGCCTTAAATTTTCGGCATTTTCTAGTATCAAAATCATGCAATTTTTTTAAAATCAAAATTAGAATAAGGATTTTAAACATAAGGTTTAGCATAATTATATTTTGATTTTAATTTTTGTAAGGGGGCATAAAAGTTGTGCAAAACGATTCATGTTCAGAGAATTGATATTACATGTATTGAGACGAGTATTCTAGTAATCTATATATGATCTTATAATCTCTATATATAATATCAATGCCAGTGTACCTCAGGGATCTAGTCTTGGCCCTATCCTCTTCCTGATGTTCATAAATGGTTTTCCAAATCGTATCATGAGATCACTCGTTGATATTTACGCAGACGACACAACTATCAATGACAGCACCTCGAAGAGTACTGATGACCAAGATCTTTGACTCCCTTTCTATCGATTTGTGGCACGTAGTACAATGGTGGGAAATGGCTTGTCACTTTGAACGCCTCCTAAACCAAGCTTTTGTTTTTTCACTACCAACGCTCGGGTCTTCATTTCTCCCCATGTAAAATGAATGGCTCTCTCCTTAATGAAGACTCCTTCTTTGGTAAGCTCCTAAGACTGACTCTTATCCCAGGCCTGAAATGGAAGACTTACATAAAATCTGTCGCTATGGTCGTTGGAAAAATGGTTTGATCAATCTATCGCTCCAGAAATTACCTTATATCTGACGAAATATCCACCTGTATAAGAGCCCGACCAGTTCTAAGATAAAGTACTGATATCATATCGCGGCAAGTTTCGCTCGGAGCACTCATTTTTGCCTTCACAGGGTACAAAACCGACTTCACACTCTAGTGGGGATGATCTCTTCTCTTACCTACAGTTCCTTTCTCACAGAAGAGATGTTGGCTAATCTATATTTACTGTATCAATATGTTGATGGTAAGTGTTCGACTGAGCTCAAATCCCTCATTCCCCCCTGTAAAAAAAACATTCACAGCAAGAATTTGTCTGGCTAAAACCGCAGCAGAGCACTTTCCTTTCTCCTTTTTTCTGTACCAAAGGTGAAGCGCAACTTCCAGCATCACATACACTAAGGTTATCCGACAAATAATTTATTAATTGATAATATATACAGTAAATCATTTTTAAATTTCAACATAATAGTGTATAAATATTAAGTATTTCGTCCCCGATTAATTTCCTATGTTTTTCACCTTACAAAAATAGGAACTACCTATACTTTTCAGGCAAGGTTCGCCTTGAAAGTGAGAGATAGACTATACAAAACAAATTCTAGAAAAACACATTATATTAATTTTTGAACATTTATTTGTTTTATTTAAATATTTTTTTACCCCTTACAACAAGCAATTATTCAGGCACACAGGTAACCAAAACGCATATAGATTAGTCATATTACTCAATTATTACCCTAATCGAATACTAATTATGTGTATGAAAGACAATTGTTCACAGAATCATTCAATGGGTTAGGATCTAATCTCTCTACAAGGGGAAAGACGTAATGAGTTTCTAAGGACATCCGGAGCAAAATTGTATACCTGTAAAAGACTTGAATAGAATATCAATCTCGTTTGGTCAAAAGCTCCACGTAGGATCTCTCAACGTGGAGTTAACTTGATGATGAGAAAGGTGAGAGATAACCCAGAAATACGCGGCAAGACCTTGTTGATGATTTCAAATCAGCTGAGACTAGAATTGTCAGGAAGCAACATTTATTTATCCCAGGAAAATAGATTAAAATAGTGTTATAGTTTGACAATATAACATAGGAGATTAAAATTAAAATAAGTAAATAACAAACACTGTCGTACCTCGGGCCAAGTACTTAATTCGTTATTATACCCTTTCTTACAGAAGAAGCATTGTTAGTCTCTCTCTACTATATTGTTATTTGCATGGAAGTTGCTCGACTGAGCTCCAATCTCTGGTCGCTTTCTCGTAAGGCATTCACAGTAAGAACTTGTCTTGCTGCTACATGAACAGCGTTTCTTTGCAATGGCTTCCCGTCTTTGGAACACATTACCACAGGACTGCTTCCCTAGAAATTGCAACATAGTCACTTTTAAATCCAATTTAAACAAATACTTATTATTAGCCGTCTGCGTAAGTAACCAAACTTAGTTCAGGGAAGGTGTTCGATAGAACTCAACTATCTCGTGCTTTCTTGTAAGACATTTACAGAAAGAATTCGCCTTGCTACTTTATCGTAGAATACACTTTTCTTTCTTCCTACTTGTGCCTAGTGTCAGGCGAAATTTCGATGAACAAAACTTTTTTGTAAGGGTTTCCTCTCTGCGAAGCACAGCACTACGTGACTGCTTCCCTACATATTGCAACATATTCGTCATAAATCCAATCTCAACAAATATTTGTCATTTACCTCCCCATAAGTCATCAAACGTATTTAATTCTATTAATCATTTTCAATCCTCTCATAATATTCTTTGTTTTTAAACTCACAATCATTCCAGCTCATTACCCCTTATTTTCGAGTGGCTTTTGGCCTTGACAATTGGTGACTCATTAG
>OY744516.1:151299524-151329524 GCA_963556195.1 Sepiola atlantica
GTTTCCCTTCTCTCTTTGGATTATTATATATTGACCTCCTCTTCTCTATTTAGCATATTATATTACCCTGTTTCTCTCTCTCTCTCTCTCCATATATATATATATATATATATATATATATATATATATATATATATATATATATATATATATATATATATTTCTCTTTCGTATTACTTTTCTCTCTATCTTTTCT
Source organism: Sepiola atlantica (assembly GCA_963556195.1). Classification (NCBI taxonomy): domain Eukaryota; kingdom Metazoa; phylum Mollusca; class Cephalopoda; order Sepiida; family Sepiolidae; genus Sepiola; species Sepiola atlantica. The sequence continues at coordinate 151,299,721 of OY744516.1, forward strand.
GTATATGACATTGTTATCCCTTTCTGTTGGGACATTATATATTCTCCTCTCCCTTTGCAAGATAAGCTTTCTCTTCCATTGTCTTTGACTTATCTCTCCGCCACGTAAACATTCTTTTCCACTCACTTGGAGTATAAACATCTTTCTTCGACTATTATGTAGTCAGTTAAAAAGTAGCTGTGCGGTACTATGTTATACGGACAGGAAGCTCTTGGACACAAACTTTGTTCATGGATGTTATATTTGGTATTAGGTGTATAGAGGCGAAGGGGAATTTTTTTTATTGGTTGCTGATTTGCATACTAATGTGTCACCGCTTATCAATGCCAAAAGGACACTTGAGATTAAAGTTTAATGAGATTGTCAGTTGGACGATGAACAACAACTTGAGAGGATTGAAAATGATAGGCGGCCGACACTGCTTAAATCTAGTGCTAAGTCAAAGGCCGTGATAAGCAAAGAAGGAATGGTGTGTTTTCGGAGGTTTCATTTTACTTATGAGTATAATTGGATGCTAAAAGGCCAGGAAGTATGTGTATTATTTACTCCTCTCCAAGAGTTAGGCACAAGGCCAGTTTTATCCTACTCCCACAAGTAAGATGTGACTCAAGGTCGGGTCGGAAAGTGGGAGTTGAAAAGCCAGCGCCCGAGAGGTGAGCACTCTGACCATCAAAAATTGCCTGGGCAGCCCCGTCGGCATTCCCCGGTAGGGGCGCCTCAGGCAGTAAGCAATAAACTTACTCCTCCCCAAAGAGGGGAGGCGAAGCCTGGGAGGGTGGACCTCCTAGAACTGCACAGGACAGACCCATAGACCGGCGTAAATCAAGCCCCGAAGGTCAAGACAATACCAGTCTATGGTGTGTAGTATCCATCGGAACAGATACTACACTTTGATCTTAGCCAAAAGTATGTGTTTTCGTTTCCATATATTAGAATCAACGAGCACTGTCAAGCCATGGTCGAATTTAGAGTTCACTCTTTACAACTGCTAAGAAACCTCATGTGTCGCTTATATACCCATATTCCATACTTCTATGTAAACAGACAATGGGTCGGCCCTAAAGAAGTTTCTGTGCGACGAAAAGTTTATATTGAAGCAAAGTTTACGCAATCTCTAAACCCTTATCCTATTTACATCCAGTGGCAAGTCTAAGGTCGAAATAAGAAAAAAGAAGTGGTGGGTTTTGAGAGGTTTTCTTCTCATAGACTAGTTTCCCTATCATGTATTCAGTGTCTAGTCCACTTTACACTTTAACCCATATGTCAGTAGGATATATGGGTGTATATATTTTTCAAAGGTATTTATGAAAATGATGCAGTATCCCTGTAGAACCCGAACTCAACACGCCGGGCTCATAGTCCGTGCCGGTAACCACTACACCATAACTAATTACAATTAATAAACAGACTCTTTCTCCTAGATGTTTCTCTTTTAATATCAGTACGTAACCAATTAACGCAGGGAAGAATACAACATAAGAATTAAAGATAGGTTAAACCGATATCAGATTTAGAATCAGACTATCACATTTTGTATTCAGGTGATCCCTCAAGTGAGAAAACATCTGAGCGCTTTTTTATCAGGGGTCAAGTATTAACAAAAACCTGCCCAAGGACCCAAGAAGGGTTTAATCGAGTCGCCAGACAAATCTAAAGGATTTGGATTAAGACGTTAATCCAAGTAGAACACTAATTACCCAGGGATTGTATCAGAGTTTTGAACACGTGATAAGAAGGTTAAACTCACTACATAAAGAAGACTTGCAAATATATTCGTCTTCTGTGCTAATATTTTGATAGATTCGTAAATATAGGTGGACAATTAGTTATTCAAATTGAATTATGTTAAGCTTAATTAATTAGGGGCAATCGAAAAAAAGAACTGGGGCGCTGACTGCTAAATTGACACAATTTAACTATTCATCTAAGTAAGAAAGGTTACAAAAATGATTTTTTTTACAATCCCGTTATTATCAGATTCGTAACTTATATTGCGTTTAATATTTATAAAAATACTAAACTACCTGTCTTATGACGGGTGAAATTAAATTCCTGAACAAAATAGTGTTGAACCACTTTTCTGCCTCCTTACGAAGATTAAAATCAAGATACAATGACGCTTAACCTTATGTCTACGATCCTTATTTCAATTTTGATCAAAATTCATTACATGATTTTATTCTAGAAAAGTCTAAAATCTAAAGCTTACGAAGTCTTGAGAAGAAATTGAAATTCGGGGAGTCTTGCTCAATTGGTGTTTAATGACTATGGATCAAATTCACTGCGTATCTGATATATTTAAATTTTCAAATGGAAGATAGCGACCATATTATGCCCCAAATATTTTAATTTATTATAAGTTAAGTGACCCAAGACAGGATTCAGTGGCAAACACAGCAATGTCTTTCCAACACGATAGACGACCCAACCTTATGAGATATATTTTTGTCTCTCTCATGGACTAGATTAGTTCCAACTAGGCTGCTCACTTTTCCCGGTGTTGTTGCTGTTTCTGATTGTTTCTGATTACGATTGACAGAACAAACAGGAAATAGTCGAGCCGTTGCCGAACATTCAATTAGTACCGGCATCAAATGTAACAGGTTTTTCATTTTTTCCCTAACTAAAAGTTAGGGTACATTCCCCCACCTATCGTGTTAAGAATGGCTTTGATAATCTTATACAAATTAGTATGTGAATAAAATTTACTTCTGTTCTTTTCTTTTTTTTTGAGAAAGTTTTTTCACTTTTTTTTTTGAGGAGCAAAAACCTTAACACTAACTTAACCCTAACCCAAACGCTTACCTAACCCTTCGCATGCTTAGTGTTGTTTGTCTGTTTACATTTTTTCGCGGATTTTAAAGCGTCAACTGCTTCGGTCATTCCCGGCCCTTTCCGTAAATCGCAATCGGAAACGATCGGAAACATTCGTGTTAACATAAGTCCTGTTCTGTAAAAGCGACAGAAGGTGTGATGTAATTGTTGTTCTATTTTTTTTTAAATATTGAGCAATCTCTACCTTCGCCCATGCATATCGTATTGTTGCCACATCTCAGCTTATGCACCAACCGCTAGCCTAACCCTCTTAGGGTCTAAAAAGAGCCCCTAATCTAATATATCTAACACTGTCTATCAAGCTCCAGACCCTGACCCATGGCCGCTATGTTGCATTTATGTGCTTTTTCACAAGTACTTCAATGGAATGTGCTCTGACGATGTTGCAGCACTTGTGCCCCGTCGACGTAAATACCTCCAACCAACCAAAGCAATCAGCAAAATCCCACACCTTCACTCTAGATGGCCCCCATAAAGCTTTCTACTCTTTCTTCTTTATCTTTATTCTTATAACTGCTTGCCTTTGAAATCCCCTCCCTGCTCCCTGTTTCCCTGATTATAACAACATGCCGAAATTTAAACGCAATGTGAATAAACATGTCGCAGTACAACTCCAACTGGCCCTTAATTCACAGTAGTCTTTTACGTCTCCGTGGTGATGTATCTTATTTGGGGTGAATAAAAGTTTACACATTACTTCGAATCAACTTCTTTCGATATATTGCACTTTTTCGTAGTATATCCGAAGCGAACCGAACTCGTTATCGTAAGTCTTTTTGGCCTCTAAAATAAGATTGGTGACTACTACCGCTCGTTAGTGAAACAGTATCGGCCCGCTTCTCATGTTAATTTAGAGTCAAACGTGCAGCCAGTACATAAAGTAGTATAACTCTTACTTCTCCCTACCACAACTAGCCCGGTGCACAGCCATTCCTCTTTTTACAAACTCACACTTTACGAAACTGAGATAGAATAACCCCGGCGTCTCATCTACTATCAGTTTCTTCTCTTCCTATCGACAAACACAAAAAGCAGTCAACAAAAACCGTGTTGATTGGCTCAGTACACTTACACGTCACACATTCTCTGTTAAAGGTTAATATTACGCAATCATAATTCGTAGAAAATTGGCATATTTCTTAGGACATGTTATGTTATATATATATATATATATATATATATATATATATATATACCAACATATTATGTACGACATAGAAAGAAACTAGAATCTCAGGAAGATCTCAATCACTCCAGTATTTATACGAGAAACCGGACTCGTGAATTTTTGTTTCGAAAACTACTTTGCGAATATACCTAGTGAACCAAGTGCAAGAGAAATACAAACAATTGCACTTAAATGGACTGTTAGAATCTTTAAAAAATCTCTCGGTTGGAGTGTATGAAATAGCGGGTGAATGTCTGGCATCCGGTAAGATACCCATCCCTAGCAAAAACAAAAAGATGAAAAAATTAAGAAATATATATATATATATATATATATATATACATATATATCATATATACAAACAATATTTACAAATAAATATTAAAATATTTATACTTACATACGCCGACGTTTGAAGCCTAAGCTCTCATCAACGTCATATATATATATATATATATATATATATATATATATATATATATATATATATATATATACAATAATATTTTTATAAATAAATATTAATTATTTAAATACCTAGAGACATCGATGTTTCATGCTAGCGCAATCTTCAGTCTAGGAACTAATTCTCAACGGTCGGTAGGCGCGAACCCCGATCACAAATCGCCACTGATTCGTAGTCGGGGATCTTATCCATCGGCAATAGCCAATTAGTTAGTAAATATAGAGGAACTTTAAATGTAAATAGCGAAATCGGCGGCTATTTACCAGGCAGTTAGAGTGATCTACGAAACGGTGTTCGGATCGTGCATATAGCTATTTGTACTGCTTGTTATTAAAGCTACTCGAGAGTGCCCAGCCTTTGTGGGATATACATATATATATATATATATATATATATATATATATATATATATATATATATATATATATACATATATATATATATACATATATATATATATATATATATACATATATATATATATATATATATACATATATATATATATACATATATATATATATATATATACATATATATATATACATATATATATATATATATATATATACATATATATATACATATATATATACATATATACATACATATATATATATATATATATATATATATATATATATATATATATATATATATAAAAGTCGACACTTTTAAATTTTTGAAATTTTTTAAAAAGATTTTTTTTACAAGATTTCTTGTAAAGATTTTTCCAAATTTTTATAATTTTCTAGTTTCAATTTTTTAGATTTCAAATTTTTAATTTTTATATTTTAATTTTATAATTTTTATAATTTTTATTATTTTATAAAATATATATATATAGATAGCCTTATCTAGTTTTTATACTCGGTTTATTGCACCCGCACTTGTGTCGAATACACGTACGTATACAAATACGCGGGCACGCGCGTGCATGTATAAATATATATATATATAATAAATATATTTATATAACAACGTATACGTATGTGTGTATATATACAATATTCGGCACATGGATGCGAGTATGAGCTGGACATGGTAATATAATATAATATAATATAATATAATATAATATAATATAATAGATAACGTGATTACCTTTCTTGATTTACTTTCTTGATTTATTTATTAATTGAAACCATCGTAGAAATGTATATATATATATATATATATATATATATACGATAAATAATTACAACCCTTTTTAAGATAATTTAATTAAATAGAGTTACGTACCTTTAACCATACTATTTTTTATATATATATTTTCATATTTTTTAATATATTTTTTATTTTTATGTTTTATTTTATTTTATTTTAATTTCTCTTATATTTTAATTTCTCTTCTCTTTCCTTCTCCTTCTTTTCCTCACTTCTAAATATAGAATCTCTTACATAACGGCTATTGCTCCGGTTTAAGCGTCTCACCGCCTCTTCATTTCAAATTCTTGGAGCATAGCGTTTCATAACGGGTAAAGACTGTTTTTTGAAGAAATTCCATCATTTTACCATTTCAGACAGTGCTGACGAAGACGGAATTGCGGATTCAACCTTTTTCCTGTCAGAAACCACTGGTCCACATGTCTGATTAAAATCTGTATTTATAAATAAAAAATATTACGCTCTTAATTTAATTTGATTGGGCACTCTGCTGGTATTTCCCTTTTATTCTTTTTTGAGTATACCCTTATACTTTATATATATATATATCTTACTAAGTGCTTGTTTATCACTCCCTTTCGCTCTCATTGTATCTTGGTTGGCCCTTCGTTTTTATCTTATTTTATACTGTACTTATCACTTTCGCTTCTATCGCCTCACTGTCTCTCTCATTTTCGCTCTCTCTCTCTCTCTCTCTCCCTATTTATGTTTAATAACAGTAATCGTTAATAAAGAAAGGACATAATAAAAACATTAGCATAGTTTCAACATATTATTTTTATGGATTTAGAACTAAAGAAACCTATTATTTAGCTATCTAATTTACACATGTTTAATTATGTGTATGAATAACTAATGAAGTAAGAATCAGACATGAGAAACGCCAGTTTCCTTGTGTTATTTACCTTTTCTTCAGGAAGTTAGACATAAGGTCAGGTGAAGTTTTGAAAAGTCAGCGCACTAGGAGAATCAGAATTGTGCGTACAAATGTCAAAGCAGCACCCGTAGGGGCTACCGGTGCTGCTTCAAGCGATTACCAATAAACTAACCCCTACTCAAAGAGAAGCAACACTCTAGAAAGGTGAACCCCCTAGGGGGCAACCCCTCACGTAGCCAGGGGGTGCCAGGGGGGGGGGGCAAGGCCCCCTTCGCAATTACATTTGCACCCCCTGAAATTTGTCATCCAAAAAATATTATAAATATAAATACTCTTATATTTCCTAGTCAACTATACTTCTTCATTATGAACCAGTATTTACTTTTGTGTAATATATTTTACAGCAGGGCCGGATTAAGGGGCCACGGGGCTGGGGCCCTGGGCCACCCACCAAGAGAGGACCTCCCACCAATTTTTAACATAATTTCCGATTTCAAAAACGCTTCTTTGGATTTTATTTTGTTTAAAACTTAATTTTCCATTCCTGGTACTAATGATACCATAATAAATATTTACGAATTTTAAACTACCAGTTAAAATAAATCTATTGACCATAATAACATCTAAATATGATTTAAATTTATGTTAACTTATAAAAAGAAAAAAAAATTAAAATGTACGTGTTCTCAAACTAAAACATAACTTCGCTAGTTTCAGATTAAGTGGTGAGGGAAACAAAGCCTCGATGCTTTTCACCTGTTTCCTGCTTGGTGAAAGAGATTGTCAGTGTATCTGTCTGTTTTGTCAACTTACCAAATATATTTGTTTAAATATTGATAATTCACACTATTTAATATTATAAATTATCAATTAAATAATTATAATCTAAATGATGTAATATAAACACAAAATGAATTCACGTTGTTGTTCTGCCAGCTTTTTTTAAAGATATTTTTTTAATTTATAAAAGAAAGTGTTGTCTTCATTCAAAAGATAGAAATGAATACTAGCAACCTAAATTATTTTCAAATGAAAGTGGGAATTAGTTTTAAAAATTACTTTTGTATTTTATCACGAATCTCAAATAGGTTTTTTTCTTTTTGTTGTCAGTTGCAACTATAATTTAAAAAATTGTGAATGTTACATTCAACATTTTTGAAATTAACATAGAAAAAAATCCCAGATTTCACCCGAGATGAAGTTGAAAGAAAAACAGCATTGGTAGGGTATAAACCCCACGTACAAATAGAAGATTATAATAGAATTCTGTAGAGCTAGCAAGTAGCTACCTTATTTTACGAACTTTATGTTATTATTACTGTGTTTACTATGCTTTATGTGCTTTACTATGCTGATGTTGTTATTTACATGTACCTACCGAAATATACAACAATATATTTAGATTATATAAAAGAAATTGAAATTTATTTATATTTATATATCAGTACACACACACTGAACCAAAACGTCACCCATATTAGAATATCAATATTAGTTTTGTCCCCCCCCCCTAAAAATGCCTTGACCCCCCCTAAACATGCCTTGCCCCCCTAAAAATGTCTTGCCCCCCCCCCTAAGTTAGAAGTCTAGCTACGTGCCTGGGGGCAACACAACCATACCTCAGTCCGACAGGAACAAAACCACTGTCGGATACGCTAGTTTCATTGGGTCGGTTTGAATGAATACAAAACTTCTACCATATAATACGAAACAAAACTATGGAAGCTTGTATCCTCGATCCGAGAACTCGTATGGTTTAACCATTGGGATACAAAGACAAGCACTTTCAACACGAGCATTGTACTGTCGTTTCGAAGCTGCACCTAGTAATCACCCCAACAGCTGTCATCTGATTAAGGTGCGTGATCTGCAAACGTGTTAGAAAAAAGCATTCACATGCGTGTGGTCGAGTGAAACGCATGTGTCGGTGTCCTTACAGACAGGAAATGCCCGCAACACACACCACACACACACACACACACACACACACACATATATATATATATATATATATATATATATATATATATATATATATATATATATATATATAGTTGAGTGAAATAAATTCCAGAAGGAAATCCGAGTATGAAAGCTCAATATAATAAACAGAGCAAGAATAAAATAAAGTAACACATAATCACATAATCACCGAAAATTTGAAATAGAATATTTTTTAAAAATGTAATCGCCTCGTTTAGATGCTTGAATAAGGCCGGAGGGTCGAAATAAACTATTGCACCGGTGATTATGTGATTCCGTGTTACTTTATTATATATATATATATATATATATATATATATATAAGGTTCATATTTTTTTAAGAAGCATCTATTTGAAATTTAATAAGGAATAGGTAAAATAAATGCTTTTTAAAAAAGAATATGAACCTTAAAACACTTTATACCGATCACGTGCGCATTCACGATCTCATATTTGAAAGTGGGAAACAAAAACAAACCCGTTTTGCCCGGCTGCAACAACAGAAGCCGGGAAGAAAAAAGAATACAAATCCGATGACATCAGGATATATGACACACCGAAGAGGCCAAGTTATTGGCGAAATATCTGTATCACTTTAAACTAACAAAAAAATCGAAGTTTATAAAAAGAAAAAAAAATCGGTTTCGATTTATTTTTCTTTTAAAATTGATATCGCATCTTTAATTCCAGTGAGAAAATGTCCATTGGAGTATCCGTTGAGAATGGATCAATAGGGTCGAATACTGTAAATCCAAGAGGAATTAATCACTCAGAATAATAGGAGCTACTGCCATAGAAGAGGTTGGAAGGCTGGGGATTTAAATCTTCCATAGACTTCCGTAAAGAAATGTTTTAGGATTTGAGTCCAAAATATTGTAGACATTAAAGTAGAATCCATATATATATATATATATATATATATATATATATATATATATATATATATATATATATATATATATATATATATATATAGCCTATGTCGCGATGACGGTCTCTGTAGAACGCGTGACTGTAACGCCGTCACTTAGGGACTTATATAGACTTAGAAAGACATAATACATTTTTTATAAGTTTAGGACTTAATATTACTGTTATGGTGCCGTACTTATGGCGAACATTTGGACTCATTACGCTTCTCACTTGTTGATCCAACACCAGTCTACAGTGGCAGTCAGTAATGACGTATTAATTCTCTTGTTTTTCTGTTGTATATACTTTTCTCCAATATATTTGTTTTACCTAAACCCCGTGTCTGTGTTCTCATTCCACCTTCTAAACAGGGCCAAAAGAATTGGCGACGGGATATTCGAACTTACACGGGACCCCCGCTATCACAACAATTAACAACAAAGTATTCGAACTTACACGGGACCGACCCAACAACTGTCGACAATATATTCGAAGCTACACGTAGCCCTACTACAATTCGCGAAAACTTTTTTTAAAATACCTCACAAAAACTGGCTATGAGGTATTTGAATTTACACGGGAACCCGCAACAACTGTAAACCTTAAAAAGGACAGCACAAACAACTGGCTACGAAGTATTTGAATTTACACAGGGAACAAAAACATTAAGGATTTTTCTTGAGAACCTAAATAAAAGGACCCCACAACGACTAGCAACGTGGGATTTCAAATTTTAAACTTACACCACTATGATAGACTGACAGCGGGGTTGCTGTAACAGATTCGGGAGAACGTTTTAAATGGACGCCACAACAGGCGACAAAACTGAATATATATATATATATATATATATATATATATATATATATATATATATATATATATATATATATATACTCTAAAAGCTTCTTTCCTCGTGCTGCTGGACTCTGGAAGTCCTTTCTGCTCTTTGTTAAAGACAAAAAATTGAAGAAATCGACTAAAAATTCAGCAGACAACGTCCTAATTAAAAAAAAACAGGCTTACCGATGGAATAAAAGAAGAAAAACACATAAGACCAACTAATTATTCTCTTAATTGAAGAAAGGTCAGTGACTTTTATTTTAATTGCTATTCCAACATTGTTGTAATGTTTAATAAAAAGGGAACGCATGATATTTTTCCTCTCCATAAGAGAGAAAGTTACTTCTGCCAAAAGAAAAAAAAATTGAAACCGTATTTAAATTTTTTTCTCTGACTAAAGTGCCGACCGCAAATTCTACGGCTACGTACTACGCGAGCGTAAAAGCGTACTAAAAAAAGCGATATTTATCGAGAAAAAAACGTTTTTATAAACTTTTACAACTAATGCTACGTCTAGTTAGAATAATTTTAAGAAAATAACTCTTTGACAAACCGTACCGGAAAGAAAACATTTACTTTCTAACAAAAAAGAACACACTTTAAAATATGGAAGAATTTTAAAGCAAGGATTGCGGAATTAGGAAAATTTCAAATGAAAGAGCAACACGAACATAATAAAGAGGCAGACGAGAGACAACAGAACACTGAAGAAAGCTTACAGAACAAATTAACTAATCTTACGAAAAGACTAAGATGTTGATGCAAACAATATTGTTTAGAGGCCAATGTAACGAAGAATGCCGTGTGGAGTGTGATGGACAACTTCACGTACTCCCCTGATAATGAGAAGACTTTTGCTTGTTATTTTAGAAGATATGAATACATATAAAATTGACTGCGAAAATTAGACAGACTCTTAAAAGGTTCGCCTGTTACTTAGGAAATTAAGCACCACCGAACATACTAAGTTCGTTGATTTCATTTTGCCTCGAAAGACTAGCGATTTGACTTTTGCGGAAGCCGTCAAACTTCTAACAACTTTTTAGCCCAATCACTTCGTTATTTCACAAACGCTGGAAGTGTTTAAACCTAGTAAAAAAACGACGAAAATTATTCAACGTTCGCATTAGTAGTAAATAAGCACTGCGACGACTTTAAATTATCCGAACTTACTGCTGATAATTTTAAATGCTTACTTTTTGTTCAAGGATTGGTATCAGGAAAATACGCTGAACTAAGGCGTAAAGTTTTGAATAAATTAGAAAACGAACCGAACTTAACACTGCAGAAATAAGCTGAAGACCGCAAACAATTTATTAGTGTAAAGCAGGATTCGAAAGACATCGAACACATACGAAAAGTACGTCAAAAATCGAAATTCAATTCTCATCCCAAAACAATTCAAACGGAATATTATTGCCTCAAAAACAAGCCAGCTTTATAAAAATAAATTGCTGCCAAGCCCTTGTTATCGCTGCGGACGTCAGCATTGGGTAACAGAATGCTCATTTTTTTTAAACCTGCCTGATTTGCCAGAACAGTAACTAGTGAAAACATAAATTTCATGTGTGAAATAATTACCTGCATGACTTTTAAGAGAACGACGAAAAAAGTAAAAATTTACATATTAAAAATCACATATAATTTATTTGACGTAGACCTTATTCAACTATTGAAATTATGGTGATTATGAACCAAAGAGTCTTGCCAGAAGAAAATAAATCTGACGACCGGATCAGAAAAACGAAAAAAGGATTTTGTTTCAGCCATTAATCGTATGAAATGGACTCAAAGTAAATTGCCATCAAAAATGATAATAATTAAATCACATAAATGCATGCCGAAAAAGGCGAACACAAAACTGAAAAAAGTAAGCCAAATTATTTGAGAACAAGTGGAAGGTTCATGAGAGTAAACTACAAAAGTTATAACTCAAAAAGTTTTCTGAAGAACTAAAAAGTATGAAAGATAAAATGACTTGTCTTGAAGTTGAATGTCGAAGAAAAGGCGACATTTTTTTCAAAATGTAAATATGTGCTCAGTTGAATGTCGAAGGAAAAACGACATTTTTTTTCAGAATTTAAAGATGTGCTTAAAAGTCTGACATCTAGAATCAAAAAGCTGTAGGATATCAAATCTGAATTTGATAGAGACCATCAGTTCTCTCATAAAAGAGACATAAAATAAATTAGGGAACGACAGCATTAGACAGGAGGAGATGATGGCTACCAAAAAACACTTTCGACGTTAAAGAAGGTTAAAAAGAAAAAAAGAGTGAAACTAATTAAAATAATGAAAGGGAATAAAATGGTAAATTAAGACAATAACAGTTGGTGTGAATATATACCCTCAGGAGATTAATTTATACAAATTTTATTTTATAACAAATTAGATTTTATGAATTGCTCCTGATATATTTAAATACTGCCGATATAAATAAGCTTAATGTTAAACAAATTATAACAAACAGAGCTTTCATATAAGTCAGTTGATTATAAAATTTGTGACAAGTAATTAAAATGTTTAATATTATAATCAAGCTCTGAAATCAAACACTTAATAATATTTATCCATATGTACGTACATTTCAAATAAAACATTTTATTATCACTATTAAATCAGAGTACAGCTTGAACATCGTATACGATTTTTCTTAATCAACATATAGACTTCATCAATTATAATTCAGATAAGATTCATTGGGCATATTCGAAACAAGTTCGGGAGTAAAACAATGTCTAGATAGTTGGATCAAATAAAATAATGAGATTTTCTAAGAATGTCGGTGAAACGTGCGTACATTTGGATAAACATTTTTATTTGTTGATTTTCGGAGCTTGATTATGATATTTAAAGTTTTAATAATATCATATATTTTATAATATATATATATATATATATATATATATTATATATATATATATATATATATATATGTGTGTGTGTGTGTGTGTGTGTGTGTGTGTGTGTGTGTGTGTGTAAAAATGACAAACGTCACGTTCGCCACGAACGAAACCGGTCAAAAAATCTCTTGTTTTTCTCCTGCACTCTAACTTGTTTTCCGTTTGTCATTTTTACACACATTTTGTCTATCACGACACCTCATTTTCATGAATTATCGTGTACCTTACCCCATATATATATATATATATATATATATATATATATATATATATATATATATATGTGTGTGTATATATATATATATATATATATATATATGTGTGTGTATATATATATATATATATATATATGTGTGTGTGTATATATATATATATATATATATATATATATATATATATATATATATATGTGTATATATATATATGTGTATATATATATATGTGTATATATATGTATATATATATATATGTATATATATATATATATATATATATATATATATATATATATATATATATATATATATATATATATATATATATATGTATATATGTATATATATATATGGTAGTCAGTACAGCATAAAGAGAAATGGCGGGAAAACATAATAGTTTTTTTCAGAATGGCGTTACTACCAAACTTACAACGTGCTAACCAAAGCTCGGTACACTTTACTCCCACTTTTTTATTATTCCAAACCACTAACTGCTTTCTATATTCCCATTACCCTCTTAGTGTCAAATAAATAACCATATAAATGCAAAAATGTCAATCCCTAATAAGAAAGAAAAGGAATATTATTCAGCATATTTATTTATTTAGTACAATTTTAATTTGTTATTTTTTTAACCTTTATTCATTTCCGGTTCTCTTCAAACATATGTACTCTTTTTTTTAAGTTCACTTCCGTTTTCGGTAAATATTTTTGTTCTGTTTTAAATACGTTCTTCAACTAAATTTTCTTCTTTCCTTGCGTCTTACTTATTTTCCTGTCTTTCTTTCTTTACCTTTCTGTGTTTCTTTCTTTTTTCTTTTTACTTTCCTTCTTCCTTTCGATCCTTTTTCTTTCCTCCGTTTCATTTTTGTTTCTTTTATTTAAACTTGTCCATTGCACAACACTGTCTCTTCTTCTCTTCTGTCCTTGTCAAGTCCCCTTTTAAAAAGTAATCTTCGTTGTTTTCTTTCTTCATTTTATATGTTATCTTTCCGCTGTTATCGTTCTTTACGTCTCAAATTCTATGTACACTTCTTTCTTTAATTCAAAGTTTTTCTTTAGTTTATTCCTTTTCATTCATTTTATTAAGTGTTTTTTCTTTTTTTCTTTCCCTTTCCTTTTCATCTGTCCGGACTTACTACTTTCTTTCTTAATTTCTCTTTTCTCTTTTCTCTTTTTTATTTATTAATTCAAGGATATATAGTAAGCGAAGACAGAATTCTTTGTCAGCTATATTCTCTTTCTCTCTTAAATTTTCTTTTCTTTTTAAATTTATTCTTGCTTTCCGTTGTCTTTCTTTCATTCGTTTTTTTTCTTTTTTTAATTTATCAATTTTAATTCATTTTCTATTTATTACGTTCGTTTTTTCATTAATGCTGTTTTTTTTTATAATTCTTTTTTCTCTTTGTTCATTTATTATTTTCTTTATTTGACAAACTCCATCATTAATTATTTAATGTCTTTTATTTATTTCTGTTTTTATTTTTATTCTGTTCATTCATTTTTATGTTATTCATTTATATTTTCATTCATTTTTATTCATTTATTTTTTTAATTCTGTTCTTTCGATTTGTATTCATTATTTTTTCATTTATTTTTTATCAGTTTATGTTATCTTGTCGTATGTTTTTGTTTCGTTTTTATTAATTAATGTTTTCTTTTCTTTCTAAACAAAATTCATATTCTCTCATCTTTCATCATTTTTTCTTTCATTTAATCATTATACCTTCGGAGTTTTATCAATGCATTTATTCTCTTCTTTCTTTCTTTCTTTCTTTCTTTCTAACCTTTGGTCTTTCCTTTTCTTTCTTTCTTTTTTTTTCTTTATTAATTATGTTTTCTTTTTTTTACTTTATTAAATATACATCCTTCTATCTGTCGTTTTCTTTTATTGTCGGCTCATTCTTTTTTACATTTTATCTTTCTTTTATTCATTTATTTTGTTCGTTTCTTTTCTTTTTTGTCATTATTTCATTCTTTCTTTCATCCACTCATTCTTTTACTCATTCTATTTTTCATTCTTTCACTATTATTTCTTTTTATCATCCTTTGTTTTTTTTTTAATCTTTCTTTGCTAAATTTATATTACTTAACTTTATTTCTTTCATTCATGTATTTCTTTCATTCTGTCTTTTGTTAATTAATTTTCTTTCATGTATTTACATTCTATTTTTTTATTCATTCTCTTTCGTTTTTAATTCATTATTTTCCCTTCTTCTTTTCATCATTTTATTTTTCATTATGTAATTCTGTCTTCTTTCTATTATTCATTTTTTCTTCCATTCTGTTTTATTTTCGTTCCATTCGTTTTTTATCAATTTAATTATTATTTCATCTCTTTGCTAAATTTCTATCATTCGATCTTTCATTTTTTTCTTTCATTCTGTCTTCCAATTTTCTTTATTTCATTATTTTTTTCTATTAATCTGCTTTTCTTTCAATCATTACTTAATGTTTATTTTTAAGTAATGTCTTCATTAATTCATTCTGTTTTCCTTCATACTGTTATTTCTTCTATAATTCAGTATTTTTCATTTTTATCAGTTATTTATTCTTTGAAAAAAACGTATACGTTTTTATCTTTCAATTTTTTATTTATTTCGTTAATGCGTTCTTTATTTTTGTCATTTCTCTTTCATTCATTATTTTTTCTATTTTGTTTTTATATCTTGTGTTTTTTTCTTGTATTCATTCTGTCATTCTTTCCTTCATTAATTATTCCTTCACACATCAAGTCTTTCATACATTCTAACGTTCTTTTCAGTTCACGCTTCTCTTTTCAGCTGTCACGATTTGTTTCTTTTTCGAAAAGTAAACTGTTTTTTTCCCCTTTTCACTTCCGCTTTACTCGTTGACTTTTCACTTCGGACAAAAGACGGCGTCTATCCCTTTGATGTTTTTCGCTCGTCGAGTTCCCGCCTCCCCCGCTGTGCCTCAGTGCACCCACCGGCAGCTCCTTCTTACAGCCAGTGCTTATCTGTCTGAAAAAGACTGGATGAGATTAAGCCATATCAAGATAGATAGAAAGTAAAGATAGATGGATAGAAACAAAGAAAGAACACAAGCAGTTTAACACACACATATATATATACACACACACTTATATATATATATATATATATATATATAAATATATGTTTATATATTTATATATATCTATATATGTGTGTGTATGTATGTGTGTGTGTGTGTGTATGCCGCACCTTTATCAAAGATATTTAGTGCATGTGACTAGACAGCACGTACAGACCTGGCGAAGAGTGCATGCCCAGTCATATCCCGTTACGATAACCATTAGACCACTCCTATCCCTTTTTCTCATCTGCAAGGGGTACACTATTATAATAAACTGGTATAAATCTTTGGTAGCGCGACTAGACATGTAGAAGGAAACTCCGGAATATAATTAAGTCTCTGGCACGTGGAACACATCGTGCACCTGTATATATATATAACTCGCCGGGTAAAGAGAAAGTGAAGTTGAGTGATTCCGCTACCCTTGTATCATTTACTCCTGATCGTGCAATCATTATTTTCGGGGGTATATTATCTATCGAGACAAATGCAGAACACACACACACACGCACAAACACATACATACACATATATAGGAGTATGAAAATATATATATTGCTAGTAAGCTACACAGAGGTGTCACTGTTACATCCTCGCAGGGAATCATAAGAATACATGCATTTAGCCTGCCAATTCCTTTGGACACCTCTGTATATCTTGCTAGCCTGGTGTTTCCCTGTGGGGATGAAACATGGACGCCTTTGTGTAGCTTACTTGTCATAACTTTATTTTCATATCACTACTACTACTAAGTTCTTCTCACGAATTGATCACTGTTGAAATAAATACTGGTTTGGGACAAACAAAAATCCTCGGTCTAGAAGGATCTCTTCTTCACTGACCGAGGACAATAAAGATGAAGTGCAGCATTCGAAGCAGACACCACACGTTGCTCCATTATTATTTTGTTCAAACTGTTATTATTTCGAAATTACTCGCGTGCGAACGCACAGAAATCCAACAAGTATGAATTTAGAAATTTAAGCAATATCTATTGTGTTCATGAAGAACGTATTTATTTACTTGCCACCTTGTTGGACACGAGGTCGGTTTTTAATGTGGGAACATCCAGCTACCCCAAAGGTGCATACTAGATTGGGATAAAAGTAAAATTTATTTCAGTCAATAATGATTTATCCTTCACGGACCGAGAACAAAAATGATTAAGTGTAGTATCAAAAGATGCAACGACACTTTGCTCCGAGCCAAAACGCCAAGTAGTAAGTCTGTCTGTAAGATAAAGCATTTTCAGGACTTCTTTTACTTAAAAAAATGCATTTTATTCTTTTTAATAGATTTTAAGCGCTTTTCTGATACGAAAGATGGTATTAGTTGTTTATATTGCAAATGAAGTTTATAGATACCCCGTATAATTTCAACGTATGCCAGGAAAGAAAGGCGTCTGAACACCTTCCACTTAGAAAACACCCGCCGCATCTTGGGAATAACATGAAAAGACTGGGTGCCTATCATTGAGGTTTTATCTCGAACAGATCAGACAGTGCAGACGTCGTTGGTTTGGTCACGTCGACCGTATGCCAGTTGACATCCGTAACTATCTTTTGTATGGAAATCTGGTATCTGGAAGACACAGCGAACGGCTACAGCTGTGGTACCGCTATGCCAAACGCGATAGACAACAACACAAAGTTCTGGGATAATCAGGAAGTCAACCGTTCCAGATATATATGACTCTTGATCAAACTTCTCAAGTCAGGGGATGAGAAGTTGACACAAGTCACTAGAGAGAAGCGGACCCTCAGAAAGCACAGCGTCGGCCCCAGCGA
This sequence comes from Sepiola atlantica, assembly GCA_963556195.1. NCBI lineage: Eukaryota > Metazoa > Mollusca > Cephalopoda > Sepiida > Sepiolidae > Sepiola > Sepiola atlantica. The sequence goes on from OY744516.1 coordinate 151,317,952, forward strand.
ACCAAGGTCAGAACACACATGCGACCTTTGCAGCATAGACTGTTGCTCACCCATCAGCTTCTACAGTCATAGACGTCAATTCTCCAGACAAACAGACAACTGGGATGCTACTTATAGTCAACCTTGACCGATGGAGGTTTACTAGAACTTGTAGATCAGAAAGATCCTCTGCCAAAGGAGACCAGTTGCTATTTAATTCTGTAGGGTAATCGCCGTCGCAGTCCAGCTTTAAGGACCGGTATTGACAGGGAAATATGTTTGTTTTAACTGAGACAACTTTAACTTATTGTCTGCTTGAATATAATAGGAAATCTATTGTGGTTTTCTTTCACCAAAATATATTACAGCCATAACGAGGACATTTTCAGTCACTAGGGTTGGCGCACCCGTCTATGAATAAGGAAACCTTTTTTATAAGTATTACAAAATAGAGTAAAGTGTCCTTTTGAAGAAGAACTTTTACAATTAAATAATAATAATTGGTTTTGTTGCCAAGGAAATCTTGTATTTCCGTGTTGGAACACGAAAATCTACTGCACAACTTCAGTTTCCTGCATCACGCAGTTTTGGATTTCTAGGATAAATAATTATTTCAGAATATTTTTGATTTGTATTATTTGGATAATTCGGACTACTGTTCTCATATTAGATGCTATTCTCACAACCTTGCGGCCGATGTAACCTCCAACCTTCAGGTACGAACTTAGGAATCAAGCCCGCAAAGACTCATGGCGCAATGAATAATAGTTCTAAGTGACGGACTTCTGGATATTGAAGGTTCAATCCTCAGTAGAGGCGATACTAAGAATATAATTAAGAATTACTTAAGTCGGTTACCACGCATGGACCACAGGTTGTCCTCGGCGATTAAATAACGGGTTCCGTTTGAAATTCAGTACAGATTCACAAGTTCGACATAAAGATTCCCGAGTTCGACATAAATATTCCTGAGTTCAACAAGACGCACCTGAAAAATATCAGGGTTGACATCGGCCGAAAAGTTGTGAGAATAACATCCAAGATGAGAACAGTAGTCCGAATAATTCAAATCAAACGGATAAATAATTGTGTCACCTACTCATAGAATGAACAGGAATATCACAAGATCATTCAATATATCATATTTAAATATTTATTCTTAAATATTTATCCGTCCCGTCACACAGAAGTCTGCCCGACGAATTGAGAACGCAAATGTATTTCTATAATGAGACGTTTTCTTTCTTTTTTTCTTTTCTATCTCTCATACAGAGTTATATGTTCTTTCTTTCCGTTTTTATTTTTTTGTCATAGTTTGATACGTTTTCAGTCTTTATTATTTCGTTGAGTGAACGTCGATGCTCAATTTCCAGTTAACATCTTCAATGTATTCTAGGAACTGCAGCTAAGATTTACGAATCTTTGAATCCGATGCGAATTATTATCATGCAGATAACTCCTTTCCAATAATCCAGTGCTACCAGTCATCCATGGTCTCCAGCTCTCAAACTCACCAATACTACACAGAAACCGCTATCCGTTGCACTTCACAATTATGAAATACCCCAAATGCTACTGAAATGAACAAATATTACATCTTATCAAATTTATCTCGAACGCTCTGAATGAAAATCAAATATGATCGCGATTTGGGGATAAATACGCGTGTTTCTGGCAAAAATTGATCTGAAATGTTCTCTAAAGTAGTTTACGATTTTTAAAATACTTTTCTTGTTTTCTTCTGATGAATCATTGTCCTAGAATATTCAATATATGCTTGAAAACTTTGATGCAATACACAATTGAACAAACGGCTGTTTAAATAATTTTTTTTACTAGAAAATAAAAATATAGTCGCTGAAATCTGCTTCTTTCTATTATCTATTTATAAATGCTCTGGAATTATAAATTAATATCTATTGAGCTTAAACATTAAAGGTTTGACTACGAAATATATATATATATATATATATATATATATATATATAAGCATATGCAGGGGAGAACACTCATGCGTATGTAAAATGGAGACAACTCTGTACGCTCAAGATGGGCAAAATATACTATTAGTTACTTATCGCTAAAAACAATAAAAACAAAAATAACTTTATAAACGATGAATTGTTACGTCATTTCCGACGGGTGTCTAAGCGTAACAGTTAGTGTACTCGTGTGGATCGCAGGTTCTAGCCCAGTCATAGTAAGCCACGCTGATGATTCGCAGTAACGTATCCGTAGATAAGTATTTTATTTATGAATAAATGGGAGGGCCTGTGTACGAGTGGTTATAGCACTTGTCTTTGGGCTGGACGACCCGGGTTCGATCCCACTCACGGCATGCGAATTTTCGGGTTTGAAAACTCTCTCTGTCCACCCAGCAGTAAATGGGTACCTGACTAAAACTCAGGGAAGGTTCAAGGAAGCGGAAGGAGAGGGATGGGCTCCGCCTTCCATATGCTGTGCCCTAGACACGGTGATTCTTAACAAATCACCGCCGCTACGGCCATGGACAGTGTGCGATGTCGGCAACGACACTCGTGCGCGTCCAGGCTATGCGACCTTTACCTTTTTTACCTTACCTATGAATAAATGCAAGTACTAAATAATAAGAGTTTCAAAGCCAAAACTCTAACTCGCACTGGTATCATCTGTGACTTACTCTTTGTTGATGCTGCTGCACTTGTAGCTACGTCTTTCGCAGAAGCTCAGAAACTGATGGATAGATTCTCTACAGCTTGTAAAGCATTTGGATTAACAATTAGTATTGTTGAAGTAGTTTAGTAGCCTGCCCCTGCACCGAAGCAAATAATAGGAGTGAAACAGAATTCACCTGTTTACGTGTTTCCTGAAAAGCCAATCAAAGTTGACGGCCATAACACATCAAGTATGTGAAAAACTTTAAGTATCTTGGTAGCAAATTAATGCGAGTGGAACCTTGGATGATGAAATAGTTAACCGAATAGCTAAAGCCTCAAGCGCATTTGGGAAGCTTCGTCATCATTAGGAAAGACCGAGGAGTAGCTTGAAACCAAGATACAAGTCTACAGAGCTGTAGTTCTTGCAACTCTTTTGTATGACTCAGAGTCTTGGGCATTGTATAGGAAGCAAATTTAACGGTTGGAGGCTTTTCCCAAAGGATGTTTTCGAGAAGTTTGTTGAATAACCCTTAGTGATGGGATGACCAATGCTGACCTTTTCACTATGTGTAGTACTGATGGTATTAAGTCTTTTCTCATGAGATCACCATTACGTTAAGCTGGTTACGTGATACGTATGGAAGATAACAGAATTCCCAAAATGCTCCTGAATAGTCGACTAGACGGTGATCGAAACGTGGGTCGACCGTTGCTTAGATACAAAGACAAGCTAAAAAGTAAACTCATAGCCACGAATATTAACCATGTTTTTTTTTTAGATACAGCAATTGATCGTGATGAATGGAAGAGAGAATGCTATAATGGCACCAAGAATAATGCAGAATCGAAAATTGTAATACTTCGTGAAACAAGGGAAAACAACAAAATATCTGTTACTGTTCTAGCCATATACTCAAACAATTTACACTCTTGCACAATCTGTGGACTTCTCTGCAAATCACTCGCAGAACTGAAGAGTCATTTGCGACTCAAACACAGGGTTCAATAAACAGGGTTGACGGAACCTCATACATCAAAAACGACAGGAGAGTCCGTCATATATGTGTGTGTATAAATAAAGAGGGGGAAATATATGTATATATATATATACATATATATGTATATATATATATATATATATATATATATATATGTATATATATATATATACATATATATGTATATATATATATATATATTGTGTGTGTGTGTGTATTTAGGCAGCATTTTCTCATTTATGCAAACGTTATTTTAAAATAACAGAATTCGTCTGTTTAATTATATCTTTTACATTTTTTCTGATAGTCAAAAAAGTATTAAAATAAAAAAAAATGTTCCATAGGTTTCACAGGTTTAACGAACGTTTTCGATTCTTTGTCGAATCATCCTCAGGCGTCAAAAGCAAATAAACAAAAAAGCTGGAGAAAGAAGAGAAGTTTTAAAAAGACAGTGGAGAAACGCGCAGAGAACGTTTTCGCATTGTTCCAGAAAGCGAAGGATAAACGGCTTTTAATCTCTCTCTCGATATATATATATATATATATATATATATATATATATATATATATATATATATATATATGTCGAGAGAGATTTAAAGCCGTTTATTCTTCGCTTTTTTCATTAGTCTTTTTGTACTATTTTATAAAGTTCATTTTTTCATGTCATTTTCTCTCTTCTCCACATCTCTTTTCCCCTATTCTCTCAATCCTTGCACTCTGCCAAGTCATGACTTTTACAAAGCCGAACTTTTTATCTAAATCGCTATTATCTTTGCAAGTTTAATTCACGTATGACTTGTTCCATTCACACTCGAACAGCCGTTGACATTAGCGGCCTTTCTTTATTTTACATTCCAATTTTTGCACATGCCCAACAATCTGTGAAAGCAGTTGGCATCGATCGTTCCTATTATCAAGAATTTAGTTTGTTTTGTTTTGTTTATGGCAAATCAACCCAATTTGGTTATTTCATACACTGAAACGTAATACTAGGCTTGTATGTTTTACGGAATATTAACATTTTTTAAAATTAAAAGAGTGAACTTTTCTTGGTACTCTTTTTACTATTGAATCATTACTTATGAAGGCCAAGAGCCACTTTAAGATATGGATTAAATTTTACGACATATAAACGTTTGTGGTTCACTAATACCGACATAGTAAAATGATTTCATCCTCTGTTTTACGTCACATGAATTCTGCTGGTGTAGCAAAAACATACACGTATTTTCCTGTCTGTTTTTACGGTATAAGAACCTTTTTTTCGGTTATATAATACTGAAAAGATTTTTTAAAACTCGTCTCGTATTTAACCGAATATCGACTCTTTTCGTGCTAATATAATGCCGACACACCCTAAAAGGCGTATCCGCTTTTATTTACGTGACTTCAACCTTTTGGAGGTTATTTAATGTTGAAAAAACAATAGAATACAATCTGTAGCATAAAAGATTTGTCTTATGCTTTGAAACTTAGAATTTATATTGCACTTGTGGTTTCAATCGTTATATGCCCCTGAGACGTGAACGTTAAAAAAAGAGGATGAGCGCAGACTCTCTGTATTTAAAAACGACTGTCTCAGAATCATGTAAGCCAAATACGTCTGGGTCGGTGTAATTCAAGAAACTCTTCTTCGGTTTCGAAATGGCATCATTATGAACAAACGAACAATAAACTGGTTCGGTCACGTGTTCAGAAGAGATCGTGAAAGCAATGCATATCGAGCATTCGAAGAATTATTTCCCAGTAAAAGACTTTGTCGTAGGCCTCCAAAGCGCTGGACTGATCAGATCAGCAGCGATGTAGATCATCCTTTGCTAACCGCGAGACGATTAGCAAAACACCGAACAATATTGGAAGGCTTGTGTATCCAAAACGTAATGTAATAAAGTAAACACAATATTATGCTTTTTTCTTATTTATAGCACATCAATGTAGCATATAAGACAAGGTCTCATTCTAACATTTATATGAAATTTATTGGCCTTCTTTGTTAAACATTTATTGTTAATAGACAAGGTGTTAGTAATAGATTGTAAGCATAACAACACTTTTAGATTATGCACTGCTTAAAACAGTACATGTTGAATATGATTTATTGTATCCGATTAGCAGAACTTCAGATAATATTTGAATCAGAGTAGGTTCTAGGTTCATACTTTTCCAAATAGTATTAGCATATAATTAAACACAATTAATCTGATCTGATTTCAATTCAAAATAGCCAATTCCATAGTCCGCGATGCAATCCATTTGGTTAATTACACTACCTTTACAAAATTTAGCTGAACACCGGGTGTGATGAAAAGAAAGTTATGAAATTATGTTTTAGAAATTGTGTACAGATTACCGAGGTCCACATGGACTCATGGCGCCACGAATAAAGTGCTAAGTGATAATAATTTTTAACTTGCAATCTTCTGGATGTTAAAGCTTTAATCTTCAGTACCGGCTATGCTAAATAATTCATAATTACTCAAGACTTCTAACTGATCATGAGTGACGTAACGAGAGCAAGCTACCCCCGCGGATTAAATAAAGGGTTCCGTTCGAAATTCTGTACAGATTCCCAAGTTCGATATAAAGATTACAAAGTTCGGCAAGAAGCGGCCGAAGAAGGTCGGCGGTTACATCGGTCGAAACGTTAAGAGAATAACACCCAAGAGGACAACAGTAATTCGAATTATCCAAATAATACAAGTAATAGAACTATTTTTAAGCGTGAACCACTGATTGCTAACGATTTGATCAATATTGTCTTTCAACTTGTGGGAAAGTTGTTTATTCATTTCTAGAATTCATGTTCAGCTGAGTTATATTGGTTTATGATAAGTGTGTTCTGTTGTATTTTGTAGGTGTGGATAACAGTTATCGATGCGGACTGAAAAATCATGTCTGTTCCCATTAATTAGGAAAGCATAAATAGTTCACAAGTAATAGTAAAACATATAAAAGGTGATTCTTTTGGGCGTCACCAGGAACAAAATTAGTGCGGGTAAGGTCGACATTTAGAACCATGTTTCCATCGACCTTTAGTGCGAAAGAAGAACTTAAATATACTTTCTTGGTCTTCCGAAAGGTGTACAAAGTGTCGTATCTATTCTGTCTTCGATCGGTAGAGGTAAAATCCTACTTTATTAGGGAAGGGGGAGAATAGAGGACGAAGAGGGGAGAAGAGAAGGAGGAGGTGTAAAAGAGGGGGAGAGTAGGAAAGAAGGAGAGTGGTAAGAAGAGAGTAGGGGGAGAGAGATTAAGATGGAAGGAGATAAGAAGAGAAAAAGGGAGAGAGGGGGAGAGGTGCGAGGATGGAAATAGATAGAGAGAAAAGGGGATAGAGAGACGTATAGAGAGAGAAGTTTAAAAAGAAAGATGTTGTCCATATTTTTTATTCTACTTAGGTGTCCATCCCAACAGAAAGTATTGATTTACTCCCTTCCAGGAGTTAGGCACAAGGCCAGTTTTTATCTTACTCCCACAAGTAAGATGTGACCCAAGGTCTGGTCGGGAAAGTGGGGTTTAAAAATTGCCTGGGCAGCCCCGTCGGCATTCCCCGGTAGAGGCGCCTCAGACAGTAAGCAACAAACTTACTCCTCCCCAAAAGGGGGAGGCGAAGCCTGGGAGGCTGGACCTCCTAGAACTGCACAGGACAGACCCATAGACCGGCGTAAATCAAGCCCAAAAGGCCAAGAAAATACCAGTCTATGGGGTGCAGTATCCATCGGAACAGATACTACACTTTGATCTTAGCCAAAAGGATCCCAACAGGGAGTAGCCATGCTTGTTTAATATAACATATTCCTTGGCCTTTTCGGCTTGGATCAAAATGTAGGATCTTTTCTGATACTATACTTCATATGTTCTGTTGTCCTCGGTCGGTGAGGGAGAAATCCGTGTACACGAGGGCAATTTTCATTTTAGTGCTCATTCAGAGCTTCTTTTAGGGGGGCTGGATTTTCTCACATTAATAACAGCCCTTGTGTCTAACCCGTTGGAAGGCAAGTACATGGAAACAAGCTTTATTTTGTTTTGACATTAAATGAACCCAAAAGACAGACCAGACACGTTTTATAGTGTTTCAGCATTTATAACCACAAACGCAAACAAAGCCGGACTTTTGACGTGTTGAAGTATTACATAACATAAACGATGGGAATATTACGCTTAAAAGCACCAGAACAACCTTTGGTGTATGACCTTTGGTGTATGACCCGAAACAAGAAGCAAGAACGATTATATAAGAATTCACTGTCTAACTAAAAGAAAACAAGAAATAAACAAACAAAAACAGGTGCGCAAATATTAAAGACAAGAAACGCCTAACTCCAAAAGACACGGGCAGGCGGTGCAAGCGGAAGCAGTTCCTTCGATTTTTAGTTCATTGCGTTTGTTCATACTAACAGGATGTTTCCCCCGGTTTGATTCCACTGTGAACAATACAACAGATTTATTTAGAAAATATCGTACAGGCTTATCTGTAATCAGCCGAGGGGAAAATAACAAAAATCTATTCGCTCACTGAATGTGCGCATTTAGCGATAAAAATATTATTTCAAACGTTAACTATAACTTATAGAGATTCGTGGACGCGTCTATGAAGAAAAAGATATTTATTCTTTAGAACTTTTAGTCACGTCATTTCCATTTCCTATAAAACTCACACTCGACAATTTTTATATCAGTTCGACCCTCACAATGTGACGCATTGACCTTTTGCACAGCTTGGGTAGGTGTTGTTCGTACCAGTTAGGGATACGTCCTCGACAATTAGTCCGACAGTGGCTTTGTTGCTGTCGGGCTTAAGTATGGTTCTGTTCAGTTCCAGGAGGTCCACTCTTCAAGGCTTTGCCTTCTGTCTTAAATCGCCCGATGCGTTCCTATTCGTGAATACCGAAAGTGGCTGCTCGGGCATTCTTTGTAGGCCAAAGTTCACTTTACTTAGTGCGCTGGCTTTTCAAATCCCAACCTGACCTTTTGTCATACCTCCTGCAGAGAAGGTAAATAAACATTGGTCTTTGACGAGGAGAAAAATGCATCATCTGTTCTGATACTACACTCCAAATTGTATACTCTAGTTCAGTGAAGGAGAAATCCTTCTAGACGCAGGCAATTTTTATTTTTGTCTTTTTCCAAAGTGCCCTTTTGAGGGGGGTGAATTGTTTCCACATAAAAACAACCTTGTGTCTAACTCTGCCTTCATGGAGAGGCAAGTAAAAAGGGAATGTTCTATTAAAACTTGCTAAATACGCATGTACGTTTAAATTCAGCGAACAAAAGTGTGTAACTACAACGTCGCATAGATGTTGCAAAACACATTGTTTTGATAAGTTTATCGGCTTTCGAGCTGGGATGAAGTTGTTCTATCTGTTTTCTCATCGGTCGGTGAACGAGAGGTCCTTCTAGACTTAGACCATTTTAATTTTTTTGTCCCTATCTAGAGTACCCATTTTGCGGGAGCTGGATTTTCCTCACATTATCTAACTCTACCCTCGTGGGGAGCGAAGTAAAGGGGAAGTATCCCAAAACCCCACTTCGTAACTTTGCCTTGTAACGTTAAATTAACATTTATTTGAAGACTCCCCATGACATAAAAATATAATTGTAACACAACTATTGAAAAGGTAAAATATATATAAAATTCGATCGAAAAAAAAACAAATCCATTTTTTATTGTTGGGCTTATCGGACAGTGTCAGAAACATTCACAACGATATCCAACGAAATCCACTACAAATGGCCAGCAAGCTATTTAAAATTACTCTTCAATATTGTTTTCTTTTTCTTACAATGTTGTATTTTATTTATTAACGATATTAAATGTGAGAGCCAAAGATTTCAATGATTTCAGGAATGTATTCTTTTCAAATGTTTGAGGATAACTGATCTGAAAACCTAATATTGCATGCTTGTACTTGGTTTATTTTGAATGCACTTGTGTGGGTAGGGTGCCGTTTTCGATGTCATTATGTGGTAGAATTAGGACATTTTGTACATTTGCATCGTCAATGAATGTGGCAGCTGTGGATTTGTTTGTTTATTAAAAAGCGTTTCCCTTTTTTTCGTTTTCCTTTCCTTTTTTTTTTATTTACTTTTACTTTTTCTTTCCATTTTTTTCTTTTTTTTCTTTTAACTTTTTTCTTTTTTCTTTCCTTTTTCTTTTCTTTTCCTTTTCTATTTCGTTTTTTTCCCATTTTCTTTCCTTTTTCTTTTATTTCCCTTTACTTTTCTGTCGATTTTTTTCGTTTTTTCTTTTCTTATTCTCTTAGTTTCTATTTTCATTTCTTTCTTTCTTTTCTTCCCTTTCGTTACTTTCCTTTTTCTTTATCTTTTCTTTCTATTTTTCTTTTCTTTCATATTGCTTTTATTTCCCTTTACTTTTCTGTCGATTTTTCATGTTCTTTCCTTTTTCTTTTCTTTCCTTTTTTCAGCTTCTTTTTTGTTTTTCTTTTTCCGTTTTCCCTCTTTTCTTTCCCTTTTCTTTTCTTCCTTTTTTCTGTTTTCTTTTTTCTTTTCTTACCCTTTTCTTTTTCTTTTCATTCTATTTTCTATTCTTTCCTTTTTTTTTCTTTTTCTTATTTACTTTTGTTCTTTCTTACTTCTTTTTTATTTATTTCACCCTGGATTATTTCATTATTTCTCTCTTTCAGTCTTTCTTTCTCGTTCTCTATAATTATTTTATTCGCCATTTCTCATGTCTTGTTTTCTTTTTCCTTAATCTTCTATTCTTTCTTTCTGTCTTCCTCTTTCTCTTTCTATTTTATACTGTTCTTATTTCTTTCCTTTGTTTTTTCTATTTCCTTTCTATTTTTACATTTAATTAGAAAAATTATTTTATTGTTGCTCACTTTTTTCTTCCTTTCTTTTCAATTTTCTATTCTCTTTTTTAACTTTGATTCTTTATTTCATTCTGTTTGCTTTAACATAGATCAATTGATTATTTCTTTTATTGTGACTTTCTGTCCATCTGTATTACTTACATTTCCCCTTTTAATTCTTATTTCTGTACTGTTTTCTTTCTTTCTATTTTCTATTATTTTATTATGCTACTAGCGTGACTCGTGTCCTGGCGTTGCCCGGGGAAATTGAGGAAACCTAGAATCTTTTGATCCCATCCGCGAACCTCATATTAATACTTTTATTCGAATAAGTGGGAATTATCAGACTAACAATCAATTTTACTTTTTATTACTAAAGCGTATTATTATCAACTCACTAGAATTTCTCACACGGGTCATCATCTGACAATAACCGGTGGTGTTCCCTGGACTCCGAGTGACAATTATTATTTTTATTATTTTTATTATTGGTAGTAGTAGTAATAGTAGTAAGATAGGCGAGAAAACGGAAAGTGATATCATCATCATCATCATCATCATCATCATCATCATCATCATCATCATCATCATCATCATCATCATCAGAAAATTTGCGAAAGTTGCCGTTTATATTTTAATGCTTACAAAGAAAGAAGCAATTTGTGTTTTATTATTGTCATCTTTATTGTTTACTTTGTGTAATTATACATTTTCAGGTGATGCCCGGCCCAAAACCAAAGCCAAGAGTTTTTAACGTCCCAAATACGTATTTCATTAGATGAATCTGTAATTTTGGGGCGTAGATGGGGGTTCTTTTTCACATCTACCATTGTTCACCTTTCATATTTTCGATTGGTGTTTTCTAATGTAGTTTAGTCGTGAATTACGAAAGTACTTAGATTACTAAAATGCAGAAAATATAATAATTAATAAATGATTTAATCGCTGTCTGCCATTACAAATGACAAGAGGTTTGGTTGTGCGCTTGTTTTGTTTTATGGCATACCAACCATTTTTGGATTATTTAATGCCGAATATGGTAATTTTGGTAACATTTGGTAATATTTGAAGATTAAAAGAACTTGAAGCATAAAAGCTTCAAGTTCTTTTAATCTTCAAATATTTTTTTAGTGTTTCGTTGTTTT
>OY744516.1:151332024-151342024 GCA_963556195.1 Sepiola atlantica
CCTGTGTTTTTGGTGTGTAGGTTTTTAGAAAAGATTTGAAAAAATGAAGGTGATTGAAGTGGGAAGGGTGGGTGGGTAAGAGTGTGAAAGAAGTAGTCGAAAGTGTGAAATGGGTGAGGGGGAGAGGGGAGATTTTGTTTTGGTTAGGTGTGGAATTTTTGGAGAGTAGGAATGTTTGAACAGCTGGCTGTGTCAGGAATGTGTGGATATAAGTAAGCTAGAAGGAAAATGTTGAAATGTCCTGAGAATGTTACAGTGAGAGGAATATATATATATATATATATATATGTATATATATATATATATATATATATATATATATATATATATATATATATATATATATAGTACTCGTTCATGCCGGGTTTCTTAACTTTTCGTAAATTTTATAGCCAACATTAGAAGTTAAGAGCATCAAGTAAATATTTCGTAAATTTCGTAAAATCACCCGAATAAAATCAGATTATGCGTTTTTAGGCGATTACGTGTTAACACCCTGAAAAAAATGTTGGAAAGACGAGAAATATTTTAGAATTTAGACTTAAGATCAGTTCGGCATATAAATTGAACATAAAATGATCCCCAATTTCCGGGTAATTCTAGCTATTTAACACAGTTAACCAAAACGTTTTTGCTATTTATCATAAATTCTGTGCGATTTCTGGATGGGGGAATGGTCTATGCTGAAAAGTTAGTAAACAAAATAATTATTTATCCTTATTAACAGTAGGTCTGCATTACAAGCCCCCCACCCCCACCCAAAAACTCCCTTAACCCTGCGAAAAACCTTTGTTCCAAGTTGCAAACTTTTTTTAAAAAAAACTCTGTTATCGCTAATATTAACCCCAAGTCAGAGTGGCAAGCCTCCCAAAGGGAAAACCTCGTTAAACCATACGTAGTCACCTAAAAAAGACCCACCTTCCAAAAAAAGTCACATAAATTAGTTTTGGTTAATTGTCTGAAAACGCTGGTATGGCCCGGAAATCGTAGTCGTTTTACGTTAAATTTATACGCAAAACTGTTTTATCACTCTAAATTCAAACATTTCTTTCAGAGTGTTCATACGTAATCGCCTAAAAAAGTACAATATCATTTTTTGTGGAGGGGGTGATATTTTGGTAGTTTATTATTACATCATATTCGGGTTTATGATGATGACCGATACCGTGACATCAACTAGGGTATAACTGGAACGCTATATGGAAAAAAACAATTGCCCAGTGCGGGATTCGAAACCACGATTACATAGACTATCAGATTTTAAAGCGGACGCTTATCGTTTTTCTAATCTACTTGAACGAATTCAGCACCGGATTTTTTTACCATTTTTAGAATAAAACTGTTCGATTGTCTAAAATTTCTACTTTTAGACAATTGAACTATTTTAACAAAGAAAATAAATATGAAATAAAAAGTTCTTATTAAAGTAAAAATCAAGGGAGGCGCGAGAGCGCTCTATCCCTTAATAGACTCACGAATGGCCTATGCTGGATATCTCATTTCTTTGATCAATTATAACTAAAAAACCAATAAACCAAATTACTTAAAATTTTGCACAACATTTTTATTTGATAGGTTCTATAAGTATGTAGAATTTCAGCATCATTAGTCAAGGCAACCCAGAGATCCAGAAAGTTCAATCATGAAATCATGTTATCTGTGTGTACGTACGTACGTACGTACGCACGTACGTACGTACGTGCGTATGTGCCACCTTGTATCTCACCAACTATTTGATGGATTCAGCTGATTCTTGGCAGAGATAGAGGTTTTAGGGTCTAGTTGATGGCATATTAATTTCAGTTTACCATATACCTTAGTTTTCCAGAAAATTCCAAAAACCTTAAAAATGACTATTGTATTGAGGCATAGCCTTTACAAAAGTAGTGACATTCCATGATAAATGCCAGTAAACTGAAATCATATGCCCTTAATAGGGTTAAGATGAAGATTCATATACACTAAATGTACAAAAGCAAGGAAATTCCAAAATTTTTACACTTTTATTGTCATTAAGAGTATGCGAGCACAACAGGACTATGTATTTTACTGGTAGGAATTTTTCTTCAGCCCACCTCACACACTTCATTCACTCATGCATAGGGATTAATACTGTAGTGATGTGATAATGAAATGGTTTGGTTGATATGTAGTCATAACCTTAATGACAATAAAAGTGTAAACATTTGGGAATTTCTTTGCTTTTGTACATTTAGTGTATATGAATTTTCATCTTAACCCTATTAAGGGCATATGATTTCAGTATATGGAATATATTAGTTAACATTTATCAAATATTTTTATCTTTAGGCTAAGAAGAACATGACCGGATCGGACTGGTTCGCGTTCTCTATGTGTGGAGGCCATCAATATTGCCGTAATGACAGAGCAGAATAATTCTTCTAGCAGTGCACAGAAGGATAGGAACGTGCATTAGACTCAATGGTGACGAGTTGCTTTGAAGGGGAAACCATGTAGTTTGTGGCTTTGAATACGAATAAATAGTTTGCGACACAAATCCTGTTACTATTCAGATATACTTCGGACATACAAGCCATTGTGATATTTCGTACTTGTTTCAGATTTGTATTCTTATTTTCACACAAATACAATACTATGCTCATATATTACTAATGAAGATGTGCTACATGTCTGTCTAAATTACTCTCTTTTTAGGCTGAATTCAGTTTACTATTCTATTTCAGACTAATGTACTATCTTTCAATGCGTATTACATCGCGTAGGATAGTGTACTATATGTTCGGTTGTGATATTACCATCCTCCCAAGAAATGCGTCCTTCTTTTTTGGGGGGAGTTCGGAGAGTAGTGAAATATCTGTTCTGTTATCAGTGGACTATTCTCCCAGGCCTTCTCTTCTGTTTTAAGGGAGCAGTGTAGTATATGTTCATATACTATCATCCTAGGCATTACCTGCTCCTTTTTAGGGGGTAGTGTATTGTATCTGTTTTATAATACTGATACCATTCTCCAAGGCATTACCGCTTCATATTCTGATAGGTTGTGTTAGTGTAGCACATGCGATATTTTCATGATATAATTCTCGATGGCATTATAATCTCCTTTCTGGACTGTATTATATATATATATATATATATATATATATATATATATATATATATATATATATATATATATATATATATATATATATATATATTATATTATATATATATTATATATATTTATATATAAATATTTATATATATATAAATATATATATATATTATATTATATATATATTATATATATTTATATATAAATATTTATATATATATAAATATATATATATATATTATATTATATATATATTATATATATTATATATAAATATTTATATATATATAAATATATATATATATTATATTATATATATATATTATATATATTTATATATAAATATTTATATATATATATATATATATATATATATATATATATATATATATATATATATATATATATATGTGCTGTTACATGTATGAATGTTTTCTATTCAAACGAGTCTGCCAGTTTAGTTACTAGGGCATTCAATGACGTCAAACTATTGTATGTTCAATTCCTGCAGCTTTCAGACCGCGACATATGTGTGGGCCTGCTTAAAAAACGAGACATATAAAGACAAGAGATAAACTACTTGTACAATAAAGAAGCTATTTGACACATTCATGTGTCGCTTCACCTCATGGGCGTGATAAAAAATGTGATTGTGCTGAATCGTCATGGAAAATAAAATATATTTCTTTTTAACATGAAAGGGGGTGAATAATTTCAGAACGATCATAAAGTCAGATTCTTTTCTCTATTACATTTTAATTGTGATGTTTTCAAAATGCATTATTCCAAACAGTGTACATCTTTTGGAAAATCAATAAGATAATGTAATCTGTATTTTAATAGTAATATTTGATTCATAATCTTTTGGAATATCAATACTATTTATTTATCTACCTCCCACAGCGGTAAGATGTGGCACAAGGTCGGAAAGTGGGATTTGATAAGTCAGCACTCTAGAGAAAGAGCACTTTGACCGTTAAAAATTGCCTGTGCAGCCCCGTCGGCATTCCCCGGTAGAGGCGCCTCAGGCAGTAAGCCATAAACTAACCCCTTCTCAAAGGGCTAGAAGGCAAAGCCTGGGAGGGTGGACCTCCTAGAACTGCACAGGACAGACCCATTGACCGGCGTAAATCAAGCCCCGAAGGCCAGACAATACCGGTCTATGGGGTGCCGTATCCATCGGAATAGATACTACACGTTGATCTTGGCCAAAACGCCGAGAAAGTCAATACTATAAATTCCTTTAATTTTGATAGTAATATTTAATTCATAATCTTTTGGAAAATCAATAGTATAAATTTTAATAGTAATATGTATATTACTGTAGATTTTACTCGTGATATTTAAATATTTACTATTTAAAAAGTAATATTTACATTTTAATAGTAATATTTGATTCACGATCTTTTGAAAATCAATAGTATAAAGTCATTCATGTTTTAATAGTCAAATGTAATTCATAATCTTTTACATCAATAACATTGGCGGACTTTGACTTTCGGAGAAAGAGTGTATAGTCACGTGTCGGAATCTTTTATTATTTTTACCGGATTCGAGTCTGGCTTTTCGGTTTCTTTTCTTCAGTCTGTTGTGGCAAGTGTCTCTTCGAATACTCGGACAGTTTTGCCTTTGTAATTCCCATTCTGCTCTCTGTTTCCCCAACAGTACCCATATATTCAGAAATTTAGATGTAAACAAACATCTAGGTGTTCAGCACCTCACCCAGGTTGTCCCCTATAATTATGGCCCCTAGCACAGCAGCCCCTTACGCTGGCAATATGAGTTGTTAAGGTGAATAAAAGTTAGAAAAATATCTATTTGCGCACTCTTCCTCCAAGCAAAACAATGAAGATTAATATATTTCCGTCTGATGATTCTGAAAGTTTGAGATCTCTTTTCACTGACATATCTGAAATGCAGCTGAGGCCTGCGCATGACTGTCTTTTCTTGCACAAGTTCACTGAAAAGAATATCCTGCGGGATCCTAAATATTTAGATACTTTAGAACCAAATACACAATCAATTAATCAGTAGATTAAATTCACTACTACAGACTAAAAGTAAAATAAGAACTGTTCGGGCTCACAAAAATTCCTCCATTCGTGCTTGAGCAATAAATTATGTCCCCCTTTTATTTTGTTTAGAATCAAATAAGCGAAATTACATCTCGGACACCTCAGTAAAAATATCATGAGTTATGGAGTGAATCCCTAGGCTCTTTGTTGTTTTTCGACAAAATATACTTTATACAGTACGTTGCCTTTCTAGGTTAACGTTAATACACCAGAATAAATTGCAACATTGAATTTATTTTAATTTGGCTGTTCGCGGTACCCTCATATTAGTCAAAACATCCTCAATAGTTTTCCCCTCAGTTGTCCTTACTTGAACTTAACTGTCACATGGTTTGTACGTCTGCAGTCCTTCTACAATTCCGGGAGTAAATATACTCTTAATTCGAAGCCCTCTTTGCTACATTAGCAAGACTCTCTTTGATATCTGACTCTAAAGTAAGTGACCTTGAGGCTAAATTAAATGACTTCGCTGATTCGTATGCAGGTAAATCTGTCTCGTTATGTGGATCCAAATGGCGCGTGAACATTTCTGTAGCTTAAAGCACTTCGTCATAATAAATGTTTGGTTTTCACAAAATCTGATAAAGGCTCAGGGGTCGTCA
Source organism: Sepiola atlantica (assembly GCA_963556195.1). Classification (NCBI taxonomy): domain Eukaryota; kingdom Metazoa; phylum Mollusca; class Cephalopoda; order Sepiida; family Sepiolidae; genus Sepiola; species Sepiola atlantica. The sequence goes on from OY744516.1 coordinate 151,337,778, forward strand.
TCCTTGATCATGAGATTACGTTAATATAATGATGGCTATCCTGGGGAATTCCTCCAAATTTGTTCAGTTACGTCCGGTAGATAGTAATGAGATTATATTTCAGAATTGATCAGACCTTCTGGTTCTATCCGCCCCACCTCAATTATTTACCTAAAGTTCATAAGGACGGAGTACCGTTAACATTTATATTACTCATAATAGAGTTATCACAGCATAAGGTAGCCAAATAGCTTGCCACCATTTTAGAACCAGTTGTGGAACGCTATAGTTCATTTTGTATAAAAGAATCTTTTTTATTTTTGGACGTTATACAAAATTATTCCTATACTGACAAATGTATGTGTTCCTTTGATATATCAAATCTTTTCACCTGTGTCCTTCTTATCGAGATGAGTTATGTATATGTAGATGCATTATATCGTAGCCAATTACCCACTCCTTCTGTTCTTTAAAATATTTTCATGGAATTAATGAAATTCGTCACTATGTCGGTTGAATTCAGTTTTAAGGACATTATTTACAGACAGATTGGTAGGGTTTCTATGGGTTCTTCCTTGGGGCAAGGATTGGCTAAAACCTTTGTAGGTTTTCATAGAAAGGATATGTTATCTGGTTTTACTAGACCAGACGTTAACTTCCGCTATGTTTACGACACCTTTTGTTTGTTAAACAATGAGACGGAAGCTGACGTTTATTTCACGTCCCTTAACAATATTCATCCAGTTCTCAAGTTTAAGTTAGATAATGGAGCCAATTTTTCACTTCCATTTCTCGATGTGTTAGTTTGTAAAGGTTCCTCCCGATTTTTAACTATAGTATACCGGAAACCAACTTTCAGTGGACTCCACATCCGTTGGGACTCATTTTGTCCAACAAAACAAAAGTTTAATTTAATTAATACTCTTACTCATAGGACCTAAATGATTTGTTCTCAGACCAAACTGTATGACAAAAAATTACATTTATTACAAAGAGCCCTGCGACAATTGATATCCATTAGACATTGTTGAATCTAAAATCAAAAATAACATTTCAAACTTCTACAAAACAAAAACAGCTTCTGTGGATAGATGTTCTATTTACCTCCGTCTACATTGGTTGGGTAACATAAGTGATAGATTCGCCAAACAAATCTCTTTGTCTGTACAACAGTGTTACTTTGCTTCGAGAGCACGAGTTGTTTTTCCACCAGACTCATTATGACGTCCATTCGAAAAGATGTTCTCCCCCCCCTAACCATAATAATTATATTACTTATTTATTACAATGTAATTTCGGTTTGTACTACGTTGGAAGGAAGTCGCAAAGATTTGACATCCGGAGAAAACAACACGTGTCCACTAAAATTCGCGAGTCAAATTATCTACCAACTGACGTTTTGCATGATACATATAGTTCTTTCGACGAACATCTTATAAATGACCGTTCATGTGCCTCCAATTTTAGTGTTGACTTATTCTCCATTCTCAGTAATTCCCACTCTTTCTATCATCTGAATATTCTAGAAACTATTTACATTTAGTCTTTGCGACCGTCCCTTTGCAAGCAAAAAGAAAATATTCTCGGACTAAATGTGCTTTCTATTTGATTCACTTTTTTCTCTCTCTTTTCTTCGTTATTATCCTCATAGCATATACTATTTTCCCCTCTTAATCCTAACCTCGGTTTTAGCTCTGTTGAGCGACGTTCGAAACCGGCCAGCTGCCCTTCACTCTTTTATATTTAATCCATCATGTTTAACAATAAATATAGTGATTATATAGCTATAATCAAATTTTCTACGACAAAAACATATTTAAATATATATATATATATATATATATATATATATATATATATATATATATATACAGGGTGTTTCAAAGGTCTTGGGAACATAACGATTTTTAATAACTCAAAAACTATTAGGAGTTGAAAAATGAAATTGGTACCGTTGGAAAGGTTAAAGTTTCAAGTTTTGTGGGGAATCTTCAAAGTTGCTCAATATGAGCACCATTCGTCACACGGCAGACATCTAGTCGATAGTCCATTTCCTGCCAAACGCGTTCCAGCATCTTGACGTCAATGGTTCCCACAACTGCCGTTACTCGAGCCTTTAGTTCGTCAATATCTCTTGGAAGGGGCGGCACATAGACTTGTTGCTTGACAAAGCCCCAAAGGAAAAAGTCACACGGGGTAAGATCTGGAGACCTAGGAGGCCAGGGCATGAGAACGTCATCACCTCGCCCAGATCTCCCAATCCATCTACCAGGCAGCCTTGTGTTAAGAAACTGCCTTACTCTAAGACTCCAGTGTGGTGGTGCACCATCTTGTTGAAAAATGAAGTCATCAGATTCTGCTTGTTCCAACTGAGCCATTAACCAGTCTTCCAGCATGTTGAGATAGGATTCACCAGTGATAGTTGTCTCTTCAAAGAAGAACGGTCCATAGACACCTTTCTTGGAAATTGCACAAAACACGTTCACTTTTGGTGAATCTCGCTCGTGCTCAAGAAGTTCATGAGGATTCTCAGTACCCCATATGCGAGTGTTATGCTTGTAAACTTTGCCATTCAGATGGAAGGTCGCCTCATCGCTAAAAACAAGCCGGTCATCAAAGCCGTTATCTTCCAACTTCTCTTGCATTGCAATGCAAAAGTCACGGCGAAGTGGCTTATCAGTGTCCTTCAACTTTTGGACCAACTTGAGCTTGTAAGGTACCATTTGCAGTCGTTTCCTTAAGACACGCCAGACAGTTGCTGGAGCAAGCTGAAGTTCCCTGCTGGCTCTTCTCACTGATTTACGGGGGCTCCGCTGAAAGGCTGTCCGAACTTGCTCAACTGCATCTTCTGAAGTTGAAGGGCGACCTGTTCGCTTATTTGGGCACAAACACCCATCTTTCACAAATTTAGCATGCCATCTGACAATGGATTTCCTTTCAGGGGCTTCTTTTTTAAATTTCCTGCGAAATGCACGCTGAACACATGTCCACGATTCAGTCTTTGCAAATTGGAGGACGCAAAATGCCTTGTCTTGTTTAGAGAACGCCATTACTGCACCTGGAAAGATAACACAAAAATCATTAGTATGACCAAAAACTTGATTAAGCAAGCTTTAAAATTGCACCAGCTTCATTTTTCTACCTGGAATAGTTCATGAGATATACGCATTTGTAATGTTCCCAAGACTTTTGAAACACCCTGTATATGTGGGTGTGTGTGTGTGTGTTTGTGTATCAATTATTCAAGTTTAAATATATTTACATTATAAACACAACACCAATAGTTTCAAAAGTGTCCAATACAAAGTAGAGTTTTTATAAAATTAAATAAACATGGCTGACAATATACACCAGCAAATTCATGTTTCAACGTCTCTGCATCTTCTCAAGACTGTGTCTGAAAAAAATCAGTTTTGAAATCCGTCCGAAAAACACAAGGTGAAAAAAAGGGAAATAAAAGAAAACGAAAAAAAATAGAGGAAACGTGTTAAGGGGCGCGCGGTCAGCTAATTCGGTCAATCAGTCTCGTCTAAACCTAGCTGTCATCTCTTTGCTATAAATTCGTAGTTTTTAACCTCACCTTATTTAATTATGAAATAAAACCTTATTTTGAGTTAAATCACTAAGATATATTATCAATGTATGAAAAAAAATTTACGGTAATTCCCACACAATTATGTAAAATATGAAAAAAAAAATATTCATATTAGAATATTATAAATCATATCGCCAGCAATTAAAGGGTGGTACTTCCACTTAGGGTTAGGAGTTAGGGTTAGGGTTGGGGTTAGGGTTAGGGTTAGGGTTCCACAATTGCCGGTTTCTTCGTCAGAAATAAATCCATGTGCTTGCAAGAAATCTATCTGTTTTGCTTTTTCTGAAGTAAAATAAAGTATGTCTTCAAACTGAAACAAGTTAAGATCCATGATCGCAATTTAAGAGACAGTCAAGATTGTTAGAAATTAAAGAGACAATCTGGCTCAAAATTATAATTAAGAGTTACTGCCCCTTATTTACCTCTCAAACAGTAAAAGACAAATAAATCTTTTGTTCGGCAATTTAAGCAACAAGCACCTTTTTTTAAGTAAAACTTATCTCTCATTTTTGTTTACTTTTGTTGTTTTTTATTTGTTTTTGTTGGTTTTTTGTTGTAAGTTTCACCTCGATTATTTGTTTTTGTTTTTACAGTAAGATTAATCTTGCGTGTGACAACAGTAGAAAATCAATTGTTATTGATAAAAATAAATCGTTATCCCCCGGGCAATACC
>OY744516.1:151347024-151412024 GCA_963556195.1 Sepiola atlantica
ACACAGACATATCTCAGCGTGAAACATTCGCCACGTCTAGCCACAGGGAAGAGCAGTGATACGACGAAACAGCTGTATGTGAATGACTACATTTTCTCTTCACGCGTGCGTTGATCTCCATAATAAGGAAACAAATGATTGCCACTTAGCGTAAGGAATTAATCTGCGTAAAAGAATTGAGCTGTCTAAATATTTGATAATGCAAATGGGAAAGCACATATAGCATTATAATTTCCCTTACTTCGTAGCGAGGGTAATAGCGTAGGTGTAAGAAGCCCTACTACTGACCAAGCAGTTGGCTCTCGAATCTCACCATGAAGAGACATTCTCCGGCAAAATAGCTGTCTGTTACTACTACTACTTCTAATAATAATAATAATAATAATAATAATAATAATAATAATAATAATAATAATTATTATTATTATTATTATTAATATTATTAATAATAATAATAATAATAATAATAATAATTATTATTATTATTATTATTATTATTATTATTATTATTATTATTATTAATAATAATAATAATAATGTTTAATTAATAAATGTTCGTTTCCCTAAGTCTTTTTCCTATATATTTTTTGATCACACAAAACACATGCTAAAGTATTCCTCAGTTTTGAGATTGAGTTTCGTTTGAAAAAAAAAACTTATATTCTAATTGTTCTAATTAGCCGAAATTAACCCACCAAGTGACCCATCTCCTGTCACTTTCACTCTTTTTTACTGCATGGTGCTCTTATTTTATACAGTGTCTTTCTCTCTCTCTCTCTCTCTCTCTCTCTCTCTCTCTCTCTCTCTCTTTCTGTTTATTAACAGTCGAAGATAATAAAGAAAAGTTTAAATAGTTCAATATAAACAAACGGAAATATCACCACAAGTAATACTAGTATTTAATCCGTAGCTGTATAAGAAAAGAGAGAAAGAAAAGGGGGTAAGATACAGTGAGCAAAACGAAACTAATTCTAGATTTTGTCTTTTATTTTTTCTTATATTTTACTGACTTTGCAGACTCATTTTTCCCGATTCAAACAATTCTAACCCGAGGTCAATGAGTGACCCAAAGTCCAAAAATATCTTTAAATCATACCCCAAAACCGTTTAAAAGGAGGTGGTCATGTCTGGTAGGATAGTATTATGACAACAGAACAGATACTACAATACACCCTTCAAAATAGAGGAGGTAATACTTGGGGGATACACCCTCAAAAGAGAAGGTAATGCTTACGAGTATGATAGTATGGAAACAGAAAAGGTACTACATTACACCAGTACTCAAATAAAAGGAAGGTGATCCCTGGGAAGATAGTCTCAAGACAACAGAACATATACTAAAATATCCCCTGCTTCAAAAGAGGATGTAATGCGTGGGAGTATTACACCCACCCATTAAAAAGATATGAAGTAATCCTGGAAGGGCGGTGTTATGCCACCAGAACAGGTACTATACTATTAAAAATAATACAATAATAGATTAAATCAGTTTTTTGTTCATTCATTTTAAAATACTTAGTCATAAAAACATTAGTTTTATCGTTACTTGGCTTTTATGCTGAAATCAAAGTATAGTATCTGTTCTCCGCATCAAAGCAACATCAGACGTTTTACTATCTACGAAACTATTGCGTATATATAAGAAATATGACAATGCACATTACAAATCTATATTACAGAATATTAATTTATTAGAAACTGTTAAAAAATAAATATACAAATTAGGAATACCTAAAGCTGATTGTGGGTGTTTTCACATTACTATATATACGATATTATAAAATATTATGTCGTATCATCGATACGCGCCATAAACTGGTATCGTCTTGGCCTTCGGGGCTTGATTTACGCCGGTCTATGGGTCTGTCCTGTGCAGTTCTAGGAGGTCCACCCTCCCAGGCTTTGCCTCCCCTCTTTGGGGAGGAGTAAGTTTGTTGCTTACTGCCTGAGGCGCCCCTACCGGGGAATGCCGACGGGGCTGCCCAGGCAATTTTTAAATGGCCAGAGTGCTCACCTTCTCGGGCGCTGGCTTTTCAAACCCCACTTTCCCGACCCGAGCTTGGGTCACATCTTACTTGTGGGAGTAAGATAAACCTGGCCTTGTGCCTAACCTCCTGGGGAGGTAAATAAAATGTCGTATCATTGATTGATACACGCCATAAACTGGTATCGTCTTGGCCTTCGGGGCTTGATTTACGCCGGTCTATGGGTCTGTCCTGTGCAGTTCTAGGAGGTCTACCCTCCCAGGCTTTGCCTCCCCTCTTTGGGGAGGAGTAAGTTTGTTGCTTACTGCCTGAGGCGCCCCTACCGGGGAATGCCGACGGGACTGCCCAGGCAATTTTTAATGGCCAGAGTGCTCACCTTCTCGGGCGCTGGCTTTTCAAACCCCACTTTCCGACCCGAGCTTGGGTCACATCTTACTTGTGGGAGTAAGATAAACCTGGCCTTGTGCCTAACCTACTGGGGAGGTAAATAAAATGTCGTATCATTGATTGATACACCCCATGGACTGGTATCGTCTTGGCCTTCGGGGCTTGATTTACGCCGGTCTATGGGTCTGTCCTGTGCAGTTCTAGGAGGTCCACGCTCCCAGGCTTTGCCTCCCCTCTTTGGGGAGGAGTAAGTTTATTGCTTACTGCCTGAGGCGCCCCTACCGGGGAATGCCGACGGGGCTGCCCAGGCAATTTTTAATGGCCAGAGTGCTCACATTCTCGGGCGCTGGCTTTTCAAACCCCACTTTCCGACCCGAGCTTGGGTCACATCTTACTTGTGGGAGTAAGATAAACCTGGCCTTGTGCCTAACCTCCTGGGGAGGTAAATAAAATGTCGTATCATTGATTGATACACGCCATAAACTGGTATCGTCTTGGCCTTCGGGGCTTGATTTACGCCGGTCTATGGGTCTGTCCTGTGCAGTTCTAGGAGGTCTACCCTCCCAGGCTTTGCCTCCCCTCTTTGGGTAGGAGTAAGTTAATTGCTTACTGCCTGAGGCGCCCCTACCGGGGAATGCCGACGGGGCTGCCCAGGCAATTTTTAATGGCCAGAGTGCTCACCTTCTCGGGCGCTGGCTTTTCAAACCCCACTTTCCGACCCGAGCTTGGGTCACATCTTACTTGTGGGAGTAAGATAAACCTGGCCTTGTGCCTAACCTCCTGGGGAGGTAAATAAAATGTCGTATCATTGATTGATACACCCCATGGACTGGTATCGTCTTGGCCTTCGGGGCTTGATTTACGCCGGTCTATGGGTCTGTCCTGTGCAGTTCTAGGAGGTCCACCCTCCCAGGCTTTGCCTCCCCTCTTTGGGGAGGAGTAAGTTTATTGCTTACTGCCTGAGGCGCCCCTACCGGGGAATGCCGACGGGGCTTCCCAGGCAATTTTTAATGGCCAGAGTGCTCACCTTCTCGGGCGCTGGCTTTAAAAGTACCACTTTCCCGACCCGACCTTGGGTCACATCTTACCTTGTGGGAGTAAGATAACACTGGCCTTGTGCCTAACCTCATGGGGAGGTAAATAAAATGTCGTATCATTGATACACGCCATAAACTGGTATCGTCTTGGCCTTCGGGGCTTGATTTACGCCGGTCTATGGGTCTGTCCTGTGCAGTTCTAGGAGGTCCACCCTCCCAGGCTTTGCCTCCCCTCTTTGGGTAGGAGTAAGTTAATTGCTTACTGCCTGAGGCGCCCCTACCGGGGAATGCCGACGGGGCTTCCCAGGCAATTTTTTATGGCCAGAGTGCTCACCTTCTCGGGCGCTGGCTTTTCAAGTCTCACTTTCCCGACCCGACCTTGGGTCACATCTTACCTTGTGGGAGTAAGATACAACTGGCCTCGTGCCTAACCTCATGGGGACGTAAATAAAATGTTGTATCATATAATTAAATAAGCACGAACTGTATTGATATTAATATAGTTAGGATAGTTGGAAAAACTTTCGCATTTATTCATTTAGATAATATCAAAACAATTAATTATGAATGTATTATCAATAATTATATGCTTTCCGTTGTTTATATAATACCTCGCTCCGACCAAATAAAGATGATCAAGAAAAATCATAGGTATCTCTATTTGACCTAAATCTAATGACAATAGAATTATATCTCTTACCGAGACTTGGATGAAGACGCCATTACGTGACATAATTATGAATGTAAACACATTTTACGAGAGAGTTTCTTTACAATTCCGGATGCTATATGAATTACGATGTATATATTTTCATTTTCTAAGAAAACATATTGTAAGTAATACAAACTGCTGTTTGTTTTCACGATGTTTTTTTTTCCGGCCACTGTTGATTTTTTGTGCACGGAAGGACTTTTTTTCGGATTATGATCTGACAAAAAGATTTGCTACTTTTTGTATACCTAAAAATAAAGACATCTGGAAACAGCTGTAAGTTTTGATGGTAGTATATAGATTCTTTATTTTGGAATGTGATTTAGAGATAATTTAAGTCTTCAAAATAAATATAGATTATGGTCTTTTTTGCCATATCATAACATATAGACTTTCAATGTTTTTCTGCAGGTGATAATGAATCTTTTTAGATGACTTCAAAACGGTGTTTTTAATTGACTTGAAATAACAAAAATTTGGGAATGTACTTGCTTTTGTACATTCAGTGTACATGAATTTTCATCTTAACCCTATTAAGGGCATATGATTTCAGTATACTGGCATTTATCATGGAATGTCACTACTTTTGTAAAGGCTATGCCCCAGGACAATGGTAATTTTTTAAAGTGTTTTTGGAATTTTCTGGAAAACTAAGGTATATGGTAAACTGAAATTAAAATGCCATCAACTAGACCATAGAACCTCTATCTCCGCCCAAAATCAGCTAAATCCATCAAATAGTTGATGAGATACAGGGTGGCACATACATACGTACGTACGTACGTACGTACACACAGATAACATGATTTCATGATTGAACTTTCTGGATCTCTGGATCTCTGGGTTGCCTTGACTAATGATGCTGAAATTCTACACACTTATAGAACCTATCAAATAAAAATTTTGTGCAAAGTTTTAACTAATTTGGTTTATTGGTGTTTGAGTTATGATTGATGTTCGTAAAATTGACTCGCAGAGTTGAGAAAATAATTAAGGAAATACACAAAAGAGAAAACGTTGCCGTCTTTAATCAGACTTGTGTTGATAATGATTTGCTGGCAAAATATACACGGATATATACAGTTCCTTTCAATTCTTACAGTCCTTTGTTCACAGGTGAGACGTTTGCTAGTTTTTCTCTATTCTACATTTATTTCCATAGAAGGTGCTATACTGAGATCCAATCTCGTGTTCCTTGCAAAACATTCAAAGCTAGAACTCGTCTTCCTACCTTAATAACAAAGAACTTTCCTTTCTTCGTCTGTGTACCTGAAACCAAACGGAATTTCCATGAGCAGGTTTTCTTTTCAAGAACTTCCCACCTGTGAAACATGTTTCCACGGGACTGCTTCTCTACATACTCACCATTGTTATCTACAAAACCAATGTCTACAAATATTCTTTAGTCATCAGATTTAGTCTATTTCATCCATCGTTTTCAATCCTCTCATAGTATTGTACCACCCCCCAACTGACACTAATTCACCCTTATTCTTGAGTTGCTTTTGACCTTGGTTAATGGTGACCCAGTAGTATAAAAAGCATACCTATAATATCCATTATAATGAGATATGATCGTGTTGTCAAATATAAAGACCAGTGTTATTTTCAATCTCGTTCCTTTGCTATAATATTCCTGTTTTTTTAAATTTTAATAAGAAATATACTAATTCGAAGTCTTTACTATAGTAATAATGTGTCTATGTGTGTGTGCGTACGTTCGCGTTTGCATGTATGCAGGTATGTATGTATGTATGTATGTATGTATGTATGTATGTATGTATGTATGTATGTACGAATATGTGTGCGAGTGTGTATGGATTTAATTTCAGTGAATTATTGGATTGTCGAATCCCAAATGACATATGACATTTTCTTTCTTTCTTTACTCTACCAGATAGGGCATGCTATATCAAGATACAAGTAATGTCACGTCCTCCGGGGAAGGTTCACAAAGAAACCAACGTACGAGTTGAGGTAAAAATCGGATCCCCGATGCGTGACTTAAACGATGGAATCACCTGCGAAAAATGACCCCCCCCCCCTGAAAAATTACCAATCTACCTTCCTGTAATTATCGAAGAAACCTTTTACATATTCATGATCAATGGCGCACATGGCTAATTGATTTTTTAAAAATCTTTTGTGGGAGGGGGAACATAATTTTCCTTTAAAGTTTTAACCTGTGTTCTATTCTATACTTCTTATAAATTTACTCGTCGAACTGTGAAATAGATAAAAAGATAAAACCGTTTTATCATAACGGTGTCGAGCACATGAAAATTATTTCACAAGTGCACTACCTGACCGTATTACACTTTTTTCTTAAAACGATCACCGAAGTTCATCTCTCTCTCTCTCTCTCTCTCTCTCTCTCTCTCTCTCTCTCTCTCTCCCTCTGTCTCTTTGGAATAACTCCTTTTCTACAACAACGAAAAAATATATTCTCATTTCTCTCCCCCCCCCCCCCATGTGTCTAACGTCAGGTGGAAGTTCCATGAACATTTTTTATGAAAATCACTCAAGACAAGGCACGAAGCCACTTGATGTAAGAAGCTAAAATAGTACTTCATGGTCAAAAAACAAGCCAACGATAAATGTTAGATAGATAGATTCCAAGCCAGAAAATAGGAATTATTCCCCATTTTGTCAGAAACATCACTCATGGAATGTGAGGACTAAAGGACAAAATAAAAGAAAGCGAGAGTTACGAGGCTACTGAGAGTAAACCCAAGGTTCACTAACTTCTTTGCAAAGCCTACTCGTCTGTAGAAACACTTTATCGCAGGACTTATTCCCTACTGATTACAAATTCGTTGTCTTCAAATACAGTGTCAAGAAATCCTTGTCATAACGAGTACCATCAGTAATCAAACGCAGTTCATACCATTGATCAATGTTAGTACCTCGTTAGTGTTCTTCATATTTCGACCGGAAATTATTCACGTCTCATTGACCCTTATTCTCAAAGGGCTCTAGACATTAATATGTGGTAATCCAATTGTGTAAATAAAAAATAAAATAAGAATAAAATACTATTTATATTTGTATATATTTTAAATTAATTTTATACATACATAAAAGTAATCCATGGACACGTGTTTCTGGCTATCAGTCGTCATCAGCATGGCTAACTTGGACAAAGATCGAACCTTTGATATCATTGTCTATTGTCTGGAGTTTTACCATTCATATTTATATATATATTTAACTCCGAAATCTTCCATTAATTATTCTGAAGTGTTATGATCAACCAGACTAGACCCCTTGTATTGCTCCACAATATTATAGGATGTATCGATTAAGCTGATATTTTTTAAAGCTGAAGTTAATATTATTCTTCATAATTAAAGGAGGAAGCATACTATAGTCTGTAGTAGATTCACGTCGGCACTGAGATTAAGTCACTTTTTCTTTCTCTTTGTCTGTCATACTTCGTTTACCTGGACACAAAGAGAGAAGGGACGGGTAGTATGTCTTATAGGAAAAGCAAGGGCCTTTAAAAGTATGACGTCATCCCTTCGAGTCACGGATTGTGTTAATAAACCGTTATCGTCCATCACTGATTTGATGGATGGCGTCATCATTTTGTGACGTCATTCATTGTGCAGAGTTATCCTCTATCTCTGTTTTGTTTTTTCAATGACGTCATCCTTTATTGACATCATTCTTTATGACGTCATCTTTTTGCGACGTCATCAAGTGTGAACGGATACAAAAATATTTACAGTTTTTGTATATATATATATATATATATATATATATATATATATATATATATATATATATATATATCTTCTGGCATTTAATGTTTATCATTAATTAATGTTTAATGTTTATCATTGTGATTTCACCTACCTTAGCAGCAGCGAGTTGACTTAGGGGTTATAAACGCCGACTGTCGTCTAGACGGTCGATTTTCGATCCCGACTTGAGGCAGTTGCTTTTCTAGTCGCACTGAAGAGCTGTGATTCAATGAAACAGTCTGTTTGTATATATATATATATATATATATATATATATTTCGACGTGACAGAAGTCATTTCTAAGAAGAGACGAACTTTCCAAATTCATGTCATGCAGCGGGATAAGTCTGAGGTGGTTGTCTGACTTGCTATTTGCCTTTTTGCACTACTTGAAATGATTTCGTTTGAGTGACAGAACAATGTAAGCGTTTTACTCGCTAACTTTGGCGTGACGGGGTGAAAGTACATATTTATTTATATACAAAAAAATACGCATTAGTCTTTATTATAGATTGGAGGATGATGTGCGGGTTGTAAGTGAATTTTGTGTAATGCCTGTTTTTATTAAGACACAAACGCATAGAGATAGAATTACAACTTCTCTTAATATAAAAGATTGATATGATAGAAGAACACATTGACTCCCTTAAAATCAAGTTAACCCACCGGCAAGAACCTGCTGATACCAAATATAGCATCAGTTTTGTTTGCAGATCAGCTATTGATAAGTTATCCATGGACAGACATACACATATATAATTGCATATTGGCTAGGATCAGTGTGTAGTATCTGCACTTACACTTAATCTATTTTGTCCTGGATCGGTGAAGGAGATATTCCTCTAAACTGAGGCCATTTTTATTTTTGTCCCAATCAAGAGTGCTCCTTTTTGGTAATTGGATTTTTCTCACGTTAAAAACATACATGGTGTCTCACTCTGCCCTCGTGGGAAGGCAATTAAATAGGGGCACTTATATAATTGCGTTATGTATCTTTATTTTTTCCAATTTTCTTATATTTTGATTTGCTGGGGATGAAGTATCCTACCATATGCCATACATGTACTCGCTATTTCAGAGACTCCAACCGAGAGATTTTTCTAGAATTCTGACCGTCCCTTTAAGAGCAATTGTTTGGATCTCTCTTGCACTTGGTTCACCGGGTATATTCGCCAGGTAGTTTTTGAAAAAAAAAGTGTCTCTCTCTCTCTCTCTCTCTCTCTCTCTCCCTCTCTCTCCCTCTGTCTCTTTGGAATAACTCCTTTTCTACAACAACGAAAAAATATATTCTCATTTCTCTCCCCCCCCCATGTGTCTAACGTCAGGTGGAAGTTCCATGAACATTTTTGCATATGTATTAAGATGTATCAATTTGCATGTAACATTAAGAGAGATACTTTAGTATATATTTAAAGCGAAAACTAACAACAATCAGCAGCAGCTGACTGAAGTATTTGCATTGTTTTTCAACAAGACGACAGCTGTTTTTCCAGGCGATTTTAATCATAAGTGTTGTAGATAAGTTGAGAAGCAATGGAAAATACATATATAGATAAACGAGTTCATTGAGAGAAAATCTCACCGTGAAAGATATCAGAAAAAAGGAAATTAAGAAAAGACAGAAAATAAAAGCGTGTGTTTACTTTTAAGAGAAACGACCAATGAAAATAGTTCAACTCGTTACATCCGGTTCAACTGTTTTAACAGCTTAAATTGTTCACTTCGCATTTTTTTTATCATGGTCGGTAGAAATGGAAAATCCGTCCATACAAACATATAACTTCTTCAGTTTTACATATATGTTACTAAAGACATAATGTCGTTCTTGGGAGGTAGCGGTGGCAACATGGTTAACGACACGGACTGACAACTTGGGTGTGTCAAGTTCGAATCTAGGTAGTTCCACACAAACACTTTCAATTACTATGTTGGCAACCTTCAAGTGGTCACTCTTTCTAGAAAGAATTCTGATTAGTAAGATGTCGAGGAAACCAATGCCAACAATAGAAGAAATGAATGAATGAGTGTCACCGTTTTCGCTAGAATCAAAGTGTAGTATATGATCAATCTCGGGATGGTATACTTCCAGGCATTACCGCCTCCTTTCTGAGTATGGGTTTATTGCCTAGCCTGAGTCACCCTCATTCGTGAGAGTTGCAGCAGGTGTATAACGGAAGTGTTTTTATAATACAGTTCCCTTTTTGAGGATCTAGAGTTTACATAGATGTGTGGACGCATCAAACCATACTATTTAAAATTTAAACGTGACATACTGACGGAAGAGTGTATACAGATATGTGGACGCATCTAACAATGCTATTTCACATGTAAACGTGACAGACAAAGTTAATTGAGATGTGTGGACGCATCTTACAATAATATGTAATATTTAAGCGTGACAGACTGACAGAGTTTATAGACATGGGATCGCCAGCGACCAATGCCCGAGAAGCATATCTCTGTCGAGGCGTGTTGAATCTGACTGTTTTAATGTCATTGTTGTTGTTGCTTTGTTTATATCGGGTATTATCGATAAAACAACATTTAATTCTATCTCATAACATTTAAAGTCATATACTATAATTATAAAAGACATTTTGCGCTGCCTTGAACAATATAAGATCCATCCGGTCATCAAGAAAAGCATTGCAGTACATATAAATATGTGGCAAACAACCATGGCATTAAGCCACACTGATGGAACAATAAAAATCCCTGATATCAAGATCCAAAGAGGAATCTTCTAAGGCGATAGCTTATCTCCTCTACGTTTTTGCCTGGCGATTAATCCGCTAAGTAAATTATTAAACAAAAGCCGGAGTGCCTACAATCTGAGCCACTGCCGCCAACAAGACACACACAAAAGAGTCAACCACCTGCTCTTCATGATTGACCTCAAGATGTATCCTAGTTCAGACGCTGACTTAAGTCGACTCCTGCGGGTTGTCCATACCTTCTCCAAAAATATTGGAATGAAGTTCGGCCTGGACGAATGTGGCAAGTGCCCTCTCAGAGCTGGGAAGAAGATCCCAGCGGAAAACATACAGCTTGATGAAGATACTGAGATCAAAGACCTCGAAGAACAGGAATAATACAAATACCTTAGCATAGAAGAAAACGATTCAATTCAAGATGCCAAGATGAGAGAAAAAATTGGCAGAGAATAGGTACGCCGTGTTAAAAATTTGCCAAACACAGTTCACAAACAAAACAAAGTAACTGCTATTAACCAACTAGCCATGCCAGTGATAACATACAGTATTGGAATAATTGATTGCCCACAAAAGGACATTAATAGACTAAACACTAAAACGAGAAAAATGTTGACACTGTACAGAGTAATGTACATAAACCAATGTATACCAAGGCTTTATCTGCCAAGAGGAGCAGGGGTTATGGGTCTCTCAGTAATTGACCATCAACATTGAGCGACTATTGTGAGCACCGGCCAATATGTGAATATCTGATGAGCTCCCAGAACCCAAGCCTTATAATGGTACGTCAACACCAAGAAATGAGAGCAAGTAGAACAACCTCTATCACAAAACTTGCCACACATTTTGGACAGGAATGTATTACAAATGAGGCAGAAACGGACAATAATCGTGCCACAGAAATATCCCAAAAGAGCCGCCAGAAATACGCCAAGACTTTCCATTGCAGAAAACTGGAAGAATGGGACAAACAACAACGTGCTAAATATTTCCTAGATGAACTATCCCAGGAATATATAGATAAAGAAGACTCTGTAGACTGGCTGAAAAGAGGATCGCTCCATTACGATCAGGAGAAAATGATGGCTGCCCAAGATCAAGGCTTGATGGCAACTGCATTAAAAAAAATAAGTTGTCTCAGCAACAATAACACATGCAGGTCTTCAAACACAGATGTGGGGAGTGTGAGCCACCATACATCCAGTTGTAAGGTTCTGCTGGGGAATGGCTACTATACAATGAAACACAATGGAGTGTGCAAATATCTTCATTGGACTATATGTAAAAAGTTGGATATCCAGTGTAGTAGCAAGTCCTGGGAGCATGTACCAGAGAAAACAGTTGGCAATAAGTTATACACCATCCGCTATGACTATGCAATCCATACAGCTACATATCTAGAAAACAGAGCTGTTCAACCTGACATTATGATATGGAAAAATGGAGAAAGTAATAACCCTAGTTGAAGTCATTGTCCTTAATGATGCTGGCTTAAACAGAGCTGAAAGAGAACATATCACGAAATAGCATTATGTACGCCATGAAAAGAAACTTGACTCTCAGGGAGATCTCCATCATACCGATAATTATAGGAGCAACCGAACTAATGTAAAAGAATTTCAAAAACTAACTGGCGAATATACCCAGTGAACCAATTACAACAGACATACACACAATAGAGCATTTAGCATCTTAGAAAGATCTATCGTCTGGAGTGTTTGAAATAGCGGATACATGTCTGGCATCTGGTAGGAACACAAAAAGATAAGAAAATTTTAAATATATATTTTGTAAACATAATTATTTCTGTTTTTTTTCTTGTTATTTCCTTCTCTCTCTCTATATATATATATGAATAAAACTTGGGATAGAATGATCCGACATAATGGGAAATGAAAGAGGAAAGCTAAAACTTTGTTATTTTTGTATTAATCAACGTTTCTTCTTTATTGAAAGACTTCCTCAAGATGAAGAAAACAATGTAGAAAAATTATACAGAATATTAATTTTGATTTGTCAGAAAGTGTTGAGACTTAGGCTTTCCTGTATATATATATATATATATATATATATATATATATATATATATATATATATATATATATATATATATATATATATACATATATATATATATATATATATATATATATATATTTATATATATATATGAACAATATATCTCTATAAAGAGTATATATAGAGAGAGATATTATATATATGAATATTATATCGATATATAAATATTATATATATAAATATTATATCTATATAAATATCATATATATATATATATATATATATATATATATATATATTATGTATGCACGGTTCTTTCAGTAGTTGAACACTCTCTTTATGGCTTCCTTTAATATGTCTAATCTCTCACTGATACATCGGGTTGTTGATAGTGGCCGTGAGGGCTAAAGCGTCGGAGTTTGAGTTATAAACATGACATGTTCCGGGGTCCAAGTCCTGCGACCGGTATAAATAATTATCTCTCAAGGATGAAACGTATACGTATGTAGATAAAACAAATGTACACATATATATATATATATATATATATATATATATATATATATATATATATATATATATATATATATTAGCATACAAATACTACCAATTTTCCGGGCAGCTGTTAATATAGATGTAGCGTTATCTACAACAACAAAAAAACAATTTTCTTTTCACACTTTGGTAATTTTAAGAGAAACAACAAACATACGAGTGTCATGGTCTTAATGGATATATTCCAATCTTGAGATTCTATTTAAGCATCAAAATAAAGTCCCCATAATGAAAGTAATACATCAAAAATCGTGGCGATTCTCAAGAATAACCAACAGAACAAAAGAGCTGAAAGAAAACAAATATTCAGTAAATAACTGTTATCAAAGGCAATAAAGTTACTTTTATATCTACTTGCGTATTTTCATTGCATTTTAATCATTCGTCCAAATCCGATCACATTACAGTCCCATTTTCATGATGGCGTGAGCAAACATCCCCGAAGTTAGTTTAATGAGTTTTTTGTCTTTTAGGTGAAAAGCAAACAAATAGTCGACAAATAACTGTTCCAGACGTTTTAAAATTTTCTTTCTACTTAATTGAAAGGGGAAAAGTACAAAATATCATTAGTCTTCGTAGACGGTCGGCGATCGACCGTCAGCCATCTTGGAACTTTTTAATTAAAATGAAAAACGCTTTAAAATACTTTAAAACACACAATAAAAATAAGGCAGGTAGGTATAAAAGAAAATGTTATTTCTTTTGGTAACAGTTATTTCTTGAGTATTTGTTTTTTGCGCCCCTGTTCTTTCAGTTGATTATTTTTGACAATCGTAAGAAGCGGAACGTCAATTAGTCAAATTAAAGAATTATATATTTTTGAGTAATTTAAAATAGTTACTTTGTGTTTTCGCTTTTATTATCAAAGGCAAAAGAATAAGAATAAAAACTTCATGACCATTTTTAAAAAATATAAATCTCGTTTTTTTTTGTAATTTAAAAATTAACAACAAATTTTGTAAAATTCGTAAATTAACATTAATATATATATATATATATATATATATATATATATATATATATAAATGCAAGTTTCAACTTATGTGATTTGTTGAACAATGTTAAGACGGCTGACTATGGTGGTCCGCTTAATCTGACACGAATAGCATTTTTTCTCGACCCATCGGTTAGAGCGCTCGGAATTGATTTAAAGGTGACTCGTGTTCCGGAGTTGGTATCATGCATCGAAAAGACGTATACGTATGCGAATAATAATCATATATATATATATATATATATATATATATATATATATATATATATATATATATATATATACTTCGTCCTTTATAAACAGGACCTATCACTACTGGTCGCGCAATTCGAAACCCCGGAATCCGAATACTTTATAACTCAAATCCCGACATCAATAACCACTCGGCCACCGATGAATAGCTGAATAAACAGTGATAATTGTTATACTTATTCCGGCGGCTTGACATCAAGAGAGCGTTCTACTTAATGAAAGGAACGATGCATATATAGCTAGCGACGTCATGCTGTATATATATGCTGTAATATATATATAAATATATATATATATATATATATATATATATATATATATATATATATATATATATATATATATATATGTATATATATATATTGTCCATTGCGCGGGAAAATTGGGAGATGTTCTCCTGGTCCTTTTCTCGTAAATCAGGTGCAACAAAAACTTACACAATATAAGATTGACCTTAAGAACAGGATACTGACATAAAGGCACAGAGTACACGAGCAAAATATCGGGAATAAAAAAGTGCGCAAAATGATAATCCGCTTTTTTCTGTTACGGCACGAAGCACATCGGAGTTCGATATTGGTGCTCTTTTACGGCTCCGTCTTTGCTCGTACACATACCAACGATAATCGAATTAATGACGCAGTACAACATGAGTTTATTTCCCTAATACTGAGGCTGAATGATTACTGAACGCTGAACCAAGGACGATATTCGATACACGACATAACCTAAAATAAGTGAGCCTGAATTGAACCATATATATATTTTTGCATGTTTTTCATCAATACTTAATTGTTGATTTTCAATCAGTTTGGAACAATTATAATTAAATATCATATCTCGTTATAATTTTATAGATACTATACGTTATTCGTCTAATGGATATCGTTTAAGACAATGAAATCAGATTAATTGTTTTCATGAGAGAAAAAATAATGTATCTACTTTTTTCTCTAGGCTATAGATAGAATAGCAACTTGTAGCTAATTAATTGTATCAGATGAATCGATTATCTTAGGTATACAGATGTTGCATTAAATATATTAAACAGGGTTGATATTCTGTAAAACATATTTGACAATCATCTCATTGTGTTTAAGCATTTAATAACGAAAACAGGGTTGATATTCTGTAAAACATATTTGGCAATCTTTTATAGTGTTTGAGCATTAAATAACGCAAAAAGGGTTTATATTCTGTAAAACATGTTTGACAATAATTTCATTGTGTTTGAGCATTAAATAACGCAAACAGGGTTGATATTCTGTAAAACATATTCGACAATCATCTGATTGTGTTTGAGCATCAAATAACGCAAACAGGGTTGATATTCTGTAAAACATATTTGACAATGATTTCATTGTGTTTAAGCATTATATAACGCAAACAGGGTTGATATTCTGTAAAACATATTTGACAATCATCTCATTGTGTTTGCGCATTAAATAACGCAAACAGGGTTGATTTTCTGTAAAACATATTTGACAGTTCTCTGATTGTGTTTAAGCATTACGTAACGCAAACAGGGTTGATATTCTGTAAACCATATTTGACAATCATCTCATTGTGTTTGAGCATTGAGCAAACAGGGTTGATATTCTGTAAAACATATAATAAGAATCTCATTGTGTTTCAGCATCAAATAAGGCAAGCGGGGTTGATATTCTGTAAAACATATATAACAAGCATATCATTGTGTTTAAGCATCAAATAACGCAAGCGGGGTTGATATTCTGTAAAACCTATTTGACAATCATCTCATTGTGTTTAAACATTAAATAACGCAAACGGGGTTGATGTTCTGAAAAACATATATAACAGCCATCTGATTGTGTTTAAGCCTTTAATAACGCAAACGGGGTTGATATTCTGTAAAACATATTTGACAATCATTTTATTGTGTTTAAGCATTAATAACGCAAACAGAGTTGATATTCTGTAAAACATATTTGAAAATCATCTGATTGTGTTTGCGCATTAAATAACGAAAACAGCGTTCATATTCTGTAAAACATATTTGACAATCATTTCATTGTGTTTAAGAATTAAATAACGCAACCAGAGTTGATATTCTGTAAAATATATTTGACAATCATTTAATTGTGTTTGAGCATTAAATAACGCAAACAGGGTTGATATTCTGTAAAACATATTTGACAATCATTTTATTGTGTTTGAGCATTAAATAACGCAAACAGGGTTGATATTCTGTAAAATATATATAACAGGCATATCATTGTGTTTAAGACTCAAATAACGCAAACAGGGTAAATATTCTGTAAAACATATTTGACAATAATTTCATTGTGTTCAAGCATTAAATAACGCAAACAGAGTTGATATTCTGTAAAACATATTTGACAATCATCTACTTGTGTTAAAGCATTAAATAACCCAAGCGGGGTTGACATTCTGTAAAACATATTTAACAATCATTTCATTGTGTTAGAGCATCAAATAACGAAAACAGAATTTATATTCTGTAAAACATATTTTACAATCATCTCATTGTGCTTAAACATTAAATAACGCAAACAGGGTTGATAGTCTGTAAAACATATTTGACAATCATCTGATTGTGTTTAAGCATTAAATAACGCAAGCGGGGTTGATATTCTGTAAAACATATTTGAAAATCATCACATTGTTTTTAAATAACGCAAGCGGGGTTGATGTTCGTAAATACATATATAACAAGCATCTGATTGTGTTTGAGCATTAAATAACGCAAAAAGGGTTGATAGGCTGTTAAACATATTTTACAATCATTTTATTATTTTAGAGCATTTAATAACGCAAACCGGGTGTATATTCTGTTAACCATATTTGACAATCATCTGATTGTGTTTGAGCATTAAACAACGCAAACAGGGTTGATATTCTGTAAAACATATTTGACAATCATCTCATTGTGTTTAAGCATCAAATAACGCAAGCGAGGTTGTTATTCTGTAAAACATATTCGACAATAATTTCATTGTGTTTAAGCATTAAATAACGCAAACAGGGTTGATATTCTGTATAACATAATTGACAATAATTTCATTGTGTTTAAGCATTAAATAACGCAAACAGGGTTGCTATTCTGTAAAACATATTTGACAATGATTTCATTGTGTTTAAGCATTAAATAACGCAAACGGGTTGATATTCTGTAAAACATATTTGACAATAATTTCATTGTGTTTAAGCATTAAATAACGCTAACAGGGTTGATATTCTGTAAAACATATTTGACAATGATTTCATTCTGCTTAAGCATTAAATAACACAAACAGGGTTGATATGCCGTAAAACATATTTGACAATGATTTTATTGTGTTTAAGCATTAAATAACGCAAACAGGGTTGATATTCTGTAAAACATATTTGACAATAATTTCATTGTGTTTAAGCATTAAATAATGCAAACAGGGTTGATATTCTGTAAAACATACTTGACAGTAATTTCATTGTGTTTAAGCATTAAATAACGCAAACAGGGTTGATATTCTGTAAAACATATTTGACAATAATTTCATTGTGTTTAAGCATTAAATAACGCAAACAGGGTTGATATTCTGTAAAACATATTTGACAATGATTTCATTGTGTTTAAGCATTAAATAACGCAAACAGGGTTGATATTCTGTAAAACATATTTTACAATAATTTCATTGTGTTTAAGCATTAAATAACGCAAACATGGTTGATATTCTGTAAAACATATTCGACAATCATCTGATTGTGTTTGAGCATCAAATAACGCAAACAGGGTTGATATTCTGTAAAACATATTTGACAATGATTTCATTGTGTTTAAGCATTATATAACGCAAACAGGGTTGATATTCTGTAAAACATATTTGACAATCATCTCATTGTGTTTGCGCATTAAATAACGCAAACAGGGTTGATTTTCTGTAAAACATATTTGACAGTACTCTGATTGTGTTTAAGCATTACGTAACGCAAACAGGGTTGATATTCTGTAAACCATATTTGACAATCATCTCATTGTGTTTGAGCATTAAATAACGCAAACAGGGTTGATATTCTGTAAAACATATAATAAGAATCTCATTGTGTTTCAGCATCAAATAAGGCAAGCGGGGTTGATATTCTGTAAAACATATATAACAAGCATATCATTGTGTTTTAGCATCAAATAACGCAAGCGGGGTTGATATTCTGTAAAACCTATTTGACAATCATCTCATTGTGTTTAAACATTAAATAACGCAAACGGGGTTGATGTTCTGAAAAACATATATAACAGCCATCTGATTGTGTTTAAGCCTTTAATAACGCAAACGGGGTTGATATTCTGTAAAACATATTTGACAATCATTTTATTGTGTTTAAGCATTAAATAACGAAAACGGGTTGATATTCTGTAAAACATATTTGACAATCATTTTATTGTGTTTGAGCATTAAATAACGCAAACAGGGTTGATATTCTGTAAAACATATATAACAGGCATATCATTGTGTTTAAGACTCAAATAACGCAAACAGGGTTGATATTCTGTAAAACATATTTGACAATCATTTTATTGTGTTTTAGCATCAAATAACGCAAACAGAGTTGATATTCTGTAAAACATATTTGACAATCATCTACTTGTGTTAAAGCATTAAATAACCCAAGCGGGGTTGACATTCTGTAAAACATATTTAACAATCATTTCATTGTGTTAGAGCATCAAATAACGCAAACAGGGTTGATATTCTGTAAAACATATTTAACAATCATCTCATTGTGTTTGAGCATTAAATAACGAAAACAGAATTGATATTCTGTAAAACATATTTGACAATCATCTGATTGTGTTTAAGCATTAAATAACGCAAGCGGGGTTGATATTCTGTAAAACATATTTGAAAATCATCACATTGTTTTTAAGCATTAAATAACGCAAGCGGGGTTGATGTTCGTAAATACATATATAACAAGCATCTGATTGTGTTTGAGCATTAAATAACGCAAAAAGGGTTGATATTCTGTTAAACATATTTTACAATCATTTTATTATTTTAGAGCATTTAATAACGCAAACCGGGTGTATATTCTGTTAACCATATTTGACAATCATCTGATTGTGTTTGAGCATTAAACAACGCAAACAGGGTTGATATTCTGTAAAACATATTTGACAATCATCTCATTGTGTTTAAGCATCAAATAACGCAAGCGATGTTGTTATTCTGTAAAACATATTCGACAATAATTTCATTGTGTTTAAGCATTAAATAACGCAAACAGGGTTGATATTCTGTATAACATAATTGACAATAATTTCATTGTGTTTAAGCATTAAATAACGCAAACAGGGTTGATATTCTGTATAACATAATTGACAATAATTTCATTGTGTTTAAGCATTAAATAACGCAAACAGGGTTGATATGCCGTAAAACATATTTGACAATAATTTCATTGTGTTTAAGCATTAAATAACGCAAACGGGTTGATATTCTGTAAAACATATTTGACAATAATTTCATTCTGCTTAAGCATTAAATAACACAAACAGGGTTGATATGCCGTAAAACATATTTGACAATGATTTTATTGTGTTTGCGCATTAAATAACGCAAACAGGGTTGATATTCTGTAAAACATATTTGACAATAATTTCATTGTGTTTAAGCATTAAATAACGCAAACAGGGTTGATATTCTGTAAAACATATTTGACAATGATTTCATTGTGTTTAAGCATTAAATAACGCAAACAGGGTTGATATTCTGTAAAACATATTTTACAATAATTTCATTGTGTTTAAGAATTAAATAACGCAAACATGGTTGATATTCTGTAAAACATATTCGACAATCATCTGATTGTGTTTGAGCATCAAATAACGCAAACAGGGTTGATATTCTGTAAAACATATTTGACAATGATTTCATTGTGTTTAAGCATTATATAACGCAAACAGGGTTGATATTCTGTAAAACATATTTGACAATCATCTGAAGAGTTCGAACGCAAAACGCGATAAATCCAATGCGTTCAAATTGATACCTTAAACAATACAACCACGAATATATTAAATCTAGACTTCGAATTAAAGCTGATTTTAATTGAAATCGAAAAGAAATTACTTCGGTATCATATTATGCAACACACAGTCTTGGGGTATCGTCAAGAGTTTAAATGCACCACTTTTTGTAGGGACAGTTTCGTGATTTTGAAAATGGCGTTTATCGCGTTTTGCATTCGAACTCTTCACTCATTGTGTTTTCGCATTAAATAACGCAAACAGGGTTGATTTTCTGTAAAACATATTTGACAGTTCTCTGATTGTGTTTAAGCATTACGTAACGCAAACAGGGTTGATATTCTGTAAACAATATTTGACAATCATCTCATTGTGTTTGAGCATTAAATAACGCAAACAGGGTTGATATTCTGTAAAACATATAATAAGAATCTCATTGTGTTTCAGCATCAAATAAGGCAAGCGGGGTTGATATTCTGTAAAACATATATAACAAGCATATCATTGTGTTTTAGCATCAAATAACGCAAGCGGGGTTGATATTCTGTAAAACCTATTTGACAATCATCTCATTGTGTTTAAACATTAAATAACGCAAACGGGGTTGATGTTCTGAAAAACATATATAACAGCCATCTGATTGTGTTTAAGCCTTTAATAACGCAAACGGGGTTGATATTCTGTAAAACATATTTGACAATCATTTTATTGTGTTTAAGCGTTAATAACGCAAACAGAGTTGATATTCTGTAAAACATATTTGAAAATGATCTGATTGTGTTTGCGCATTAAATAACGAAAACAGCGTTCATATTCTGTAAAACATATTTGACAATCATTTCATTGTGTTTAAGAATTAAATAACGCAACCAGAGTTGATATTCTGTAAAATATATTTGACAATCATTTAATTGTGTTTGCGCATTAAATAACGAAAACGGGTTGATATTCTGTAAAACATATTTGACAATCATTTTATTGTGTTTGAGCATTAAATAACGCAAACAGGGTTGATATTCTGTATAACATATATAACAGGCATATCATTGTGTTTAAGACTCAAATAACGCAAACAGGGTTGATATTCTGTAAAACATATTTGACAATGATTTTATTGTGTTTTAGCATCAAATAACGCAAACAGAGTTGATATTCTGTAAAACATATTTGACAATCATCTACTTGTGTTAAAGCATTACATAACCCAAGCGGGGTTGACATTCTGTAAAACATATTTAACAATCATTTCATTGTGTTAGAGCATCAAATAACGCAAACAGGGTTGATATTCTGTAAAACATATTTAACAATCATCTCATTGTGTTTGAGCATTAAATAACGAAAACAGAATTGATATTCTGTAAAACATATTTTACAATCATCTCATTGTGCTTAAACATTAAATAACGCAAACAGGGTTGATATTCTGTAAAACATATTTGACAATCATCTGATTGTGTTTAAGCATTAAATAACGCAAGCGGGGTTGATATTCTGTAAAACATATTTGAAAATCATCACATTGTTTTTAAGCATTAAATAACGCAAGCGGGGTTGATGTTCGTAAATACATATATAACAAGCATCTGATTAAGTTTGAGCATTAAATAACGCAAAAAGGGTTGATATTCTGTTAAACGTATTTTACAATCATTTTATTATTTTAGAGCATTTAATAACGCAAACCGGCTGTATATTCTGTTAACCATATTTGACAATCATCTGATTGTGTTTGAGCATGAAATAACGCAAACAGGGTTGATATTCTGTAAAACATATTTGACAATCATCTCATTGTGTTTAAGCATCAAATAACGCAAGCGAGGTTGTTATTCTGTAAAACATATTCGACAATAATTTCATTGTGTTTAAGCATTAAATAACGCAAACAGGGTTGATATTCTGTATAACATAATTGACAATAATTTCATTGTGTTTAAGCATTAAATAACGCAAACAGGTTTGCTATTCTGTAAAACATATTTGACAATGATTTCATTGTGTTTAAGCATTAAATAACGCAAACAGGGTTGATATTCTGTAAAACATATTTGACAATAATTTCATTGTGTTTAAGCATTAAATAACGCAAACAGGGTTGATATGCCGTAAAACATATTTGACAATGATTTTATTGTGTTTAAGCATTAAATAACGCAAACAGGGTTGATATTCTGTAAAACATATTTGACAATAATTTCATAGTGTTTAAGCATTAAATAACACGAACAGGGTTGATATTCTGTAAAACATATTTAACAATAATTTCATTCTGCTTAAGCATTAAATAACACAAACAGGGTTGATATGCCGTAAAACATATTTGACAATGATTTTATTGTGTTTAAGCATTAAATAACGCAAACAGGGTTGATATTCTGTAAAACATATTTGACAATAATTTCATAGTGTTTAAGCATTAAATAACACGAACAGGGTTGATATTCTGTAAAACATATTTAACAATCATCTCATTGTGCTTAAGCATTAAATAACACAAACAGGGTTGATATGCCGTAAAACATATTTGACAATGATTTTATTGTGTTTAAGCATTAAATAACGCAAACAGGGTTGATATTCTGTAAAACATATTTGACAATAATTTCATAGTGTTTAAGCATTAAATACAGCAAACAGGGTTGATATTCTGTAAAACATATTTGACAAAAATTTAATTGTGTTTAAGCATTAAATAATGCAAACAGGGTTGATATTCTGTAAAACATATTTGACAATAATTTCATTGTGTTTAAGCATTAAATAACGCAAACAGGGTTGATATTCTGTAAAACATATTTGACAATAATTTCATTGTGTTTAAGCATTAAATAACGCAAACAGGGTTGATATTCTGTAAAACATATTTGACAATGATTTCATTGTGTTTAAGCATTAATTAACGCAAACAGGGTTGATATTCTGTAAAACATATTTAACAATAATTTCATTGTGTTTAAGCATTAAATAACGCAAACAGGGTTGATATTTTGTTTAACATATTTGACAATAATTTCATTGTGTTTAAGGATTAAATAACGCAAACAGGGTTGATATTCTGTAAAACATATTTGACAATGATTTCATTGTGTTTAAGCATTAAATAACACAAACAGGGTTGATATTCTGTTTAACATATTTGACAATAATTTCATTGTGTTTAAGCATTAAATAACGCAAACAGGGTTGATATTCTGTAAAACATATTTGACAATAATTTCATTGTGTTTAAGCATTAAATAACGCAAACAGGGTTAATATTCTGGAAAACCTATTTGACAATGATTTCATTGTGTTTAAGCATTAAATAACGCAAACAGGGTTGATATTCTGTAAAACATATTTGACAATGATTTCATTGTGTTTAAGCATTAAATAACGCAAACAGGGTTGATATTCTGTAAAACATATTTAACAATAATTTCATTGTGTTTAAGCATTAAATAACGCAAACAGGGTTGATATTGTGTTTAAGCATTAAATAACGCAAACAGGGTTGATATTCTGTTAAACATATTTGACAATAATTTCATTGTGTTTAAGCATTAAATAACGCAAACAGCGTTGATATTCTGTAAAACATATATAAACATCATCTGATTGTGTTTAAGCATCAAATAACGCAAGCGGTGTTGATATTCTGTAAAACATATTTGACAATAATTTCATTGTGTTTGATCATTATATAACGCAAACAAGGTTGATATTCTGTTAAACATATTACACAATCATCTCATAGTGTTTAAGCATTAAATGACGCAAACAGGGTTGATGTTCGTAAAAACATAGATTACAAGCATCTCATTGTTTTTAAGCATCAAATAACGCAAGCGGGGTTGATATTCTGTAAAACATATATAACAATAATATACTTGTGTTTGAGCATTAAATAACGCAAACATGGCTGATATTCTATAAAACATATATAACAAGTACTCATTGTTTTTAAGCATTAAATAACGCAAACAGGGTCACATTCTGCAAACATATTTTACAATTATTTCATGATGTTTGAGCATTTAATAACGCAAACAGGGTTGATATTCTGCAAAACATATTTGACAATCATTTTATTGTGTTTGAGCATTTAATAACGCAAACAGGGTTGATATTCTGTAAAACATATTTTACAATCATTTCATTGTGTTTAAGCATTAAATAACGCAAACAGTGTTGATATTCTGTAAAACATATTTGACAATCGTCGGATTGTGTTGTAGTATTAAATAATGCAAACAGGGTTTATATTCTGTAAAACATATTTAATAATCATTTCATTGTGTTAGAGCATCAAATAACGCAAACAGGGTTGATATTCTGTAAAACATATTTAACAATCATTTCATTGTGTTTGAGCATTAAATAACGCAAACAGGGTTGATATTCTGTAAAACATATTTAACAATCATCTCATTGTGTTTAAGCATTAAATAACCCAAACGGGGTTGACATTCTGTAAAACATATTTAACAATCATCTCATTGTGTTTGAGCATTAAATAACGCAAACAGAGTTGATATTCCGTAAAACATATTTGACAATCATCTCATTGTGTTTGAGCATTAAATAAGGCAAACAGGGTGTATATTCTGTAAAACATATTTAACAATCATCTCATTGTGCTTAAGCATTAAATAACGCAAACAGAGTTGATATTCTGTAAAACATATATAACAATCATCTCATTGTGTTTGAGAATTAAATAAGGCAAACAGAGTTGATATTCTGTAAAACATATTTGACAATCATCTGATTGTGTTTGAGCATTAAATAACGCAAACAGGGTTGATATTCTATAAAACATATTTGACAATCATCTCATTGTGTTTAAGCATTAAATTACGCAAACAGGGTTGATATTCTGTAAAACATATTTAACAATAATTTCATTGTGTTTAAGCATTAAATAACACAAACAGGGTTTATCTGCTATATAAAAATAACATTATATTGTGCTTTCCTATTCAAAAACAAACAAATAAGGTGTATATGCCTTAAAACATAAGAATAGCATTTTATTGTGTTTAAGAATAAAACAATTTCGAAAAGGGATGATATGACGTAAAATAGACGAACTAAACCAAACCTTGTTTTAGAAGAAATGAGAATTTGATATCCACCCTGATTTTTCTTTCTGAATAAATGCTCCCGCACCCTGTCTTTTGAAAATGTTGTATTATTGCAGAATAATATTTACATCCGCTTATACAAATAAGCAGAATAATTTTCAATTAACGTGTTTTTTCAGGTTTTTTTGTGAACATGGGATGATATTCCATCTGCACAACAATTAGATGTTAAAATGATTTCTTGTTTTTCATTCGAAACCAACTAATGAGGAGAAACGGATGTATTGCATTTCATCATTTAAGTATGCATTAAGGTTAACTCGTTTCAAGATGGAGAAATTTATTTCAATTCATCATTTATTTTTTATAAACTTATTTATTCTATATAGATATCGATTCTTGATTGGCTGAATCGAAATCTAATAAATAATAAAAAGTTTTGACATGAATTCCGGCATTTGATAAAATGTATTCTATTGTAAAACTCTTGGAGAAAATAACTTTGAACAATTAGAATAATGGAGGGCAAAAGAGCTAATGGTTAAACTCTGATAAAACGTATTCGGCACCAGGGTTTCAATCCTGAGTCAGTCGCCTAAGTTAAGATCATTTCTTTGCTCGCAAATTAACTTATTTCAGAAGCAGCATTAACTAAGTAGATAAAACAATATATATATATATATATATATATATATATATATATATATATATATATATATATATATATATATATATATATTTAAGTGCGCTTGGATTTACTTCATTTTGAGCACTTTCTCCATACTGCCCATACGAAAAACATTTCTTTCGTCTCCTCCAAAATCTCCTCTTCATTGGACACCTTTTCAACGGACAATTACCACCTGGACACACCACATATCTTTTTTACTGAACTTTTCTTTCGCTACATTTTCAATAATATTTTTCAAATATTTGAACTTTGGCTTTTTCTACAGCCAACTTATCTATCTGTATTTCTCTGATGATGATAAGATCTCGATCTTTGAAAAGCGTTGGCTTAAGGAAAGAATAATGAACACTAGTTTATTACAGAATACACCTTGCATTGAACACTCGAAATTTGAAATAAATTTGGACATTCGTTACATGTGCATCACTCTTATTTCTTCTATCTCTACAAATGCTATATCTCGTATATTGAGCTTAACCTTTTCACTATAGGTTCCATCTACTAAAAGTTTACTTTTGGTTTATGTTTGATCCTATGTATATATATATATATATATATATATATATATATATATATATATATATATATATATATATAAAGTAAATAGGAAATGTGAAATAAATTATCATTAGATGAATTGATCTGATAAAAAGTTAAATAAGTTTTTTTTGTTTTTGTTTTTATGTATATTCTAATAATGCTTTTATTTGAGTGAACAGCTGACGAAACTGACAAAAAACTAACATGGTTTACTGGGGGAAGATAGCAAAATTGATTGTGGGAAAAAGAACCAATCCTTTTTCACAAAATTGCTAAACAAAAGCGATTAAAACAACAATAGATACTTCATTTTTAATTAATTGTCTCACTTTTTCTTTCAGTTTTTAACTGAATGTAGCAAATAATTACTTCCCCGGGAAAATTGTTGGTACTGAATGAAGTAGTGGGTGGAAACGGCTATTAATTGTGAATGAAAACACTATGTAGCATTTTAATTAAGCACACTTATGCGTATCGCACGACTAGCTGGACATGATATCAATTATTTCTGGCAGAAATTCTAATGAATTAGACTATAACAGTTTGCGTATTATAATAAAAAACTTGGAAACAAAAGTAAAGACGAATTCAGTTCGATTGTTTTCAGAAAACAAACAATATGGCTGAAACAGTATCTGAAAATAATGAACGAACAAATTGCATACTCTCTCTCTCTCTTTCTCTCTCTCTCTCTCTCTGGAGAGATTCGCGGCATGATTGAGAACATAACTTCCGACCAGAGGCAGTTATTCTATTGTATCAACACGTGTGGACTAGCAAGTTATACTGAGGTACTTTCTAAAAACATCTTCAGAGGTGTATGTTTTTTGGCAGAGAAGTCTAGCCATCCTATAGCGTCGTTTATTTCCAAGTATTTACCCATTTGCTACTGGCTAGGCTCAACGTCGCTTAGCAATGAAAAAGAATAGTAAGTGTGCATCTAAAGTTTGCAAATGTTAATTATAAAAAGATATTTGTCTTTATGTATGGTATACAACTATGTTATAAACTGCGATGTATTAAGTAATCTTTATGCTTTTATATTCAAAATTCTCATAGTATACGTCTGTTGTATTCCCCGTATCATCATCATCATCATCATCATCATCATCATCATCATCATCATCCGTTTAACGTCACTTCTACGTTTTGGCATGCGTTGGACGGCTCTAAGAATTTGACTTCCAACGTAACCAATCTCTGACTAGGTTATTATTATCTCGATTCTCTTCGCGTTCATTTCAATCATTTCCTCTCACCTTTTTCATTGGCCGTACCATGTGAACTGAACATGTTACCTCAACTGTTCTACATCTACTAACCCAAGAACTCACATCCATTCTTTCAATGCGACTATACCATCGAAGTATACTCTTCTGCACACATCTCTCTATACTGTCCAGATTTAATCTTTCTCTGAGGTCATCAGAACTAAACCTGTCGTAAAGACTCATATTACACATCTATCATATCATTCTCGTATCATTTCTCTTCATGCAGCATATGCTCTCAACTCTCACTAGTCATATTTCACTTCCATACATCATCACACTGCGTACACATGTCTGACAGACCATTTCCCTTGGTCGACCGTGGTAACGCTCTACTGGTTAGTAATGACAGAAGTTCCCTGAACTTACTCCATCCACTCCTAATTGTGAAAGACAACAGCGAGTATTAAATGGAGACAGTGGGTAAGTGGTTAACGACGTCGACTGAGGACCTGGTGTGCCGGGTTCGAATCCAGTTCGTTCAACAGGAACACTTTAATCAAAACCCACAGGAGCTAAATAATTAAATTAAAGATAGAAAAGATGGTTAATCACGCAAAATATATCAAGTGAATACCGTCATTAAGAAATCGCTCGGTTGAACTAGTAATTACTATCAGATCCCGTTAGTTCCTTTTCTTTTTATAGGGATAACAGACGATTCCATCTTCTTTATTAAGGTAATATATGTGTCAGACTCTTGATGCGATGTCCATACGCAAATCAAAATTCGTACAAAGTGTGCAATAACTGTTTTTATATAAAATCCTTTAATCCTAACAGAACGGCACGCCTGCAAATAATTGCTTTAGTGTTTTCGTTATTTTTATTACGTATCGTATTCACACCGATTGGCATTGGAAGAAAAACAACTTATTTTAAAATGTTCATATTTTCGTCAGTAAGCATCATCATCATCAGCTACAGCATTATTATTATTATTATTATTATTATTATTATTATTATTATTATTATTATTATTATTATTATTATTATTATGCTGGGATAGTAAAATGTACGATATAGAAGTTTTTTTTCGTACTTGTTAACTATTACGACGTCCACTCTCCTTGTTTGGATGAGTTTATTTTTTTGTACCTACATATCCCAGAGGATTTTGCAGTTTCGTTTTCCAGTACTGTCTCCGGTTTGTGTCTGCGCCATTTGTCTGCATGTGTAAAATGCAGTCATTTGCATAGTTCCCAGTGTACTGCTGTACCCACGTAGCCGTGTCTGTTCTTGTATTTTTTGTCTATTTTCGGCATTCACTTATTATGTGATTTACTGTTTTGTCTTTTGCCCACAGGGTTTTCCTGGGGTTTATATATTTTAGCTTTAATGGAGTTAGTTTTAATCAAACTGTCCTGTGCAGCTGTCAGTAGCGATTCCGTTTCTTTTTCAAGTGCCCTTTTCTTAGCCATGTGCTGGTGTTTTCATGATTTTCTACTCTTGTCATTCTTATTAATCGTCCATTTAGCTGTTTACTTTTCTTGTCTTTTTGTTTCTGGTTTCGCTGTTTCCTGTATTGTTCATTTTGACGTGTCTCTTGCTGTGGTGATTATTTTTCTGTGTTCTGAGTTATGTATTTTTCGAGGTCTTTTTTCTGTTTTGCACACAGTCTTCTATACTTACCAGTCGTCTTCCTCCTTCGTCCATGCTCATATAGGGTCGGTCAATATCCTCAATTGGGTGCACTGCATTGTGTATGTTCATTAGTTTCCTCGTCTTCTGGTCAAGATGCCTAAGTTCTTCTTTGGTCCAGCTTATGAATTGTCCAGAGTATCTTATGCGTAATACTTCCCATGTATTATTCCTTTAACTAGATTTTTACTATATGACCTTGTTTCTAACAGTTTCCTTGTTCTTCTCAAGTATTCTATTCCAATCTTCTCTTTCAGTTTTGTAGATTTGATAGTGTCTGCTTCCAGAACTCTCAATTGTTATCTTATAGCTGCTAGTTCCAGTCTCCGGTATTTCGGCACTTCTACTGAACAGCTCGAAATCACATTTCTTTTGTTATTATGCAATTAGCAAAGCGTATTTATAGTTTTCCATTGGCGAAACGGTTGTCTAGTGATAACGAATAAAATGCTTCAACCCAAAACTAGTA
Source organism: Sepiola atlantica (assembly GCA_963556195.1). NCBI lineage: Eukaryota > Metazoa > Mollusca > Cephalopoda > Sepiida > Sepiolidae > Sepiola > Sepiola atlantica. The sequence goes on from OY744516.1 coordinate 151,377,096, forward strand.
TTTTCTTATATATATATATATATATACATACTGATTTACAGATGCACTGTTCGCTGTATCACAGCTCTTTAATGTGGCTAGATAAGCACCTGCCTCAAGAAGAGATCAAACCCATAACCATCTAGTTGACAATTTTAACCATTCGGCTGCCAGGCAGGTCACGGTATATGTGACATCACGATGTTTATATAAACTTAAACAACTAGTTTGAATAGTTATCTCCACAATTAAAAATTCCGCAAGGATAAAAGCTATACCTTTGTAGCTAATAATTAAATATTTATAATTAAATATTATTTATAGCCCCCTTTCGGCAGGGCCCTTTAATGAGAAATAATATAAGCTGTCTAATCTATGGTAAAAATGCAAGTTTTTGTCTTCATGATATTTTGAACACTGTTAATAAGGCTAACTATTTTGTCCGCCTGATTTGAGATAAATAAAGTTTAGTTCTCTACTCGTTGTGTAACGGTTTGAATTGGCCTAATTGGTTAGAGCGCTCGAAATTGTGTTGAAGGTGGCTCAGGTTCCGGAATTCGAATTGTGTGATCTGTTTGAGCAGTTATCTCCACACTAAAGTTTCCGTAATAATGACCGTATACGTATATGAACGATGATTAAATATTTATTACTATATATATATATATATATATATATATATATATATATATATATATATATATATATATATATATATATATAGGATCAAATATAAACCAAAGTAAAAACTTTTAGTAGATGGAACCTATTGTGAAGAGGATTAGCTCAATATACGAGATAGAGCAATTGTAGAGATAGAAGAAAAATAAGTGATAAATATGCGACGATTGTCCAAATTTATTTCAAATTTCAATTGTTCAATGCAAGGTGTATTCAGTAATAAACTAGTGTTTATTATTCTTTCCTTAAGCCAAGGCTTTTCAAAGGTCGAAATCTTATCATCAGAGGAGAAATACAGATGGATAAGTTGGCTTTCGAAAAAAACAAAGTTTATCCATCTGTATTTCTCCTCTGATGATAAGATTTCGATCTTTGAAAAGCCTTGGCTTAAGGAAAGAATAATAAACACTAGTTTATTACTGAATACACCTTGCATTGAACAATTGAAATTTGAAATAAATTTGGACAATCGTCGCATATTTATCACTCTTTTTTCTTCTATCTCTCTATCTCTCTCTCTCTCTCTCTCTCTCTCTCTCTCTCTCTCTCTATATATATATATATATATATATATATATATATATATATATACATACATATATATTTAATATATATATATATATACATATATATATATATATATATATATATATATATATATATATTGTTTTAATAAAAAAAGGTTAAACTACATAACTTATTCCACCGTTATATGTCTTTATTTGCTTCCGTTGTTGTATATCCGTTACCAATTAGCATTGTACTGTCTTTTATTATATATATATATACACAGTAAACAATTATTTAAACAAACTAAATGAACCTCTTATATATATATATATACAGGGTGTTTCAAAAGTCTTGGGAACATAATGATTTTTAATAACTCAAAAACTATTAGGAGTTGAAAAATGAAATTGGTACCGTTGGAAAGGTTAAAGTTTGAAGCTTTGTGGGGAATCTTCAAAGTTGCTCAATATCACACGGCAGACATCTAGTCGATAGTCCATTTTCTTGCCAAACGCGTTCCAGCATCTTGACGTCAATGGTTCCCACAACTGCCGTTACTCGAGCCTTTAGTTCGTCAATATCTCTTGGAAGGGGCGGCACATAGACTTGTTGCTTGACAAAGCCCCAAAGGAAAAGGTCACACGGGGTAAGATCTGGAGACCTAGGATGCCAGGGCATGAGAACGTCATCACCTCGCCCAGATCTCCCAATCCATCTACCAGGCAGCCTTGTGTTAAGAAACTGCCTTACTCTAAGACTCCAGTGTGGTGGTGCACCATCTTGTTGAAAAATGAAGTCATCAGATTCTGCTTGTTCCAAATGAGCCATTAACCAGTCTTCCAGCATGTTGAGATAGGATTCACCAGTGATAGTTGCCTTTTCAAAGAAGAAAGGTCCATAGACACCTTTCTTGGAAATTGCACAAAACACGTTCACTTTTGGTGAATCTCGCTCGTGCTCAAGAAGTTTATGAGGATTCTCAGTACCCCATATGCGAGTGTTATGCTTGTTAACTTTGCCATTCAGATGGAAGGTCGCCTCATCGCTAAAAACAAGCCGGTCATCAAAGCCGTTATCTTCCAACTTCTCTTGCATTGCAATGCAAAAGTCACGGCGAAGTGGCTTATTAGTGTCCTTCAACTTTTGGACCAACTTGAGCTTGTAAGGTACCATTTGCAGTCGTTTCCTTAAGACACGCCAGACAGTTGCTGGAGCAAGCTGAAGTTCCCTGCTGGCTCTTCTCACTGATTTACGGGGGCTCCGCTGAAAGGCTGTCCGAACTTGCTCAACTGCATCTTCTGAAGTTGAAGGGCGACCTGTTCGCTTACTTGGGCACAAACACCCATCTTTCACAAATTTAGCATGCCATCTGACAATGGATTTCCTTTCAGGGGCTTCTTTTTTAAATTTCCTGCGAAATGCACGCTGAACATATGTCCACGATTCAGTCTTTGCAAATTGGAGGACGCAAAATGCCTTGTCTTGTTTAGAGAACGCCATTACTGCACCTGGAAAGATAATACGAAAATCATTAGTATGACCAAAAACTTGATTAAGCAAGCTTTAAAATGGCACCAGTTTCATTTTTCTACCTGGAATAGTTCATGAGATATACGCATTTGTAATGTTCCCAAGACTTTTGAAACACCCTGTATATACATATATATATAGGTATATATATATATAAATATATATGTATATATATATATATATATATATATATATATATATATATATATATAATTTAAGCTCGCTATAAGACAATCAAGTACAGCTCCAACGCAAACACTTGAGGTTGTTTGATTGTATAGATAGTTTATGATATCCCGCTCTATTTGGCCATAAATTATCAGGACAGTTTTGCTTTCCGTGCATTGCTGTCGAATATTAGTGGAACATTTAACTACAATAAGCCGGAAATTAACGCATATTAATGATTATCCAGCCTAATTATACACTGAAGTGTGTTGCAATACAAACTGATGATTGATTTGAGGAAGATCACGCCCATCAAAACCAAGAGAGTATCATAGTGTTAGAAAGTATATGTTTCTACTTTAAACAATATATTATAGACCGAATAAAATTAAGTGAAATACGAAAGAGATGATTAAAACTATTATCAACAGTTTCTTTCGTTAAAAAGAATAATATATTATATGTTATGGGGATTGTTTCAATGTTATTTATATATTTTTACCGTGACATGAGGTCAGATATGTTAGTGAAAGTATGCGAAATACATTACTTTCATTTCGCGTGTTTACGAAATCTGGCAAGTCTTTGTCCTCGATATTGGCGTCGACCGTGGGAAGACTGGCAACACTTTTAATCGTACTTGTTGAACGAACTCGATCTAAACTGATTCACTTGTTCTAATAAGTCTTGAACAGTCGAACAAATGACTATGGTCTACACCAGGCATGTCATGCATGTAAGACCTATGGTCATATCGGGCAATTCGTGCTTTTATGTGGACCGCACGCGATTAATTGAAGTCGTTTCATGAAAATTGATGCAGACTATTTTCGTTACTTAGAAGCATAAAATATGCACACAAGTGATTTTTCTGAATTCACGAATGAAAATTAACAAAACAGTTTAACAATTGAAAATTATGAAAACGAAATGTTAAACGTCACAGATGTGTATGCAACTGCAACAAATACATTTTAAATCAATAAAATGTGATATGTCGATTTTAAATTTAAAGAAACGTTTTGAATAACGAAAAGCTCCCTGTGTTTTAGTGAACGACCTACGCTTATCCAGGTAAAATGATAGTAACTGCAATGTTCGCTGATGAATGACGAAATACAGTATATTTCACGCGGGCCACAAGTGTGATTTTAAAGGGCCGCATGTTGCTCGGGGACTGCAGGCTTGATATTTATTATCTTCATAATCCAGAATCAGTATGTATTCAATATACGCTTTTTTGTTACCTTATAGGGTTTATAATAAATAAGACAACACGGTGGTATATTTACAAGGGTACATAATAGTATATTACAGAAAGACTGCTCGTCCTTCGTCGTGGCCTCACCTATACATAGTGTATAGTAGAGTCTATATATATAGTCAGGAAATAGGGTAGATCACCATCACACCATAAAACACCCCTTTTTAACTTTGCTCCGTATGGAGCCAATACTTTTTCCTTTTAGGGTTTATTAAAATAAAGTCCGTAATCTTATGTGTTCTCTTTGATATTCACTGTTCAGAACCTGTTTGCGGGATAGGTATCTCGAATGCATCGAACCCGGCATCCATTAGCTCATCTACTGGAGTGCTATTCTCGACAGCATCTGAATATAGTTTACTGATCTACTTTATGTGTCTTTTGTGGATAAACCTATGCCCCTGTACAATGTAAATCGTGTTCCCAATCCGTTTATCCACTATCCCTGTTTCCCAGTAAGATGTATTATTTTGGAACATAAAAAAACTGTCATCTCAAACTTTGAAGCGTCCCTTCGTGACATTTCTTACGTCCTTGTTTCGTATGGGTTAACAATAATATATCAAACACTGTTTGAATCTTCTTCGCAAACATTGCTCTTGCTGGCGTCATAGAAGATGGGACATTGTTATTTGGGCTCTTCTCATACCTGCAAACATGCTTACATGACATTTTCAGTCGGTGTAGCCCTCGCTTTCTTAAGTGCGCTTTTGAATGTGTCCACGAAGAGGTCTGCCTGAACAATATTTCTCGCATGGTACGAAGCGATCCTGATATGCTCCACTACAAATATTTGATATGATAATTTAAATTTACTAGACTTGAATTGCGCTTCGGTCTCTGATAAAAATACAGTAAACGACCAGGAACCAGGCGAGCAATTTATATAAAAACATAATGGTTACTTCCGTGATTGGTTTCTTACATTTTAATATTTTCGGACATTTCGTGAAACTGCCCACCACTATTAGGTGATAGAAACTATACAGTAGGCAAGCAAAATCTATGTGGATCCTTAACTACGGTCAGTAAGTTTTCGGACAGAGTCTGAACTTTATAGGAGGTGTCCTTCTTACCAAAGCACAACCTTTGCATAGTTTCAACACATTTTCAATGTCTTTGTCCATACTTGTCCAATATACATAGCTTCGCGTGAGAGTTTTTATTCTCGAAATTCCTGGGTGACCGATATCAAATTCTTTTAGTATTCTTTTTCTGTAATGCTGCAAGAATAACCACTCGATCGGCGTACATAACTACTTCACCACAGATTGAATATACTTCCGAGATTCGTCGGTGTTTTTACTTTTATTTCCTTTTCATTTTCTCTTAAGAAATCGTCGTCTAGCGCCTTTTGTTTTATTTTTTCGAGTGTAACTGGACGCTTTCTTAATAGCGTTACACAATGTATTTTTACTTCTATCTCAGTTTGTAAGGATGCAATCACTGTGTCTTCAAGATGTTCAGCATGACTGATTTTTGACAAGAGGCGATATTTTATAATTTTAATTGAAAAGAATGGTCCCCCATCTCTGTCGGCTGTTTGCAGTATGTGTCGGTAAACCCTTTATTGGCCCATAAATCGTTAGCAGTGGCGTGTAGTCAGTTTGCAAGACAAAATACGTTCCATAAAGAAATCGATGAAATTTGGTGACTGCAAAAATAATACCCAATGCTTCCTTCTCGATTTCTGAGTAACTTTATATTGCAGGTAGTAACGTATGAGATGTGTGTGCGATAGTTTTAGCGATACGTCTTCCATTTTTTGTAATATGCTGTCTCCAATGCCGTATTAACTAGCATTAGTAGCCACAATGATTTCGAGATCTGGATTGTAGTGCGTAACAGATAATTTTGATGTATGGGTATTTTTTATTTTTTCAAATGTCTCCTCACTTTTTGTCATCCTGACACAAATATTTTCTTTTTTAATAGCTCATTTTGACGAGCTCACAAATTGTGCATGTTCGGAATAAACACAGTATAATAATTTTTTAAACCAAGAGAACTTTGTAGTGACAATATGTTTCAGGAGCCAGCATATTTCTTATTGCACTAGCTCGATCTGGGTCTGGTCTTTTTCCAACTTTGTCTATAATTTGACCAAGATATTTTTTTTTTCCATGAAAAAATCGCAATTTTCCTCCTTCAATTTAAATCCATAGTTCCGGATTCTCCTAAATACATCGTGTACATGTGATTTGTGTTTCACGAAACTTACTGATCGAACGATTTATATCTGAAAACATCATGTTTGTCAAGAACGAAAACATTTTTTCTATTTTCTGACGTTATAGGCTTTTCTTCCCGCAAATTTGGCACACCTTGTGTGTTTAAAATCCAGTATAGATTTGAACTTCTCGCTGTTACTGTTATAATTAACATTTATTTCGGGCACAACACCTAATTCTTTTTCGAAAATCCAACATCGGCAGTTGTAGTAAGCGTTGTGTTATATCCGACATAAGTATTAGTTCTCATTGCCATTGTTGTGTGCGACATAAGTCTAGGTTATGTTATGTCCGAATAAGTTCGAGTCCCTGGTCGCCAATGTTGTGATATTGAAGGACTGATAATAAATAAGACAACACGGTGGTATATTTACAAGAGTGTGTATTTACAGAAGTACAGAATGGTATGTTACAGAAAGACGACCTGTCCTTTGTCGTTGGCTTTTCTATACATAAGGTCTAGAAGAGTCCATATAGCGATAAAATGGGGTAGATCACCATTACACCATAACAGTTATTAATTTATTTCCTTTAAACGGAACAGGGAAATCCTACTATTTAATTAAAAATAACTATGCCAGAGAACATATCAACACTTTAATTATAGTTAAAAACTGAAAACTGAAAATGATATAAAAGTGACGAGTAAGAGAAATAGAGATAATGCAAAAAAGCAGACATAACCGATTGATGAACAAACAGTAAGAAATAATTGCAGGGGACACATACAAATTGAGGTGACTAGAAGAGAGAAAGAGAGAGAGAGAGAGAGAGTGTGTGTGTGTGGGTGTGTGTGTGTGTGTGTGAATATGTTTGTGAGACGAAGGTGATGCACATAGAACGAGAGAGAGTAGAATAGAGTCAAAGAGAGAGAGATGGAGATCCAAATAGCATTCGTGCGAGAGAGAGAGAGGGAGAGAGAGAGAGAGAGAGAGATTAGAATAGAGCCCGAGAGATAGATGCAAATAGAGCCAGAGATATAGGAAAGTAGAGAGGTGTAAAGTGAGCCAGAGAGATAGGAATGCGAGAGACCTCTCTTCGCACTATTATCAGAGAATATTTCAGATACCACTATTGATATGAAGATTATTAGCATTTAATTTTACATATGCTATTACGCTATTTAAGCCATATCCTATTTGCAGACTGAGTTTCGTCGAAACCTTTCAATGTTTTCTAAGTCTATTGTGGAAGGACAGACAGACAGACAAAAGATAAATAATATTCTTAAATATGTTTTCTGAAACATTGACATTGAGTCCAATTTTAATACTGTTACTTCTGTAACGTGTCCATATACGAATGTGTTAAACGCCCGTCCACTTGTTCCAATGAGTTTTTATTTACCTGCATCCCCACGAGGGCAAAGTAAGATACAAGGTCAGTTTTTTAATGTGGTGAAATCCAACTCTCAAAAATAGAAGCTCTCTGGATTGAGCCAAAAATAAAACTTGTCACGGTCTAGAAAAACCTTTTATTCACTGACTGAGGACAGAAAAGATGAAGTTTAGTATCAGAACCGATACCACGCTTTGATTATAGCCCAAATGCTAAGGATATAAAAGTTGATGAAACAATTATCTACACAATTCAGAATCATTAATTATTCACTGCGAAATAATACTTCACATTTATATTTCAGATATACAGCTCTATTTACCATCTTTCGGATTCTGCTTTCAATATTTCTATGTTGAAAAAGAAATTGTCAATTAATGTTGTTATTAGTAAGAAAGTAATATGTTTTTACCGCTAACTTCAAATTCTTATAACTTATTTTACAATAAACGTTATTAATATAAACAAACACAATTACAATCAACACATATTTTTGCAACACATATTCTTTTCATAATATACATGTTGGATAATGCCCCTATGGGAATGGACGTATCTGTTGGAAATCGTTGGTTTGACTTGCGCGAATTAACGCGGGGTGGACCGGCAGTCGAGTGCAGAATAGGGCCTGTTCTTACAGTCAGAAATCACAGACGTGACAAGTTCACCGTGTGGCGAGATCCCAGATCAAGGGTCAATGTGCACCTGCGAGAGGTTCTGTGACATCACAGGCCCTTGCGTGGGAAACAGAGGGATTCGTGACGTCACTCGTTCTTAGTGAAAAGCGAGTTTAGCTAGTCTGGGTGTTGGAGGCAAACCGATGAGACGTGATTGTTACCATGTAATTTACAACAGATAAGGGAAATATTTCCATGAGAAAATACAAGCGAGAGATATCCTTTCCCCCCCACTATAAATGGTTAAGAAAGTAATTATTAAGTAACTACGATAAAGTAGTGATTTTCTCTCTCTCTCTCTCTCTCTCTCTCTCTCTCGACGTAGTGAATGGCCCAGGCCGATAGATAACAACGCTTTTAATAAAAAGAATTGAAACTTAGAGAGACGACATCGGGACGGCGACCCTCTACACAGCGAGGGAGAAATCTAAAGTTATGCAAACAGTATATGAACTATGTGATTTATGATGTTTTAAAAATGACGAGTATTAAATGTGAACTGTCATGGCCTTTCAGGGGCGAGTATACGAAACGCGTACTGCTGCGGCCCAAGGAGTAGGACCATGCAACATACAGACGTTCAGGTCTCGGAAAATTCCCCAGATGCATCCCGACCAACCATCATGCATCGACCAGAAAAAAAGTTAAAAAGTAAAAACCAGAACAAAAAAAAAAAACAGATGATCACATAATAAAGCATATGATACAATCTCCCAAATATGGATAACAAGCAGGATTATCCGACGTTGCTCGAGATTGAATGAGGATCACTAGTATGTACTTTTTCACTATGCTCATAACACCAAATTACTTTGTTTTTACTGTCCCTCCCAGTTCAACCCTTAATATAGTCGGATGAAGTTGAAATGTTAGAAAACTCTCTGAATTCGTGTCTTACACATATAATTTAAATTTCATTAAAATCAGATATGCTTCTTTGAAGTTTTAAGGGGGTTCAGTCCCCATGGGTCACTTAGAGATGTGGGGCACGTAGATATTCGGCACATAGAAGGTAACGTAGAGATTCGGGATAATTCCATTATCATTCCCAGAAGATTTGATATATATTGTTTAAATTTCATAAAAATACATTTGATTTTTTAAGTAGGTATATCGTCATAGTCCTCTTAAAAGTCCACTTAGAGATTCGAAAACACTTCCATTATCTTTCCCGGTAAATTTAGATTCTCTAACCTTTCCTTTTATATGGAACACACAAACATCACAGACATTGAATTTTAAATACAGGGTGAACAAGAAGTCACTGAGATATCACTGAGATGTGTAATTTGAATAGATTCTTTATTGTTAATGGTACCTTAATGGAATGTTAACATAATAATACGAAGAAAATGGAGATTTGTTTGCAAAAAAGAACGAAAACGAAAAATAATTTATTTATGAAAAATAACATCTATTAAATGGTTTCCATTTTCAGCTTCACAAATTCGTGCCCTTCCCAAAACATTATCCATATCGTATTGAAGGATCACTCGATTACGATTTGATTCCCAGACTTCATTCCTGATCTTCTTCAATTCCAATAGAATTTCAGGTTTGTTGATGTAAACCTTTTCTTTGATATAACCCCACAAGAGAAACTGAGGGCTAGTCAGCTTTGGGGAACGTGAAGACTAGGTGACATTGGTAACTTTTTAATTTTTGTTCTTTTTTGCAAACAAATCTCCATTTACTTCGTCATATTATGTTAAAATTCCGTTAAAGTACCATAAAAATAAAATAATCTATTCAAGTTAAAAATCTCAGTTATCCGTCAGTGACGTTTTGTCCACCGTGTGTCTGTCTATCTATCTATCTATCTATCTATCTATATATATATATATATATATATATATATATATATATATATATATATATATATATATTAGTATTTCATGTATCCACATAACATTTTATGAGGAGATATAACTTTTTATGTATCAATTTTCAGTATTTACTTCAACAGTGCTCGATACGTAAGTAGAGCTAGGTAGTAATCTATGAAAATATATTTATGGCAATTAAGCTACACAGAGGCTCCCGCGTTTCATCCCCGCGGGGAATCTTTAGCCTAAAATGCATTTTAGCCTGAAGATTCCCTCCGTGGATGAAACGCGGGAGCCTCTGTGTAGCTTAATTGCCATAAATATATTTTCATAGATTACTATATATATATATATATATATATATATATATATATATATATATATATATATATATATATATATATATATATATATATAGTTGTTTCACTTATAAAATAGATAATTCAGTGAAGACTGGGGTTGTTCCAATATATATATATATATATATATATATATATATATATATATATATATATATATATATATATATATATATGAGAGAAAGAGAGAGAGAGAGAGAGAGTGTTAGTGTTAAAAGATGTTTAAAATACCGGACAAAATTATCAACTTCATAAAGAAAGCAATGGAAAAGTAGAGGTGTAAATTGTGCACCTTGAGGAAGATACCTGGTGGTATGCATCGCGGAATAGTGGAGAGCTATCTGAGGGAGTTTATATGGAGGCAGAAATATAAGTGTAACGATCTTTTTCATACAAATAATCACATGAATGTATTTGATCCTCCTAACTTCGTCTGTTTTTTTTTTGGGGGGGGGTATTGTTTTAGATTTTTTTTTTCATATACAGTACATTGTCTTCCAAAATATTCACCCATTTAGTACTAGCCAAGTTCAACACCGCTTAACTTCGGTAATCGCAGGTCAGTATTACAATACACACACGGATTATATTTTGTATTTCATCATAATAATTTGGAAAGTTTTAAAGTGGAATAAGTACATAGAAGGTGCTGCCAAGTATGCCGCAAAGAATGTAGGCTCCCTCTAACGAGCTAGAAAACTTTTCACACCTGCCAGTATCCCATATCTCCATAATAAAATCAAACCAAATTTATTTGGCAAAAAATAGCAAAGTGCAATCAGCCATGTAAAGAGGCCAAGTAGAAGTTATTTACATCCATCCACAAATAGTTATTTACATCCATCCACAAATAGTCTGCATATTTGTCCAAGGCCGCTTTCAACCTTTATATGATAGTTATCGTCACGACCTCCTCTGATAGGTTGATCCTCGGAGCAGAAACACGGATACAGAACGCTGCCTTCCTTCTATTGAACCGAAAACGAAAGTGGTACATCTTTTGCGGATGCCCGTAGGAACCAGGACTTAACACTAGGATGAAAACCTTCTTGAAAGTTAGATTTAAATTCGTGTCGATGATGTAAAAAGTCACCATTCGCTCATGCATGAAGTATTGTTGTCACATCTCGGCTTGTGCATCAACCTCTACCATCTTCCTCTTGGACAAGATGCCAAAAAAAAACTCTCTAACCTAATAGGTCCCGCACTGTCTGCTAAGCCCAAGTTCATGTCACATCGTCGCATTGTTGCATCTCTGTGCTTGTATTACAAGTACTTCCACAGAATGTGCTCCGATGAGCTTACTGCACATGTAACGAAAATACCTCAGATCCACCCAATTAACAGCAAAATCCCACCCTTTACTGCAAAGGCCCCTAGATGCCGGAAAACTTTTTATACTAATAGCTTATTTCTTAGGATCGCTAGTCTTTGGAATTCCCACCCTGCTCCCTGTTTCCCCGGCCGTACCAGCATGCAGACATTTATATGTAATGTGAAGAAACATCTTTCTGCACCGCTCTATATTTTGATTGAACCCCACCCCCTATACATCTGACCCCTATCAATGTAACCCTTGACGTTTCGGGGCGAACAAAAGTAAAATGAAAAACAATTTTAAAAAAAATATTTTTCCTCTTATAGAACAATCCTATATCGAATCTAATTTGCGTTACGTTAACAGTGGATGTGTACTAAAACACAAAACTAAAAAAAAAACAATGCTCTGAGCAGGAATTAAAGTCACGACTGTTGGGTGTCAATTAACAACTTAAAAATTAAACGCACTTACTATTACAACAACGTCACAGACAGAACGAAAAAAGAAGGTCGCTGACATCTGTCGCCTTTTGCTAGACGAGTTAACTCCGAATGAACAGAAATATATAGTGAGGGGCGGGCGTGAAACAGGGCCCAGACAGCCGAGGGCATACCATGAACAGGCAGGCTGCCTTCACGGGTGGAAGACTCCACTCACTGGTCGGTCAGGCGTTTTAAGTCTGTCGGTCTGTCGCTTACTACTACTACTACTACTACTACTACTACTACAACTACTACTACTACTACTACTACTACTATTATCATTATTTTTATTTATTTTTCTTTTCTAATCTATTTTAGCAGATGTGCTTTGGGTGTTTTTATGTCGTTATTGGCTTTGGTGTTCGTCATAATGCCTAAAACTACAACATTGTGACCCTAGTGGTCTCGTTTCCTTCCGGGATTTTGTCCCCCCCCCATACACACAGACAGAAACACACGCACACGCACGAGCACTTTTCTACACATACAATTATTTGCTTACCCACGATGATAGAATTAGACACAAGTTCGTTTTTTTTTAATTGGATGATAGTAAGCTCCCTAAAAAGGGTCACTTTGGATGGGACAAAAATAAAAATTAATCCAGTCGAGAAGACCCCCTCCTTCACTTACCGAGGATAGAGTAAAAACTACACTGATCCCAGCCCAAAAGTTGGGAGTCTATTTCGGCTTTAAAACGTAATCTAACCCCGGAAATTTGTAAATCTAATGTAGATTTAGTATCTGTCTGTGTAAAGACCAAACTGTACTGTTACTTCCATTAATTGTACTAATGTACTATTTTTAACGCTAAATTCAATAAACTATACTATTTCAGACTAATATCCTATCGTTTATTGCTTAATTAAAGAAACGGGTACTGTAGTATTTGTTTTGTTGTCATGATACTATCGTCGCAGGTATTACCCCCTTCTTTGTTCTCACGGGTGTAGTATCAGTTCTGTTTACATGAGATCATCCTCCCAGGCATTATATCCTCCTATTGTGGGTAATATAGTATATGTTCTGTTGTCATAAAACTGTCCTCCCTGGCATTACTTCCTTCTTTGGAGAGTATGTTCGTCATGATACCATCCTCCCAGGCATTACGTCGTTCTTTAGTAAGTGCAGTGTAGTATAGTTTCGTTCGTCATGATACAATTCTCTCAGGTATTACCTCCTCTTTTAGCAGAAAGGGTAGTGTAGAATATGTTCTGTGGTCATCATACCATCCTCCTAAGATTTACCATCTCCTTTGGGTGTGGGGGGGGGTATATTAGGAAAAATATGCGACCTCTGATTGCATGTTTTTGCTAGTCTATAGAATAAAGGGAATGCATATGTATTTATTTATGCATATGTGACTCGACGAATGTTGGTTGTATGGTCTTATGGCATATCAACCATTTTCGGGTTAGTTTATGCCGAATAAGGTTATTTTAGTAAAACATTTATGCTTAAAGTTTTTTATATTTTAAAATATTTATTCATGGTGTTTGGTTTGGTTGTTTTGCTTTACGGCATATCAATCTTTTTCGGGTTTTTTAATGTCGAATCAGGTCATTTTTTAAAAAGTTTTTCTGCTTCAAGCTCTTAATAATTTTAAATATTTATTAATGGTGTTTGGGTTTTGGTTGGATGACAACTGTTTTCATTTTTAGCTTTGCAGAACATGATTGATTTTTGAAAAGACAAAGAGAAAAAATAATAACATCAATGTTTGGTGCATTTTAAATTTCTTTTGTGGAGTGATACCTCAGAACTCTAACAATCCAGAAGTCGAACAACTGTAAGGTCCGCATTAATAGAGAAAGCATCAAACTACGATCTGATTATTTCTAACAACTCGAAATACAAAACACAAGTGTTGAAGACAAGACATTATCAATGTCTATTCATACAAAATAATTCATTGTTATTGATAACTTGTTAAGCCAATGAAAATGATCGGTGTATAAACAATGAGAGTTGAGAGTGTCACAAGAAAGTTTTATGTGAAAGAACAGTTTTTTGCGCGTAAGGAGAAATTGAGTATCCCTGTTTGTTTCGGCCTGCGCATTGCGAGGTGTGTACGGTCACCCAGACAAAGGGACGGAGGAGGAGGAGGAGGAGGAGGATGATGATGATGATGATGATGATGATGATGATGATGATGATGATGATGATGATGACGAAATCGAAACCGAAATCATCATGACCATCATAATCATCATCATCATCATGATTTCGATTGCGCCAGATTTTATATTTTACTAGAATTCAAGGTACCCGGTTGGGTAGAGGGGCATTTATGAGAATCGGGTTTGTTAGACTGTGATTAGGTTGCTTGTATAGTTTATGTTTTAGTCTTAAGTTTGAAACTAATCCGTTTAACATTCAAGCTTGTTTTCATAATGGGGATAAATTAATAAGCAAGGAATCCGGGTTGTTGAGTTCATGGTGTTTATCTTTGAAACAGATGCTTTTTTTAACGAAGTTAACATCTTTTTACGTAGACAACAAAAAGGTCTGGCTTAAGAGATCTTTTGATAGAAACATGTGCCAATAAATAAATTGGCACAGAGATGGCGTGGGCAAGGAGATGTTGAGGAGGAAGGAGTTAACGGATAAATATTAAATGAATGACAAGAATAACAGCAACCATCATTATAGGTTGAAATTACAGAAGAAAAATAAATGAAGAATAATGTATTGAGGACATTGATTAAACTTATCTGAATACTTTCCTAGGGTTTAATGTCTATCCATTTATCAGAAATGTTGGTGTGTTCTCTCAATGATTTTATACATTTCAATTATATATATATATATATATATATATATATATATATATAGAGAGAGAGAGAGAGAGAGAGAGAGCGAGAGAGAGAGTGAGAGAAGGAGAGAGAGAGACAGCGAGAAAGAAAGAGGGAGAGAGTAAGAGAGAGACCAAAGGTATGTCATATTGTGATTTGCAATCAGTTTCGAAGTAAAAAAGGGTAATTTGATTTGAAAATTAACCGAATTGAAGAAACTATCTGTTTTCAAATGTCAAATGTATTTCTTCTCAGTTGTTTCTAACTGTATTGTGTATTGACGTTTAAGTTTCTATCCAATGAGACGTTTTTGATGTGTAAACGAATTTTTTTATGAACGTTCGAATGTGAATGATTCAAATCTTGTTAAAAGTGTGTAAATTCCAATTAAACCATTGCTTTTTTTGTGTTTCATGGTATTGCTTTCATGTACATTTAAATATTTTTTGCATAAAATTTCACTGTGATGGTGTATGATTTTCATCTGACAACAGTGCGTTGACGACTGGATTTGTTTGTTAACTACTTGAATTTATTTCAATATATTTTTTGATTTTTCTAGAAACACCTGTTAGGTTTTGTTTATTTCGAAACTTACAACAAATGATGGTATAACATAACTTTGATATGTCAATTTATTTATTTATAGCCTAATTACAAATTTTGAAATAACTATTTAAGTGTTTGAATATTAAGCTTCACTTTTGCTCTTGAATTAGATTCCCATAAGAATTGATCTGAAGTAGATAAAATTATTGTTTTCATATTTTTACACCACACACACGCATACACACACACACACACACACACACACACACACACGCATATATATATATATATATATATATATATATAATAGCGCTCCAGCTACTAAGTCAAACATGATCTTCATATCGGGGTTCGATTCGTGCGACCGGCAGGGATTGTCTCCTCCTATATCTATACTAATGATTGCGGATTTAGCATGAAACACATGTGTATATTGCTCAATTTGAAAATA
The DNA here is from genome assembly GCA_963556195.1 of Sepiola atlantica. Lineage (NCBI taxonomy): Eukaryota > Metazoa > Mollusca > Cephalopoda > Sepiida > Sepiolidae > Sepiola > Sepiola atlantica. The sequence continues at coordinate 151,393,257 of OY744516.1, forward strand.
ATATTTATTTATGTATATTTGTGTATATATATATAGAGAGAGAAAGATAGATAGATAGATAGATAGATAGATAGATAGATAGAGACGAATCTATTACAGGTGGAGATTTGCTGGCTGAAACCGAAAATATACTCTTATTTCTATTTTATCATACCATTGTACTACTTTGCAATTCTCAATTCAGGTTATATGTGTTAGTATAATTAATTTTTAATATTTGGGATGGTTTTTCTTTATCACAAAACATTTTTTTAATTATTGAATAAGCAAATTTTATGAAAAACTGACCATTGTTAACTTTTCACACGCTCATTTCAAATGTTCTTAACGAACGCTTCTTCGTTTTAACCCGGATGTCGACGGCACAGATAATTGTTCTTTGCTCTTTATATCAACATATGCGCAAATATCCTGTTCTCATTACCTTTAAGTACAAATATCATTTTCAATTAAGAAGTGTTTATGTCAAAACAAGATCTCTCTTAGTCTGTAATTTATATCTCTATGTATTAAGACATCGGAGTTAAGATTTAATTTGTGTGTCTTCAGTTTGTAAATCTATTTCTTTCTGTTTTTTTTGCGTGGATATGCGGATTGGAATTTGGTGTCAATAAAAATGTGTTTGATGTTATCTAGTCTATGTTTAGTTCGGTTGAAATGTTTGCCTATTTTAGAATAGGGTGTGTTTTGTTTTATACTAAGTTTTGTTACTAAATCTGAGTCTAAAACTCATTATGTATCCACTATTTAGAAATCTCGTGTAAAAGATATAATATATAGCATTAGGACTATCACAGGTAAAGTGTGGTGGTTGTATTAGGAGTTGTGTTGTGTATTTGTGACTCTGACAGGGGAATCTACCACTAAATGTTGGCAAAGTAAACATCTGGTTTTATAGCAAGTATAGTTGCCTTGTTGTTCGGTGTTGTGTAATTGTTTTCTGGGTGTGTTGAACATAATTCAAAAAATGTGTTCTTTTTAAACATTAATAGGTGGTTTCTGAAAGATAGGGTGGTTACTGGGATCGAATTGAATAATTGTAAAATATCTAGTTAAAACATGTGTAAGTTTATGCATCAAAAATCTTATATACAACGAAACCCATGAACCCATTATACTAAGTAAAGAACATTCCATCTGAAAGAAAAAACATTCCTAAACTATAAAATTGCATATTACAAGATACACACTTGTTCTCTCCTTGATGGAGCCTTCTCCTTTAGTAAGCTCTTAGGGCTGACCTTTGATCCAGACCTGAAATGGAAGACTTACACACACATTGATTGATACGAATCGTTGGATCATTCCTCTGTTCAAGGAAAGTACCTCGTTCCTAACACAATCCTCTACCTGTATAAGATACGTCCTAAGATTGAGTACCATTGCAACACGTGGAGAGGTGATAGCATGAGCATGTTCTCCTCATTGGATAGAGTACAACATCTTCTTCAAAATCTAGTGGGGAATTATCTTTTCTCGTTATTACAGCCCGTTTCACACAGAAGAGACGTGACTAGTCTTTTTCTACTCCATTCTTATTTTCATGGTAGGTGCTCAAATCAACGCAAATTTTTAGTCTCCCGCCTTGTAAATCATTCAAAGGAAAACTCGTCTACCTACAACCACTGTAAACAAATCATTTCTTTCATCTGTGTACCTAAAACTAAACGGAACTATCATAAATAAAGTTTATTTCCAAGAACTTCCCATCTGTAGAACACAATACTACGAGACTGCTTCCCAGCTAACTACGACGTTGTCGTTTTCAAGTGCAGTGTTTATAAATATTTGTCGATCTGTCCGCTTAAATAATCAATTTCACCCATCGTTTTCAATCTTCTCATATTATTGTTCATCGCCAACTGATAATCTCATTAACGCTTATCCTCGAGTCGGCTTTGGGATTTGAGCTTTGATAAGTAGTCACATATTTGTAAAAAAAAACAAACAACACCAAATATAACGTATCCAACCAGAAAATAGAAAAGGTACCAATGCAAACAATTTCATTGTCAACCTATCGGACTACAATGTCAATACAGATAAAATGTTATTTACTCAATAAAAGTGTATTTTACTGTTCTACACAAGATCTAAACCCAATGGGTCTTTGTTTCGAAGTGGAAACATATCTAAGAAATATTCAATTGTAAAGAAGATTTTGCAGACCATAAAAGCACAAAGACACAAAACTATAATATATATTCTTTTTACTCAACACGTTGTATCAACAAAGACAACAAAGCTGGGCCTCACCCAGTGAACGTAACACGCAAATTGATCAATAAATTAGGAAACGGAGAAATCTACTAGATAATTTTCTACACAACAAAAAAAAACGTAACAGCCATATATAACCTAAAAAGCAATAATCATCATATCAGCAAATAAAAAAAGAACAATTACAATAATTGGCACTAAAAATATATTACTGACGCAGAACAAGTGTTTTTTTTTTGGTTCACAACTTACCAAGGCCAAAAGCCACTCGGGCTTTTTGAGAACAGTATTATGAAAGTATTGTGAACTATGATTAATTCACAGGATGACTCGACAAATATTCGTTGACAGTGGACTTGAACACGAAGATGTTGTATTCTGTAGGGAAACCTTCCCGCGATAACGTGTTCCACAGGTGCGAAGGTCTTATAAAATAACTCTGTCCATGGAAGTTCTGTTCGATTTTAGGTACACGGGTAAAAAGGGGGAGTTCTTTGCAGTGTTTGTAGAAAGACGACTTCTTGCTGACAAGGTTTTACGGTGTGAGATCAGAGCTTGAAGCTCAGTCGAGCACCTGCTATCGAAATACCGGTAAAGTAAGAAGAGACTGGTAACGTCTCTATTGTACTCTCACGAAGCAAGAAATGGTTGTCTGAGCGGGACCGTCCCAGATGTAGCAGCAGTACAATTGTTTGGCCAGAATCTGAGCCTTATACAGGCAGAGAATTGCATCGAGAGTCAGATACTCTCCGGAGTGGTAGAATGATCCGACCATTTTTCTAGCGACTTTAGTACAGATTTGATCCATGTCTTTCATTTCAGGTCTTGAGTGAAATCCAGTCCTAGGAGCTTATCAAAGCAAGAGGTTTCCTCTAGGAGAGAGACATCCATTTGAACCAAAGTAAAACCAGGATTCGAGCGGTGGTGGTGAAAGGAAAGAAGATACAGTTTTTTTACAATTCACTACCCTTATACCCTACAAACAATACACAACTGAACTAATAAAACTAGCACAAAAACTTAAAATAATTCTTTTATCTACATTCATCCGACAACAGAAATATTTTATAATACCCGCAAATACACAAACTCCCAAAACTCATATGAGAAGAAATCGTTAACTCTGCTATAACTAACCTAAAACCAACCTTTAATAACACAAATGATATCTACAAACACTCAAAATCCTTCAACATCGCAGCTTCATGTAGACCTATTGTATGAAGAATAGGAACACGTACCGAATCGATATCAGGATATATTGACCATTTACTGAAACCCCTACTTACAAAAATCGTAGGATATATTCAATGTATATTTAGTGTAACCCGGATATAAAAGACATTTTCTCTGGTCCGAAATTAAGTCCTGTGTTAATGTATATAAATTAGACCCGGATATAAGAGACCCATATATAAGATAAATCTGGATATAAGAGAGATTTTCTCTGGTCCCGTCCTCCCCGATATAAAAGAGTTCGTTTTGAATGACAGTGTGATGTCGTAAATCAGACAACCTCTACTTTATGAGTTTGCTTTGTGTGTCTAAGGGTGGCAACACCCGCTTTTTTGTCGACTTTGCTTGTCGTTGCATTTATCTGGACAACACTTTCACCTTACCCACTGTTCTGTCGAGTTTGCTTGCGATCATTGCGATTAGTGATGTCGGCGTTAATGTCTCAACGAAAAACTCTGAGCATTTCTGAACAGTTAGAGTTCATCGACGATGTCAAAGTGAAGAAACTCAAACTGGCCGCTGCGGCCAAAAAGTACAAAATCGGTTATTCAACAGCAGCAAAAATTCTCAAGAAAGAAGACGATCTCAGATCTTGTATGCAAATGAACAGAAACACTAATCGCAAACGAAAGCGCCAATCTGTGCACAAGGACGTTAACGAAGCACTTACACAATGGTTTACGCAAGCATGTGCTCATGGAGCTACCGTCACCGATCACGTCATTAGGCAGAAAGCATCACAACTGGCCGTAAATCTTGACGTTGATTTTGAACCGAGTAATGGCTGGCTCATGCGCTGGAAACAGGCCAATCACGTTTCGTTCAAAAACTTTCACGGCGAATAAACGTTAGCAGATCACGTTTCTGCCAACGAATGGGTGACAAATGTTTTGCCGCAACTTTTTTGTAGATATGATCCAAAAGATGTTTGGAACTGTGATGAAACGGGACTTTTCTACAAACCCATGCCGTCTGGATCTTTCCGATTTGCCGGCGACGAACATTCAAATGGAACAAAAGTTCCCAAAGACAGACTCACGATGTTTCAGTCCACAAACATGGACGGCAGTGAAAAGCAAGCTGTAGTTGTTGGTAAGTCGGCAAAACCACGCTGCTTTAAAAATGCCAAAACTCTGCCGTTTTCTTACCTCACTAATCGTAAAGCCTGGGTGACTAGTCAGCTGTTTATTGACGTTATGAAAACGCTTGACCGAGAAATGATTGCTCAAAATCGAAAGATTATTCAATGCAACTTGTCCTAACTTACTGCCGGGTACAAATCTGTCAAACATCAAATTGTCGCTTATACCACCAAACACCACCAGTCTCATTCAACCTTTGGATCAAGGCATCATTCGTTCATTCAAAACGTATTATCGTCGGGAACTTGTTCAAATGCAAATCGCAGCGATCGATGCTACACCGCCAGTGCCGCTGTCCGAAGTGGCCAAGCAGATCACTGTTTTGAAGGCCATGCACATGATGAAACGAGCACTTTTCATGGTCAAACAATCAACAATTCAAAATTGTTTTAAAAAGACCGGCTTTATCATTGAATCACAGGCTGAAGTGGAAGAAATACTCGACGAAAATGATCAAGTTTCTCCACCATCGGGCATTGACGAATTTATCAGCTTCGACGACAGCACACAATGTTATGGAGAACTGACTGACACGGATTTCACACGTGGTATAAAATCGGATGATTAAGATTTTGACGAAGATGATGATGTTGAAAGCGTAAGTTCTACAGTTTCTGAAAGTGACAAACGAGTGCCAAATTCTCTGGCTGCATTGAATGCGTTTGAAACTCTGACAGCCTACTTTGAAGAAAAAAGCAGTAATCCTGATGGCGCACTGAAAATGATTTATGGACTGTATGAAAGTGTTCATGATGTTAACAACGATATTTCTGTACAATAAAAAAATGACTGACTTTTTTTAAGAAAAAGTAATTTTTAACTGAATTATTTGTGAAAACTGATGGAAATTGTATGTTTGTCTGTGTTTTTGTATTTTTATGTCTATAACTGTTAAATAAACTAGTGTTCTGTACGTAAATAGCGTTATATGAAGTGTTCCCATACTTACCTAAACAAAATAGACCAAACCCAGATATAAGAGAAACCCGTATATAAGATACTTCTTATCCGGGCCCGACAGCTCTCTTATATAGCTGTACCAGCTATTTATTGTACAAATTAGAACAGAATATGTACTCCCAAACAAAACACGTGTAGTAACAATGGATGTTTCTGTCCGATATACAAACATACCACGCAATGAATGGTTTAAAACTTTTAAAGTATTTCTTACAGAAAAACATTTCCCGAATAATCAAATATAAAAGTTATTGATGGCAAAAGTCAAGAATAAGACAGACTTGACTATATATATATATATATATATATATATATATATATATATATATATATATATATATATATATATATATATATATATATATATATATATAATTTAATATTTATTTATAAATATTGTTATAAAGCCCCTTTAAGGAATTAAAGTTGAGCACTGTTCGGAGATATTAAAAACAGACTGTCACTTAGCTATAAGCAAGGTTCCGATAATGTTCGTTGAACACTTTAAATTATCTGCTGTTTACTGCTCGCTATATTTAGACACGAATAGAACTTGATTCCTTCTGTATCACGTGATAATTCCTAATGGCCTTGCGTATAAAGAGAAAGAGTACAGAGTCTTTATTGCCCCTGTGAACCTGGTTCGCGCCCTGTGAACGTCTGAAATTGCCACTTCCTACACTGATGAGAGCGTTAGTTTGAAACGCCGGCGTATATAGGTAAAATAATTTATATAGCAACTTATATATATATATATATATATATATATATATATATATATATATATATATATATATATATATATATATATTATATATATATATATAACAATGATAGCCGTTCGCTTGTCGAATTCATGTGCGAAACATTCCGTTTATCGTCGTGATCTTAAAAACTTTTAGCTGCATTTAATCTCTAATAAATCTTGATTAATTGTAACATCCACGTATATAACTGTTTTCATCAGTGAATATTTATTATCCACAGACATATGTTTCATGTTCACTTACAATTATCAGTGTTGTTTATATAGGTTTATATGAGTTTATATAAGTCGAACGATTTGAACGCTGAACCCGACTACCTCCAATTCAGCAATCTTAACCATTCGGCCACTGTGACAGTCGTGATAAATGTGAAAGAAATAAACCCTATATTTTATTCACGAAGATAGTAAATCTCAGAAAGTGTTCTATGTGCCAAGGGGGAAAATAAATGCGTTTTTGTGTGCGTGGGTTTTGTAAAAATATGAAGCTGAACTAGCAGGCGCAATTGAAAAATGTCAAGGCCATGTCGGTTTTTATATGTTTATCCAAATAACAGCTTTTTTTCTCATCCCGTACGATGTGCATATATATATCATCACCGACTTCGCAATAGAAAAGAAAGAACACAAAAAGGTAGATCAAAATGAACATACAATAAAAACAAGACAGAAAAAACATCCCGGCCAGTGTACATTTTCTTCATGTGACGTTTTGTCCGACATTTTTTTTACATCAAAGCGACAGCTTTCAGGAATACCAATGATCTGTTCTGATAATGTGTGGCTTATAACGCACTAGCCATTGCCATATTTTGGCGGACAGGGCCGGAGACGGCGCGCAGATCCAGGTGGCTGAAAGTAAATAAATATAAGAAGAAAAAAAATGCCACCCGGATATTTACTAGAGATTTCTTGCGGGAATTAGTAGACTTGTAATGAATGGCATTCTGTTTGCTTTCACTTGCGCGGCCAAATGAGCAATGTGCATGTTGTTTTTGTTTTTTTAAGTATATCGTTGCTGTTCGAAAAATAATGGCACTTATGTGGTTATCTAAAATTTACATTAGAATATTAATTATATGTTGAGAGGAAAAACTAAACAGATCTCATGAACACAATAAAACATTTTTACATCGATGTTCTCAACGCCAGGCAAAGACGGGCTTTTTATGACAGCGATAAGATAACTCAAGAGTATTTCCATCACTCGATCTAGGTTCTGGCTCATCACATCCGTCACATTCGGACAGACAGACACAGGTTCATCATATTAACAGTGATGGTGCTAATGGTTCATGATGCCTAAATCTACGGTACGAGATCCTCCACACACTGGGTGACTATTCTTTGTAAACAAACCAGTGTGTTAATTGTGTTAATAACCAATAATCACAGAATTATTCAATTTTAATGAAATGTTAAGCATTACTTTAATAACTTATACACAGACATGCGTGAAGTAAATAGACGCCCTTATATCAATAACATAGATTGTTGTCAAAGACTCCAGATCGACTTTTACCGGGTATATTGATTATTTACCCTCGCTGATAAATTGAACAACCATTCAGTCAATAGTGAAAAGTGGAACCCCGAGGTTTGACGTTGATAAAGTTCACCTACAGATTTACTTATAATATGGTCCCTCTGAAACTCAGAGAATTCTATTTTTAAGGGGATCGTGTCATACTTAAAAGTTGATATCTAAAATACAAACAAATCAATATTGAATTGAATCTTTGAATAATGTTTCAAACTTTTACTACTATTTTGTACGGCTCCGAGTTCGGGCCGTCGACGAAGAAAGCAGAAACTAAACATGTTTTTGTGGGGTGTCTATTTACTTCTGTCATGTCGGTGCATATCTTATAAAAGACTAGCTGCTCATATCCGGCGTTAGTGGGGATATTTTTTATTTCATTGCTGAATTGCTTTTCGCTTTGAACTATGTCTTTCTAATCAAAATATTAGTAACAATCACATAAATACTGTTTGTAAAGATTATTGCTTTATATTGTAATTCGAAAAGTTATGTGGACCCGTAAAGTTGTCACATACATTTTAAAATATTCTGAATAGTAAGATTTATCCCGCCATCCAAACTTATGGGATCCGACAGATGGAAAATCAGTTTTGCTAATAATATTGTCTGTGTAAGCTCCTACGGCTAGTTTCTATGGCGACTAACTCGAACCTGCTGAAACTCCTGTTACCGAGACAATTAATTGTTAAAGGAAAATGAGAAATACACTTATATATTGACAACTCACGCGCAAAACGCAAATTACTGCTACTAGAATGTTTTTATTTTCAGTGTTGAGCACAAAACTCATGCTTCCTCTTTTCTACACAATTGATTTGTATTTATTATCTCAAAGTTGTAAACTCACTGTAAATAAAACATGTATATATTTTGTACGAATTGCTTCTCTGTTGTGCATTTAATTATTGTGCATTTCTATACAGATAATAGTTTCGTTTGCGCTGTCAAGATGGCGACCTTAAAAACATGATCGCAGAAAAAAGTAATGTTGAAAAAAGCCAACATTTTATACTGAGAAAGTTCTAATTATTTCTATGTTATTTTTGTTAATTTCCAATATTAATAGTTGATCATATTGCTTTATGAACGTAAAGTTTGCGAATGCCGTAATGTAATGTAGTAACAAATTATAAGTATATGTGTTTTGTTCTTTCTCCTGTATAGAGATTACAATTGCATAAATTTAAGATAATTATTAATTAGGTCTCGGTAACAACATGTTCTTTATATGATTTACAACATCTGTAATTGTAAGGGAAATACTTCCTAAAAAAATCTGAAAGTAAACATATTTACATTTATGAAAATTGTCTTTATGGAGGACTGGAAACATTATTTATTTACTAATTATCAGACATTTTTCAATTACTTCTTCATTGCATTATTACAGTAAAACAGCAGTGTAAATAGCTATTAAAATAAAAACGTTTACCTACTATTATGATATTTTAATAATTTTACGAAATTAATAGGCTGATATTCATTTAAATGACTTCATTTGTACTATTTTTCCGAGCTTGAATATTTATTTTTATTATAGAAACTTAAGCAAAGTAAGTTTTTTTTATTATTGCAAAGTACGCGGTGCAACAGTAATAAATAAAATTGGCTCGTCAGAATCAAGTATAGATATTACAGTTGAAATGATATCGATGACTAAACTCGAAGAATTAGCGTGTCTCCTTTTTATATATTAGATATGTTTTCACAGTGAGCTTCGAAATGATTTGACGTAATTTAACTTTGGCTCAGATTAACGCACACACGCAGCAACGTTGTTTGTTACTATGGTATTACTGCTAAATGTAAATGTATTTTGGCAACATTAAAAATACGGAAACAATAATACAATTAAGAAGCATCTAGAGCGCTGTTGAAATGATCCCTTTCGATGTTACATAAAGACAGACGAACTGATATATGTCAGGTTGAAATTGCTGTTAATTATGAAAACCTTTTACCTACTATTATGATATTCAAATAAATGTATGCAATGAATAGGCTAATATTTATTTAAAACAAATTTGTTTTCCTGGTAGCTAAAATAGAGCAATGATAAAACTCCAAGAATCAGACTGACATATATTGATATATTTGATATGATTTCAAATTTAAGATAATAGTCAGCTTCGAAAGAGTAATAATTTGGCGTGATTTAAGTTTAGATAAGATAAACACATATACGCAACAAAGCGACACAGTATCATTGTTCGGCAATATTTTAAATAAGGAGACAAAACATAAAATTAAGGAAGCATCTAGACCGCTGCTGAAAAATATATTTCATAAAGAAAAAGGGCTTGAGATATATTAGGTATCTGATTGACTAAGCTAGATCACTGGATAGGAGAGGGAAATGGAGGGAGAGAGAAATAAATAAAGGAAGAACATCAGCGAAAGAAAAAGAGAGAAAGGGCGTATTTAAATAGCGTTATGTAACAGTTGACGTCTACCAGTGGTACTGTACGGAATCCAGATCATTTTCAGAAAGCCCCCCCTCCAGATGAAAATACTCTCGTCATTCAAAAAACGGACAAAATAATAAGAAAATGTGTTATTACTTATGCAGATGGAATCCATTCATGTCATTAGGAATGTGGATAAAACAATAATTTCCCTTATATTCTGCCTCCACATAAACTTATGCTGATAGTTGTCCACTATTCCGCGATGCGTTTTACAGTGGTGCTTATCCTGCATACTGCACGGCAAGAAATGTCGAGACCTGGACGCTAACCCCAACCCGACGCTGGTCTATACAGGGCGCCAGTAGGTCACGGGCGTGTGTGCACACTGCGCATGACTGGTGGAGCTATTACTTATTTATTTGTATTTATTTATTTGTATTTATTTATTTTTTGTAAAACTCAACGATTCTTTCGTCTTAAAATGATTCTTTTTTCTTCCGTAAAAATAATTGTCATTGTCAGCTTATTATTCTTTCAATGAATGAAATGAATATGTATCTTCTTTCTTTATTTATTTACAACTTTGGCGATTTAAACCTTTGAAAACAATGGTTATGCTTTACCTTGTTACGTAAAAAATAATTGTTAACTAAATATTCTTCAAAGCAATAAAACAAATGTCACTTTTTGAAATATATGTATATACAAGTGTACTGTTTTAGTCGACTAGGAGACATTATCTGATATTGGAACAATTAATTTTAAAATGACTAAACTCAGAATTGTTTAACTAACTACATCCGATTAATTACCACCATTGCTAATCGGACGATTTCATTTTTCTAATGCGTGTAATGTGATATCGTATATACGAACATACAATGGTTTAGCTTATCATACCATAATGGTATAGACGCCAATATGATCCCCTGGCAATATTGTACCCCTCCCTTGCATGAAAGGTGGAAGGACCAGGTTCGTTGTTTGTCGCCTGAAACGTATTTCCTTGTATATGAAATCTCCTTAACTTCTAAGAGAATTCCGAGAGGACTTCGTAAATTTTTTACGGGTATTAGTTACCGGCCATAGAAGACGTTATATTCTGGTCACACCCGCATTAAGCTCAATCTTGTATCATGCCCTCGTATAGAAAAAGGCGGGATAACATTGTACATGTATTTTATAGGTCCACAAATAGAAAGGTATTGCAGCAAACATGAAGAAATTGAAAACAAAAAAGCTTTTTTTTATATATAGCTTATATAATATTACATGTAGAATACAGACATTCTTTTAAGCAGACTCCGCTTTATAGTTGAAGCCAACTCTCTAACCCTTGCTGGAGGGAGAAAAAGGTGGGACATCAACTCACTTCGATCGTCAAGTCTGTTCTCTTATGTTTTCCTGGTCTTCTCTCAATCGGTGACGCACGTCTTCAATTGTTTTTGATACATTGTTTAGTCGGCATACTTCAAAATAAAAACAAACCAATGTTTACAATTTACATTTTAGTCTCAACCTTGCCATTATTAAAACAATCACAGTCGCATTCCAAAGGCGACATATACCACCACCCCTGACCTACACTCCTTACCATCTAGGCTATCATTTCTATTCACTATCCTGCTTTTTTTTCGATCACCCCGGAGTAATCTCTTTACAGTGGTAAACAACACAAATACAACGAAACCATGGAATATTCGTTATTGCTTCCCAGACCAGTTTTACATTTTGGTAACAACCCAACAATATTTTTGGACATGCCGAGCGTTTACCGGGCGGCGATTTCGGGATTGGTGACCGAGAAACGGTAAAAGACGAAACGGAATTGTTTGAAAGCAAACAAAACGAACGTTCTCGAAGGTCGGCGCTTTGTAAGACTAATTAAAAAACGCTCGCTTTTTGTTTGACTGTTTGCTGTATCTGCTGTAGAACTGGGTTTATTTAAACACGACGCTTCTACATGTAGTCTTTAACTAGATACGTTTAACAACAAAAAAATAACTGAGTAAGTAAATAAAACAATTAAAGAACCATCAAATAAAATAGCATGCAGGTGATAGCGCATTCCTTGAGACCTGACATGCTAGCACAAACTGTCTATCAACATTTGCCAGTACCCTCTAATGTAGTCATTTAGTGTAGCTGAGGTACCCACTACACGACGGGTTCATAATATTGAGTCACCCTTTAAAAGAAACAAAGAAAAAATGGGGTATTTTTGTTGTCTGATTTATGTGGGTCCACAAAAATAAGTCAGCAAAAAAACCTCATCTTTTTGTTATGTACTTTAAGCATTTTTAATTTTTTTGTTTAAATTTTTATTTTACAAATACTAATTTGTTTTATTTATTATTTTATTTTTTGTTCATTTTTATTTTACAAATATTAATATCTTTCCTGATTTTTACGGATTTCTTTTTTCTTCATTTTTATTTTAGAAATAATTTTTTTTTCTTCTGATTTTTTGTGGAATACATATTAATTTGTTTTCACAAATATTAATTTGTTGCCAGTGGGACGTAAGTGGGAGGAAAACCCAATAGGGATTGAGTTTGGTTGTGGATGGTGTCCTCCCAAGATAGTGGTTGGATTAACGGAGTGTGTTTTGTTTTGTAAGAAAAAATAATAAAATCAAATAATGTTTACTAAAAATGAAATTAAAATATATTACAAATTAAACATCACAATAATGGCGCATCTAACATAGAATATTGCCGAAGAAATTACCTTTTATTCAACGGTGTCAGAAGAATTAATATTTGCAAAATAAAAATTTTAAAAAAGAAGTCCGCAAAAATAAAACAACAAATAAATACGGTGGATTAATTTGCCCTGTCATCGCTTGGAAATTCAGACAAAACTAGTCGATATCATTTGTCAGACATTTATATTTAGCTCAAAATTTGACAATCCCGACAACATTGTATTTTATAAATGAGATTCTAAGTTTCTGTATGATTTTGTAGGACAGAATTATGAAACGATCAATTATTTTGTAAGGTTTGGTTTGGTTTGGTAGTTTTGTTTTACGGCATATCAACCCTTTTTGGGTTATTTAATGCCGAATCTGGTCATTATAGTCAAAGTTTTTATGCTTCAAGTTCTTTATATCTTCAAATGTTTAATCAGGGTTTTTGGTTTGGTAGTTTTGTTTTACGGCATATCAACCCTTTTTGGGTTATTTAATGCCGAATCTGGTCTTGTTTTCTTCTCTTTTTTGTTTCCTTCCCCTTTTAATATCTGTTTCTATTTAACCCATAGTTGGAACCCTAACAGGTACTACCACTCCGGGTCAGGGTGGACCTGGGAGCAATGGTAATTAAGAGGAGGCTCCACATTCCCCAAAGTCCGTAAGCCGGATCTCACCATCGGATGTAGTTTAAGGTCATATCCAGGACCGGGAGTAGGGTAGGAAAAATAAAAATAAAAAAGGGGAGGGAGAAAGGGAGAGGGGCTGTTGTTTTTGTTTTTGGTTTTGTAGAACATAATTAAGTTTTACAAAAAAAAAAAAAAAAAAAAAGTCAATGTAGGTGAATTTCGTCTCAGGGAGCCACAGGGCAGCCTGATCTGGTATCACCAGTTATTTTGTAAGAGCAGCGCTCCTTTGAAAGTCTGTTTTTGCTAAAAACAGAGCTTTTAATAATTAAAGATGCATTAAAAAAACAAAAATGTAATATTTAATGCTAATATTTTGCGTAAAGATATTTTTGAAAAGTTTTAATTATTTTATAGACAATTTATAGAAGGGTATTAACTTAATTCATTTTCCGCATTGTTAATAGCTTTCTATACATTATCTCTATATAATACGCACAATGTTTCAAGCGAACTACCTTATACATTAGTATTTTATTAATTTTGTAACTAATTGGCATTATTTTGTGCGGAATATCAAACAAGTAATGTTCAAATCTGTTTCATTTGTTTGAACTCTTACATCATATAACGTTTTCGTCATCTTTTAAAAGAAAGTGTAGGTGGTGCTTGAAAGTATTTTTAGACTTTTCACGTCATCCGTAGCTGAAATATATCAATGATTCATGATATCAAATTAGTCGACATATTGTAGAAGTAATAAAGAAATGCTCGTTTTTTTTTGTTAGACTGTTAGCTGTTTGTCTCGAACTTGCTTTATTTAAACAGACCTTGTCTACCTGTAATCTTTAGCAAAATAACTCAGTAAGTAAATAACCTGATTTAAAAAAACAAAACCAATAAAAAAACAGATGATAGCGCATTCCGAGAAACGAATGCAAAACTGTCTATAAAAATAATTAACTAGTTAGTCTACCAGTCCCCGGACAGGTTCATAATACTCTTTTTTAAAAAAAAATAACTAAAGCTGAAAGCATTTAGTGATTTAAAGCTGAAATACTCTCTAAAATGTGTTGCATCTTCTGTAGAAGAGCTCCACCACAAATGGAAAGATAAGTTTTGTAAAAACAAAGGCAGTCATGCACAGTGCGCACACACGTCCTGTCTATAATAAACGCCACTGTGAAGCGCATCACTGAATGATTGACAGCTATATGTGTGAGTTTGTGTGGAGCAGAAATATAAGGGAAACAATGTCACGAATGGATTTCATCTTTTTCAGTAAGTAATAAAACATTTTCTTTTTGTTTTTGTTTTGTTATTTTACTACAATCTACTTTTTGTCTGTTTTGGGATGGCGGCTGTGTTTTTAGCAGGGTTTCTTTTATCTATGAACCAATATTTTTACAAGACTTTTTGATTATTAATTGTTTTTACCTAATTGACATTATTTTGTTTGAAACAACAAAATAAATGTTGGTTACATTAAACTTAGAAAATCCTAAAAAATGTCGCTCGACACCATTTTAAACCAACTATTAAATTAAACCATTATAGTATTATATGTTTTGAGAAAACCATAACAATGTGTATTTTTTCAATAAATAAAATTTATTTTAATCTTAGCTTTCGAAAACTAAAATGTTTCTTGTCAAAAAAAGTTTGTTATTTTTTTTCCTCGTCCGATGGCAGTGGACTTATTTGTGTCCGAAAATCACGTTATGTCTGTATTAGCGCAGTTATGCTAGTTTGACTCAGTAGGGCTGCAATCGGACGATTAAAAGGAAAAAGAGAAATAACACTTTGCTTTGACATGGAACATTTTAGTTTTCGAAAGCTCAGATTATAATGAATTTTATTTATCTAAAAATAAACATTGTTATGGTTTCCTCAAAAAAATATAATACTATTGCGAAACAACAGTTTAAACAATATGTCTACACCCCTACTGAGAAAAACCATTATATTTATGTTATAATTGTACAGGACCCCAAAAAAGAAACACTCGTCATGTTTAATTTTAAATAACCTATATATAATCAAATCGAACAAGTACAAAAGAAAATAAATATGTTCCGTTTGGCCACAGGGATAATAACCCTCGCAATCTAATATTTTTTACAAAATGAAAAATATAAAAACATGCTTTTATTTGCATTTTAGTAACCACGGGGTCATCTCCCTTGTGGCATAATACATACAGAATTATTTCCCTTTGCAACTTGATCGATATGTTCATATAACGTCGGCCATTAAAAATTAAACTTGTCGTGTTTTTGTTGTTTTTTTTCAGTATTTTGCGTGTATTTTCCCATAAGTTACTGGTTTAAAATAGTGCCGAGCGAAAATTTGTATGATTCCCCTAAAATTAATTGTTTCATTGTCTCTATTTATTGGAACTCTTTTGTCGGCTAGTATGTCCATTGTTTTTGAAGAGCATGTGAATGAGGTTTAGAGCTTTTTTAAAAGAAATCTTCAAGTCATTCGTAGTTGAAAGAAATCGGCATTTGTAATAGATGGGTATCTACAGGATTTCGGTACTTATAGAATCAGTTCCGTGTATTTACGGGAAATCCCGAGTCAGTCCCAGAAGTGGCCGAAGCAGTTTACGATTTGAAAGCCGCGATAACAATGTAAAAAGGAAGACGACACTAAACATGTCAAGGGTTAAGGTTTCAAAAGTGTAACCCTAAAAAAATAAAGTTGAACAAAACTTCCCACTAAACCAAGAAGAGAAAAGAAGGTAGCTCTCAAA
The DNA here is from genome assembly GCA_963556195.1 of Sepiola atlantica. Classification (NCBI taxonomy): domain Eukaryota; kingdom Metazoa; phylum Mollusca; class Cephalopoda; order Sepiida; family Sepiolidae; genus Sepiola; species Sepiola atlantica. The sequence goes on from OY744516.1 coordinate 151,409,605, forward strand.
TCATAATCTGCTTCGGCCATTTACGGGACTGACTCGGGTTTTTCCGTCAATACTCGAGACTTACTCGGTAATTACTGACATTCTTTGAGTACCCATTCATTACAATTACCAAGAAGTTAAAGTGAAAGCATTTAATACAATAAATAACTCTTTCTTGATCAATGTTTGCAGTTTTATAATCATATTCATGTAACAAACAGAACTGTCTTTTGTGGCACCGTAAAATGTCAACGGCGGCCTAAAACCCAGGATGCGGGGACTCTTGCTCAGAAAATACCGGAACTAAACTAACAAAATGCTCATCCAACTGAACGAATCTCTTTCTCCTCTGTCCAATCCGCCTCCATTCTCGTTGCAGATCGCCTTTTAAAATGAAACGATGTCCACGAATACAAATTACGGTTTTTGTTGGACGCTGGTTGTTGCTGTTGTTGTTTTAGTGCATCCTATTTCAATTCAGTACAGAATGGGGAAGAAGTAAAAAGGGAAAGAAGAGAGTAGAATAAGCCGAGCGAAGGGAAAAAGAAAGAGAGTAGCATATACAAGTTGGTATCTGCTTCACGTTTATTCGTCTCACATTTACTAATCTATCACGTCCAACACTTTGACCCCAGCAAATGTCACCCGAAGAAGACCGGAGAGAACAGCGATCAAAATGTCAGCATGTAAATAGTGTTAATATCAGCAATATATAATCCCAGAAAGTGTGGGCGCGTCCGAATGAAGTTGGGCGCCAGGTGCGAGATATCCCAATAACACTGAGTTCTCTCTGACCTGGCGATTGGCCTGGAACGTGTTATCTCTCAATGTCAGTGCAGCAATAGAGTACTTGTCTTAGTGTCCATTCTGCAAAACAATGGTGGAAAAAACGCCAGATCACGCTTTTTCCAAATGTTGTGAACTTGAACAGTACTTGGAGTACGTCAATAAGGTAACGGCTTGTATCGATCCCGAGCATCTTCTATTGCTAACCGCTTCCTATGTAATGTACAACATGAGACTGACGAGAGACGAATTTTGATTCTCGCGATCCTGGCTGTAGTGCAAATGGTGGTGTAGGCGTTTGTATGAGGGCATTTGAGCAGGATCCGATTGCTTTTTTCAAGTACCAGCTTAAAGTCAAGATCAGATGTAATAGAAAGATTAGATTCCTTGGAATTCGAGAAAAGGTGGATAAAAGAACCGAGCTTGTGCGTACGAAAAGGAGTCAAGTATGAGTACATGTCCACTACTTGAGTATCGCCCACGCGTTTCCTGGTTCTCTCAGATAAATTAGCTTTTTAGCTAGTCCAGTGAATGAGTCCCGTCCTCGTTTTGATTTTTTGGTAATATACCTCCTACAAGATGTCCACTCTCCACTCTTATTTTTCGTCCTCGGACTCCCCAAATAAAATTCATCTTGGAAAAACACCATCCACTCACAAACTCGATTCTTATTGGTTTTTCCTCCCACTTACGCCCAGCTACCATCTAGAGATTGACCTGTTTGTATTCGGTTCTGAACAACCAGAAAACAATAGGCGGTCTAGTTAGAAAAATGTTCAGAATGTCTTACAAACAGTTTTTATTTCTGCTACAACTCCCCATTGCCAATAAATTGGTAAAAACTTAATTTAAATGTTCCAACACTTTGGAAATATTTTGAGTATGATGGCCCCTAGAGTAAATGTGGTATTTTGGTGACTACAACAATTCTAGCCAAAAATAGGAAAGTCAAATATTATAATAAACAGAGAATGACCAACGACCCCTATCCCCTCCACACACAATTTTGATGGTCCAGTGTCTAATTTTTTATATTGAATTTCATTTTTACTTTAAAGATAAACAAATATTCAAAGTGTAGTACATGTTCTAAAACTACACTTTCTTTGTTCTGTCTTCAGTCAGTGAAAGAGAAATCTTTTTAGACTGAGGAAATTTTTATTTGTGTCCCAACCCAGATGAGGATGGGAGGCTTGATTTTCCTCACATTAAAAAGCAACCTTATGCCTTACAAGTAAATAGGAACATCAATTTGAAAGCATGAAACATGTATTTTACCTGGGGATTCAAAAGCATATTTATCTGCAGTAATTCTATCAACAATATAAAACAATAACAGTAAGAATTTAAAATTGAAATCAACCGACTATTTAAAGAAAGGCAGTATCCCGTTGACCTTCGAATTAGAGACGTAATCATATTTGTCCATGATAAAATAGTAATTCCTTTATATAAGGATTTTAGTTTTCAAGGGAAGCAACTCTGCAGATCCAAAGATTAAGTTATTTCCCTTGAATACACACATACATACACACATATTTCTTTTCATGGAGTTGATGCTATACATTTAGCAAATAGGACGAATAAATTGATAATTATTCATGTTTTATTTACGTAGCTTAATTCTTGATAGTCAATCAACTAACCCAATTAAA
>OY744516.1:151414524-151457024 GCA_963556195.1 Sepiola atlantica
AAATAGATAAATATAGATGAAAATTATTTGCAACTAAGGCAATTAAATATATATATATATATATATATATATATATATATATATATATATATATATATATATATATATATATATATATATATATATATACCTTGTTTGTAAGATAGTAGGAAAAATCCCAGCAGAGTGCTCGATTAATTCAGAAAATAAAAATTAAGAGCGTAATATTATTTATTATTTGATACAAAAAATTAGTACAACGTCAGTATTATATGTTTCAAGCTCAGAAGGTGTTTATTTTTTCGTGTTCTTTATCCTGAACTTTGGTATCGAATGGAGCAGGCTATATCAAAGATTAATCAAGTTCTCTTGTTTTTGTTTAGAAAGATTAAGTCGGGGTTTGAATGTTCAAGAACCTTATCAGTCTGTATGCGCATGTCCCAAAGAAGTTTAACATTGTCGTTCCCTTGTACGACTTCTGGCTTATACTCATACCACTTTTCATTGTGGTTCAATTCATAAAGTTTGCATATATTCGAGTCTAGTACTTAGGTGACTTTGTCGTGTCTCCATTTTTATACTGGTGTTGTGCTAGCATTGGGCATTCAGATACAATATGCGCTTAGGTTTCATTACACAATCAGCATATCGGTGATTCTGCAGTTTTGTCAATATCATGTTTGATGGACCTAGTGTGGGTTGCTTGTTCCTGGGCTGCCATTAAGGTGCTCTAGGTAGATCTTTTGAAATCACCCCTGACACACCAATTCCATCTGTCATTATCTCTAAATGCAATATTCTTAAAGAATACACCGTGGAGTTTCTTTCTAAATAATTGTAACCCTCTCTCTTGTAACCTTTGATTCATTTTCACACCAGTTCTTAGTATTTCCTCTCTTGTCACTTCACGAAGAAGAATCTCATTATTTTCAGAAATTTATTTATATAGACAACTTTCTTCTATATTCACAACATCTTCAACACTAAGTAGACCTCGACCACCTTCCTTTCTAGGTAGATACAATCAATCTGCATCTCATTTCTTTGCAAAATCTCCATAAACTGTAAGCATTTTCCGTGTTTTGGTATCCAAGCATTTTAGTTCATCTACATTCCAGTCAAGTATGCCAGCAGTATATCGAATGATAACTACTGCTCTGGTATTGATAGCATAGATTGTATTTCGACTGTGGAGGTGCGAGTTAAGAATACTCCTCACTCTTCTATTGCACTCAGCTGTGACCTGTTTTTTCGTGACCTTGTTTGTTTGCTTTTTATCTTATCCGCCTATAGAATTCCCAAGTATTTGTAGCCACTCTCACTGTCTACATTCTTTATCAGATCTGTTGTTGGGAGTTCAAGACCATCTGAATTGACAAGTTTACCTCATTTTATAACAAGAATGGCACATTTAGTTATGCCAAATTCCATTCATACGTCGTCACTAAATACTTTAACTTTATTATTATTATTATTTTTTTATTTTTATTATTATCATTATTGGTATCAATGGAGTGGATATAGTGTGAGTAATACTAATAATTATTATTAATACCCTTTACTTTTTCATCATGTTAACTAAATTTATCTCTATTTAGGCTTAAATATAAAAAAATAAAAGTAAAATAAAATTAACTTAAACGGCTTCCATTATTTGACAGAACCACAAAAGCAAACAGATAAACTCTGCTCTTCCTCATTCATGTCTGTCGACCCACATTCTTCCCCCTCCCCTAAACATTTCGTTCAAACGTTAAAACATGGCACTCCTACCTCTAAACTTACTACTGGGCATCCAGCAAATCATACTTTTCCCATCTAAACGTACGATCTGAGACCTTGAAAATATAATATGAATGCATTAACCTTTCAATTTTGTAACTCTTCCCCTAAGCTTACAAACGTATTTTTTTCAATTGTTTTAAATTTGACCTCCCGGTTTTGTGATTTGAATTTGTCTTTTTCCTTTCTTTTCATTCTTTCCAATATGAACATCTGAGTGAAAAATCAGACTTTTTCACCTGATGAGATCTTTGTTTCTAATAACTATTGATAAATAAAATCGACATGCCCGTCTAGCGGCTTTTTGTACATCTCTGTATAAATAAAAAATAATTATATAAGTAGCTCTATTTACTATTGAGCATTATTTTTAAGCCCGATTGAAATTCTGTGATTTTTCCCTGTGGATGTTTACTTATATATATATATATCCCAGGACAAGGAAAATTAATTCCCCGAACACAACCAGTTTGCAGCACTTTTATGTCCCCTTACGGAGATCAAAATCAAAATATAATGCTACTAAAGTTTATGTCTAGAATTCTTATTCTAATTTCGATCAAAATACATTAAATGATTTAGATTCTGCAAAATGTCTAACATTTAAGGCTTGAGGAGTTTTTGTAAGAAATTGAAATTCATGGAATCTTGCTTAATTGATGTCTAATTAATATGCATCAAATTAAATGCAAATATTTCGATTCTCAAATGGAGGGTTATTTAGAGATTAATCCCCTAAAAATCGCCCAACATGCTAAAAGAAAATGCCTGAAATTTGGGAATCTTTATTAATTGATGTATAATAGCTATTGTTAACATTTCACAAAAATCAAAAGTATCTTAATTTTACAAAATGCTTTTACTCCCTACTTACCCCCTTTGTATAAAACTAAATTAAACTAAATATATCTCGCATTACATAACAGTCGTGTTCCAAAATTTATAATAATCAGTTAATTAGTTTTGGAGTGAATCTTATAATACAAATATATCAACGCATATACATATTTAACTTTATAAATAAAATGACTAGCAGAATCCCCATCCCAGGACGGATTAGATTATTTCTCCGAATAAATCAGTTTTGCCTCACTGTTATGTACTTTTACTAACATTACAATTAATATGCTACTAAACCTAAACTCGAGAATCCTCATTAAAATTCTGATAAAAATCCGTTATATAACTCTAGAAAATGTCTTAATCTTAATGGATCTTAAGAAGAAATTGAAATTCAGGGAGTCTTTTTTAATTGGTGTCGAATGACTATGTATCAAATATAATGTAAATGTGACATATTTGTAATTTTAAAATGAGAGGTTGGAAAATAATAATAATAATAATAATACTACTACTAATAATAATAATACTACTACTACTACTACTACTAATAATAATAATAATACTATTCCCACTAACAATACTATTACTACTTCTATTGCTATTACTAGTAGTAGTAGTAATAATACTAATAATAAGGAGGAGGACATATTTTCGTGTTTATATTAAAAGCTAAATACATTCTTTCCTTTCTTTTTATTTTTAATCAATTATTATTAAGTTGAAGCCTTCGCTTTTTTTCTCATAAAATAAAATTTGCATACGTGATTAATCTTTTTTCTCTTTTTAATATTTTCAGATATAATTACGATTAAGCTTCCGCTTCTTTGCACATCAGATAACAGTCACTTTTATTATATTGATTAGATTACACTTGTATCAAATTGATTTGAAATGAAGAAATCTCATCAATAGCAGGTTCCAATTTCATCATAATTCTAGAGTAAATCTTCTAGAGGAAAATCCTCCCCCACAAATTACTCTGAAAATCTTTAATAACACCCTAAATAATCTTTAGAGTTTTTAGACTTAACTCTTCTCAGATTAAACCCTAGACCTTAATAACCACAACCAAACCTTGTACGATGTGCATACAACCTCCAGCCACAACAGTAAGTAGGACATTAAAAGAATCATCAGTAAAAACTGATTACCTTCCTTGTGGAAAATGACTGCTTAATAAACATGCAACATAGCTTTCGCTAGGAAGCAGCTGCCTTACACAGCTGCTACAACATCATGACTGGGCACGGGAAAAAAATTTGGACGGATCACATGTGAAAATAATATATCTTGACTTGGCGAAGATCTTTGACAAGGTCGAATGATACGGCACAAACTACACAGATTCGACATAAATGAAAAGGTTTAATGAATGGGTACATGATTTCATAAAATATAGGAGTCAGAAAGTTGCATTCGATGGGGTCTTTTCAAAGGAAACATTCAATAACAAGTGGGGTTGCCATGGAGCAGTCTTATGGCCACTACTGTTTTGGTGACCCTCGATAGTACACATAAAATCCGTTACTAGCGTTTCTAATGACACAAAGGTAATCCAATCAAAAGCCCGGCTGATGCTACCCTTTTACAACAGGTCCTGAATGCTATATACACATGGGCTGAGGATAACAGCATGTAGTTCAATGCTGGAATATATCAAGTCCTACAACACCAAACAGCTTAAACAAAAACACTACAACACAGCTACACTGGATTAGGAGGGATTAAAATCCTAAAAAAACAGGGAATAGACATGAACGACGATTATTCCTTTTCGTCAGATATCATGATGATTACAACAATATGTAGACGGCGCACTGGTAGACAAATGTCCAGAAAGGGGCCAAAAGACCATGTTGATGCTAAGGAAGACATTTATCCTAAGACGACCAGACTACTGCTCCTAAATGTGGTCACCCTATAATGTCACAGAATGAGATACTCCAACGAAACTACATCAAGAGGATTGCTGGAATGAAGGAGATGTGCTAAAAGGATTGAAACTATTCCTTGGAATGAGGATTGGAGCGATACACAGTGATACACATATGGAAAATCCTGGAAGGGCTGGCGCTGAAGTTTGGCACTGAGAGTCAGATCAACCTGGGGTTCAGAAACTCTACATTCTTCAACATGTTACTAAGGAATATATATACAGGGTGTTTCAAAAGTCTTGGGAACATAACGATTTTTAATAACTCAAAAACTATTAGTAGTTGAAAAATGAAATTGGTACCGTTGGAAAGTTTTGTGGGGAATCTTCAAAGTTGCTCAATATGAGCACCATTCGTCACACGGCAGACATCTAGTCGATAGTCCATTTCCTGCCAAACGCGTTCCAGCATCTTGACGTCAATGGTTCCCACAACTGCCGTTACTCGAGCCTTTAGTTCGTCAATATCTCTTGGAAGGGGGCGGCACATAGACTTGTTGCTTGACAAAGCCCCAAAGGAAAAATCACACGGGGTAAGATCTGGAGACCTAGGAGGCCAGGGCATGAGAACGTCATCACCTCGCCCAGATCTCCCAATCCATCTACCAGGCAGCCTTGTGTTAAGAAACTGCCTTACTCTAAGACTCGAGTGTGGTGGTGCACCATCTTGTTGAAAAATGAAGTCATCAGATTCTGCTTGTTCCAACTGAGCCATTAACCAGTCTTCCAGCATGTTGAGATAGGATTCACCAGTGATAGTTGCCTCTTCAAAGAAGAACGGCCTATAGACACCTTTCTTAGAAAATTGCACAAAACACGTTCACTTTTGGTGAATCTCGCTCGTGCTCAAGAAGTTCATGAAGATTCTCAGTACCCCATATGCGAGTGTTATGCTTGTTAACTTTGCCATTCAGATGGAAGGTCGCCTCATCGCTAAAAACAAGCCGGTCATCAAAGCCGTTATCTTCCAACTTCTCTTGCATTGCAATGCAAAAGTCACGGCGAAGTGGCTTATCAGTGTCCTTCAACTTTTGGACCAACTTGAGCTTGTAAGGTACCATTTGCAGTCGTTTCCTTAAGACACGCCAGACAGTTGCTGGAGCAAGCTGAAGTTCCCTGCTGGCTCTTCTCACTGATTTACGGGGGTTCTGCTGAAAGGCTGTCCGAACTTGCTCAACTGCATCTTCTGAAGTTGAAGGGCGACCTGTTCGCTTACTTGGGCACAAACACCCATCTTTCACAAATTTAGCATGCAATCTGACAATGGATTTCCTTTCAGGGGCTTCTTTTTTAAATTTCCTGCGAAATGCACGCTGAACACATGTCCACGATTCAGTCTTTGCAAATTGGAGGACGCAAAATGCCTTGTCTTGTTTAGAGAACGCCATTACTGCACCTGGAAAGATAACACGAAAATCATTAGTATGACCAAAAACTTGATTAAGCAAGCTTTAAAATGGCACCAGTTTCATTTTTCTACCTGGAATAGTTCATGAGATATACGCATTTGTAATGTTCCCAAGACTTTTGAAACACCCTGTATATATATATATATATATATATATATATATATATATATATATATATATATATATATAGAGAGAGAGAGAGAGAGAGAGAGAGAGTGTGAGAGAGAGAGAGAGAGAGAGGGAGAGAGAGAGAGAAAAGAGGGTAGTGCAGTATTAGTGCAGTTCCAACGAGAGAAAAGTATATATGTAAAGGAGTAAGGCTACCAACATTTGTAGAATGTTTTTTTCAACATTTATTTATTATTTTGTTGTTTTTTTCAACATTTATTTATTATTTTGTTGTTTTACCATTTTATGATTTTATATATAACGCGTTTCAAGCGGTGGCCCGCTTTCATCAGATATGAAAATCCATTTGAAGAAATGTCTTTCGATTCGAGCAAATGTTGTTTCATTTGAGGAATTTGTTATTGTTTTTGCGCATGCGTGGGTTTGCGGGTGTGTGGGTATCTTTGATTTTTATTTTTAATTTTTATTTGTCATTTTTCCTGCTTCTCTTGGTCAAGTGTGTGTTACCCATCCATGAACCATCGGTCATCCCAGCCTCTTAGGGTGCGGAGAATTTCTTTTGAAATTTAATACTTTTTATTGCTTTTTGTCGTCTCCAAAAATGAAGTGGTGTCTTCGTGCGTGTGTGTGCCCGTATGCGTGTGGTCTAATCTTGAGTCTTGTGAATAGGTGAGCGATACATACACACACACACACACACACATAAATACGCACACACACACCCATGCGCGCGCACACACAGGCGTGTGGTTATAGTGACAGAGAGGGGGATAAAGGTTGAATTATATACACATACATACATACATACACACACACACATATATATACAGATATATATATATACATACATATATACATACACACATACATACACACACATATTTGTAAAAGATAAATTAATGCAAACGGTCCAAATAGATTTGAACTTGGTTTGGCCGATTTCATAGTTCGGTATTTTATGTGCAAATTTAATGTCTATTGTAAATGATTCATTTAACACAAGTTGCTATTTGACTCATAGCTGTGTAGAAGTGCGCAATAAGAAGTTATGTACTAATATTATCTTCCTTGAATAAGAATTTTCTAGTCTATAGATAACTATAAATAGTTATTTATGTTTGTACTTAACTAGAGGTGGATAAAGTGTGATCAAAGTGTGTGTTGTTAGAGTTATGATCTGTTTAATGTTGGATTAAATTTAAGTATGAAGTTTTTTTCTTGTGTTAGTAAGTAAGTGTAGTCTTGGCTTTGGAAAATTGGCATTATTTTGAATTTTCCTCCGCTGCATGAGTGCACATGTTGGGAGACGAATAATTTACGGTTTTCTTTGATTTTAATGTTGCTTTTATGTAAAGATACTCTATTATTAAATGTTTTTGTCGCACCTATATAAGCTTCATTACATGTTGTACATTCTAGCACATAGACAACGTTCTTGGAGGTGCAGTTAAGGTCTTTTTTATTGTGAATGTTTGTGTTGGGTTTTTAAATGTGTATGAGTTCCCCTCCATTATTATGTCACAGACCCCACATCTTTCCTTGTTGCATTTTGTGACCCCTTGTATTGTGTGTTGGTTGAGTTTAGATGAGGTTAAAATTTGTTTGAGGTTTTTCGGTTGGCGTTTGCTTTTTATTATTTTTGTTGTTTTTAATATGTCGTTTAGTTTGTTGTTATGGTGTAGTAGGGTTAGGTTTCTTGTTATTTCTGTGAATAATTCTGGATTGTTTTTGTTGTGTGTAGAGATGTATGGCAATATTTGTTCTTTGTTTCGTTTTTTTGGGATTCGTAATTGTTCTAATGGAATGTTTTCTGCTAGTTCTATACCTTTATGTATTATTTGTAGCGGGTATCCTCTTCTTTTTAAAGTTTTCCGTAGTTCCTCCAGTCGGACAATCCGGAGGTCTTTGTCACTGACTATAGTACAGATCCTGCGTGCTAGGGAGTAGGGTATAGATTTTAGGCAGCTTTTGGGGTGATGGCTTCTAAAATGGAGATATTGTTGGGTGTCTGTGGGGTTGTGGTAGATGTCTGTGATTATGTGAGTGTTTTTAATTTTAATCAATACATCTAAGAAGGGTAGTTCTGTTTGACTGTGTTCAATGGTGAATTTAATCTTGGGGTGTAGGTTCTGTAGTATGCTGTGTAATTTATTGATGTCCCCCCATGTGGGTTCCCAGAGGATAAAACAATCATCCAGGTATCTTTTCCAAGATTTTATGAAGAGAGTTTGAATATTCTGTCCATATATTTCTTCTATCTTTTCATATAAGATCTTCTCTAGGTAGGCTAGTGTTAGGGTGGCATATGTTGGTGCCATTTTGGTTCCCATTGCTGTACCTAGAATCTGGATGTAGTTTTTGTTATTAAACTCAAAGGAGTTGTTGTTGAGAATAATGTCTATGCTGTCGAGGATGAATTGTTTGGTGAATCTGTGGTGTAGTATTTGTGGGTGTTTGTCCATCCAGTGTGATATTGCGTGTTTACCTAAGTCATGGGGAATGTTGCTATATAAGCTGCTGACGTCAAATGTAACTAATTTAGTCCCGGGATTTACTATTTGTGGTAAGGAGCCTAGGAAGTGTATGTCGTCTCTTATGTTGCTTTTGACTTGATCGGTGAATGGTTGTAGTAATATGTCAATTAAGTTACTCAGTCTGCTTGTTGGGCATGATGGTCCTGCTACTATGGGTCTAAATGTAAGGTCACTGGGACTCGAGACACTAATATATTCTGATGCCTGTGTGTTGATGGCATTCCTTATCTCATTTGATTTATGTATCTTAGGTAGTCCGTAGAAGTTGTTTGTTTTAATCATGAAGTTTGTTAGGAAATCTTTTTCTTTTTTTGTTAGTATATTATTGTATGTTGTGCAAAGTTTTGTGATTTTTGAAATGGTGTTGTTATCAATGTTGGTGCTAATTGATTTGTAGTAATCATTGTTTTCTAGTACCTCTGTAATTTTCGATTTATAGTAATGTTTGTCCATGATGACTACCGCACTGCCTTTGTCAGCTTCTTTTATATATATATATATATATATATATATATATATATATATATACATAGCAATAGATAAAATGAAAGGATAGAATTGATTCGCACCTTGTTCTATTCTTTCACTTAATCTATTGCTATTAATGCTCTATCCAGTATATTGAGCTTTATTTTTATCCGGATGTTCACTAATTAAAGATATTAGTTGCCTCTTATATGTTTTGTTGTATTAACCTTATATATATATATATATATATATATAAATAAATATATATATATATATATATATATATATATATATATAGAGAGAGAGAGAGAGAGAGAGAGAGAGAGAGAGAGATGACCAAAAAAATTAGTCTGCAATCATAATTTTTAATTATTTTTTTTATTCTTTGATTTCGGCAAATTCTTATATTTTTTCATTCCGTCTTACGCGCGTTTCGCATCCCGGTAAGAAAAAAGAAGTCCTTGGTTTACCAACCAACGTTTGTCGGATATTAATCTTCAAAACATACTATTCCCATATACACACGTGCTATTATTTCTATGTTATAAATGATGAATTTCTTCACATTAAAACAATAAGCACAGCCTATCGAAAACATAAAAGCATATAAATTATAAGTTTTGGATATAATTTAATATTTCGAGAGTTCTCTGCTCTTTATCTGAAATGATCTCTGTGAATAAAAACAACTATATAAATTAAATGCCTTCACCATAAATACCTTTAAGAGCCGTTTTCATTTGGGGTATTCTTCCTTGCGTTCCATTCGTCTAATCAACACATACATTGTAACGTAGCTGGGATATTATTCAATCTCCACAGTGTGTACAATTCGCCCTCATAATTAGCTAGTCGATTTTTTGTAGTCGCAGTGGTGATGTGGCATCACAAGTTTCCATCTTCTTTTCTTTCTATCATTGTAGATATCTTCTACTTCTTCTTTTTGTTTTTCTTCTTCATAACAGTTTTCATAAACGTTATTACAAAAGAAACATCACAAATGCAATTGGTTTTAAAAAATCTATTTGGGTTCGTATTATTCCTTGATAGAATATATGTATAAACACCTACCCAATTTCCCATAAGGGCGGTAGTTATTCAAACTCAACTGCTCTGGCTATAAACTGGAGAGACACAGATTTTCCCTGCGCATTCGCAACGTAAGACTACCGGTTTCCTCTCTCTATATGGCGTCGCTGCTGAAACACGTTGCTCTTACAACTTCTATTTGGAAAATTCCATATTAGTTAATTTTTTACTTTAAGTAGTAATTTACCATTGTAAGCTTATCTTTACATACCTGCGTATGAATAGTATTACAACATTAACGATCCTGTGATAACGCTTTCTCATTTCAGCGTCTCCAGAGGCTTTAGGTGAAATTATACGTTGGAATTGCAAAGAGAATTTCATAGTTAATGCATCGTCTTCACTGTATGTTACAACAGTTTCTCTAATATTCGTAATTATATTTGTATTTCTGTTAAAAGTAAGCTCTTTGTCTATAGTTAAATATATTTCACACTCTCTAAAAATGTATATTTTTACGTGAACTTTTCACATGTATTAAAACTACCCAATTTATCAAAGCATCGTTAATGTATGTTGTTTATTTATATGAAAAAGAAAAAAAAAGAAAAGGAAAAAGTTGCAATAAAAAGACGCATAAACTATCCTATTTATAAAAGTTGCCAGTTTTTATTAAAAAATGTTTTTTTTATAAAGGTTAGAAGGCTGCCTGAGATATTAAAAATTAAAATAACATCCTATAATTTACGTGCTTTTACGTTTTCTACAAGGCTATTCTTTTTTTTTTCGAATGTAAAGATCAATTTTAACTAGGAAGCACGCACATATATACATATAATATAATATATTATATTCTATATATATATAAATATTTATATATTATATATCCGATATGTGTTAATATAAATATGTATATTATACAATATATATATATATTATATAGATATGAAAATAAATATATTATATATTACGATATGTATTATATAATAATATATATACGATATACATATATTATTTATATGAATATAAAGCGATATTATAAAGTAAATGCGGACTATTTCTTGTCTTGTCTCATCGATAGCTTACGGATTACCATATCAATATTTCATTTCGTTTAGCCAACTATTCTAGTCGATCGTTTTACCATATTCCTCAGCGATAAACAAATGTAATTCAATTTAATTCCTTTCAGAAAATAATTTACCCTACTAGGAATTTTTTGCAGATATTATCAGTAGCAAATGAACATTTTAATGGACGCCTTCTTCGTTATTAGAAAAATTAACAAATAATAGTAAATTCTAATAGATTTCTGCATTTAATATAAATAAATAATCGTTAAATAATATAATATAATTATAGAAACAGAGGTGAAAAATATAAGAATTATTTTCTTTGTTAATAGTTGAAAAATATTAATTACCGAATGCGCCCAGACGTGAACAGAACATTTATACACACTTACTTGGTTAAATAAACGTCTCAAAATGTGTAAGGGTTAAACCTTCCAAAGTTACTAATATATGGATATGAATATGGAATGTTTTTACTACAGTAAAACATAACATTTTTAGGTAAATTTACTTATTATGTAATAACTCGACGATTTTAGATTTTATTCCAGTGAGAGGGAAAAATAAATATTAAAAAAATTACTTCGATAAATATACATTAAATTATTATGTTTATTATTTCTTATTAATGCAACACATATTGATAAAAAAATACAATTTAAGATTAATTTTAATAAATTTAATCCAAAATATGTGCGAAAATCTAACGAAATAAGCGAGATATTCAAATAATCCATATAGAACAATTGAACGTTGAACAGAAATGTCTATTTCGTCCCTTCAGTTATTAATTTTATCTATTTAGTAATTTGAAAAGTTTTTTTAAAGTTTTAAATATAAAAGAGGATGTAATATATGGGAGGATTCCCCACCCCACTCAAAAACGGAAGAGGCAATTCCTAGAAGACGGTCTGATGAGAACAGAACCGATACTACATTTATAAATAAAGATTAAATAAATATTTTTTAATTCATTTAAAGATTTCTAGTCACAAAAAATATTTTTTATTGATTCTTGCCTTTTTGGCTAAGATTAAATTGTAGTATCTGTTCTCTTAATATCAACGCCGGAGTTTTCATGTAATTATCTCCTTTGAAACTGAAAGTTTATAAATCTTTTAAAACGCTATCGTTTTATTCTGTCGAAAACCTCTTTAATTAATTGTATTAATAATTATGATGATATTACTATCGAGGAAAATATTATAAATATATAATAAAAGTTGACAATACTAACTCTAAATGTATATTATAGAATATTAATGGATTAGAAACTTAAAAAGAAAATACATATGCAATGTGCAAAGGTGGGTTTTGTTTTAAGGAGTTTGGAGATTACTATATATACTGTATCATTATATAAAAAAGTGATCCTAGCAGGTTTCACTTTAAAAATCCTTCTTGGCCTTTTGGCTAAGATCAGAGTGTAGTATCTATTCCGATGGATGCTATACTCCTTAGACCAGTTGCGTCTTGGCCTTCGGACATTAATTTCGCCATTCTTAGTGATTATCCTGTTCAGATTTGGAGGTCCATCGTCCCAGGCTTTGCTTTCTGACCCTTTGAGAAGGGTTTAGTTTATTGCTAATCGCCTGAGGCGCCGGAGAGTGCCGACGGGGCTGCCCAGGCATTGTTTGTAGGCCAGAGTGCTCTTCTTCTTAGACGCTGGCTTTTCAATCCTACTTTCCTGACCTTGCGTCATATCTTACCACCGTGGTAGATAGATAACTCCTAAGTTAGACTTAAAGGTTTTAATGTTAATATACTTAGGAAAGATTCGCATTTATTCATATTTAGATTAGATTAGATTGTAATATTAGGTTAGCTAAATGCAGTATTCTCCATTATTTTGCAATGTATTTATTACGTTTAAATAATTGTGATTAACGGACAGAAAGATAGACGGACAAAATCCCGATTTATTTAAGATAACTCAGCGATTACATATTGAATTATTATTATTTATCAGGAACTTTCATCTAGAAGTTCAAGGCTGGTGAGAAAAAACATAATATTTGTCTTCGTCAATTATAAAAGAACATCATTGTAATATTAGAAATTATTTATTTATTTTACGTTTAGTTTAATGCACCCTAAACAAGGCATGTTGTCACCGAGACGTAAGGGCTACTATAAATTAAGAGGCAGATGTAGAGGAGGCCTCCTAAGCGAGTTGTGCAGCGATGTGTTTGTTCACATTACATTTAAATTTCTGCATGTTGGTAGTTAAGGATACAGGCAGCTGGGAGGGAATTTCAAAGGCTATCTGTTTGAGGGAAATAAACTATTAGAGTAGAATGTCCTTCTTAATTTGAGAACCTCCACAGTGAATGAATGGGGTTTAGCTGATTGTCGAGTTGGCCGAGTGTATTTACGTCGAGGGGGTATCAGTGAAGCAAGTTAGTCGAATCATATTCCATTGTAATACTTAAAAAACAAGCACATGGATGCAACATTGCGACGATCGGACAGAGGCTCGAGCTTGGTGGACAGTGATGGACCTATTAGATAACAGACTCTTTTTGGGCCCTGTCTAAAAAGGAAAAACTAGTGGTCGAGGCACCAGCTCAAATGTGATAAGAATACTCCATGCATTGGCGGATCATTGCTTTGTAGAGATATAGGATACGGACAGGTGTGAGAGGTTTTCTAGCATGGTAGACGGAGCCCACATTCCTTGCAGCATCCTTGACAGTATCTTCTTATGTATTTGTTCCAATTCATGTTACTGAGGAGTTTGAATGTTGGACTCTCAGGTAGGGTGCTATTGAAATCGGTGTTTGAAGATGTTTATTATATTTGTTAAAAAAGGAGCCTTGTCTGTGTGCGTAAAATTTTCAGTGCATAAGCGTTTTTGTCGAGCGGGCAGCAATTAAGTAATTTGGGATGGTTGTCATAGAAACTGGTTTTGTGCGTACATGTGTAAGTGCGTAAGTGTTTGTCGTCGGCTGAGTAGTAATCAAGAAGGTTTCTTTCTATTTATAACGGTTTTCCATAATTTTTCAAACTTTTCTATTGTCTAAAATGCTCTACACAATGTTAATATTGACCGGTGCTATCCGAAAATACGTTCAACATTGTAGATATTACCGGTGATATAGCTCGACAAAACGGAAGAGAGTATTTCGTATTTATTGTGCCATTTTGCTTAGAAACAAGTAAAGAACAAAACATTTAGACGAACATTTAAAGTACTATAAAACATAAAAGACACTTGTTGAGAACAAGTTCACATGTTTCTTTTTTTAATTGAGATAAGGGTAAACTTTAGGTGTATTACTTAGTATGTGGAAAATACATAATATTCACTAGAGTGATTCTTCTCGTTTTGAGATCAAAATCAGATATCTTTTCTGATCTCACTGAGAAGAAGATGCACTTTCTATTCTGTCCTCATTCTTTTTGGCGGGAGCTGGATTTTCACATGGCATCAAAAACTTACCTTGTGTCTTAATTTTTCCCCTTGCATTTGTGGGTGGATGGAAAAAATTAAAAACCCATTTAAGATTAACTGGTGTCATCTAAAACACGTTCCACATTGTAGCAGTTACTAGTGATACATCTCGCCACACAAGACGGCCATTTTTGTATTTATTGTGTCACTTTGATAAGAAACAATTAAAACAAAAATCAAGAAAATGTACAACAAATCAAAAATACAATTGTTCAGAATAGGGTCTTAAACTTCTTTTCTCATCAGGATACGTGTAAACATTCGAACTGCATATTCGTCAAGTAAGTGATTCTTCCCTTCTTGGTTCATTTCGAGTTAGGATCAAAATCCATTATCGTTTCCGTCCTCGGCCAGTAGAAGGGGGCCTTTTTAATGGATTTCGTATTTTAGAAAACAAGTCAGCCATTTTAATGAATTACTTTGTGAAATTAAAATCCTATTTAGAAACAACAATTTATTTACAAAAAATACTTAACCGATAAAATTAAACCCATAAGAATGCATTTCGGTTTCTTAGTAAACAGAATAGACATTTTACTGAAATGCTTCGTGAAATAGAAATCATACTTACAACAAATAATTTACTTATTAAAGTATATAAAATATTATGCTTTTCCATTTATTCGATAAGGAGTCAGACATTTGAATAATCTACTGCCTGAGGATTCTATTTTTCAGATGTTAAATTACTTTGATTTTCCTAGTGTATTATGAAAACAACATTAACTTAACTCCCGAGCTACAGCGGGTAGGAACAACTAGCATATATATATATATATATATATATATATATATATATATATATATATATATATTGATTCATTCCACTGACCATGCAAAATCAATCTAAAGTCATAAGTTCCAACATTTTTTATTTTGTTATTTTATATTTATTTCAGAATCTCAGTGGATTTGTAACATTCCAATTCTCATCTAATATACAAAAAAGATCTTACACGTGTTTGTTGGTAGATTGGAACCAAAATTAAAGTTTAATAGCCCGTTTGTCAATCTTCAGAGAATATTTGAAAGTGTATTGAAACAGCTTACTACGTCATAAACCAGAAGAAAAACACGAATGAAAAGGGGGGGGGGAGATTTAAAATTAATGTTCCGATGAAAGTTTGGTAATTTTGAGTACATAGTAAAAAGAACTTACGTTATACAAATGCTCCCAAATGCGAAACAACCTACAGCGTTCAAAAGCCGCTTGATTTTAAAACTAAAGACACACGAAGCTTGCCTCACTCACCAAGGCACATCGGTCAATGCCTTTAATAGAAAAAGGCCCAAATAAAGTTCCTAAAACAAGTTAGAAAAGTAATACTGAATGGTAATAATAACTAATTAATCTCGAAGTGAGAATACCTAATTTAATTTTTTTTTTAATTAAAATAAAAACTATGCGTAAGTGGGTTACAGTTAAAGCTAGTCCCTTAAATAATAGGAAGACACACAACGAAGATCCATTGATGTCATAATTATTATGTCTAGAAAAAAAAAATAATGACATAAAAAAGTAAAAATGCGGAAAGTTAACAAATTAAATGAAAAATTATAAGAAATAAAAACATATAGTTAATCGAACGAATCTATTAATTAGCACTATTTATTATCAACCATGTTGAAAGAAAATTAATTTTTAAACATATACCAAGTGTAAATATATAAGAGGAATAATTCAGAGAAAAAGGGGCTTTAACTACAAGTGTCAAGAACACATTTTAAAAGGATATGATGGGCATCTCTTTTAATAGAGGCATTTCGAACAGGGCAAATGCATTCGTCATGTCCCGAGAGTGACACAGACTGAAGAGGTGGGTGTTCCAAGTTCGAATCCAGTCGGTTCCACAGTACCACTTTCACTTAGGGATGTTGGCAACCTTCTCGTGGTCCTTTCCGTAAGTACCCGATGTCTTTTCAGAAAGATTTCTAACTAGAAAGACGTCGGGGTAACTAATGCCAACACTAGAATCATCTGATTCACACGAAAGAAGCTGTCCCGAGAGTAAGGAAGTCTTGCCCACGATGACGTGAGGCGACTTAAAACACATTGCAGAAAAATGCGATTTCTAACAACGTGATACATAAGGAAAAGAGAAACCCCTTTAAACCACGGCAATGTTTCTATTTGTAGACATCTAAACATTTCCTACAAAGGTTAAGCTCCTTAACACGTTCGACTTTTAAATCGTACGAAGAATATTTAAGGCAATCTTTCACACCATTGTCGGATTTATTGCACAACTTACAACATTTCCCTTTACTTTCATTAGAATTATTCTTAAGGGGATACACCTCTTTTGTATTCTGAAAATATTCATGAGACCTGTCGGCCATATTCTAACGACTATCCGAAAAAGAGGGAGACTGTTTTGGCTATTAAAATTCCGCGCTTTATTTAGGCGCAATTACGCCGTAGTTCTTAATTTGATTATTTTAGGGTTATTATCTATTATAAGATGAAGCGACAGTAATTCTTTCTGGATTTCCAAGAGAAATTTTCGGAATAAAACATGAGCAATGACTTTACCTGAAGTCGAACCTTCAGCAAAAAAAATCACTATTAAATTATTTATCTAATTCAGTTAAGTCTGTTTTTACTTGCTCATTATAGATTCTTAATCAGGAGAATAATTTTTTCACATATTTTATTCCTTACAATACCAGGAATCATGAACCTTTCTTTTAATAGGTTCAGAGCTCTGCTATAGTTGTCCGACGTAATGTCGAAATACGCAACCAACTCAAACGATCTGCCCTGAAGTTTCGATTTCAAATAAAGCAATTTATCTGCTTCATTATCCATTGTAATCGTGTAGAACTCAGCACGTTTCAGGAAGGTCCTGTATTCAAATTTGTTTGTGGAAGGGCTACCGTCAAAAACGGAACATTCCAGATCCAGTTTCATGAGAGGAATTTTCCTGTT
Source organism: Sepiola atlantica (assembly GCA_963556195.1). Lineage (NCBI taxonomy): Eukaryota > Metazoa > Mollusca > Cephalopoda > Sepiida > Sepiolidae > Sepiola > Sepiola atlantica. The sequence continues at coordinate 151,432,087 of OY744516.1, forward strand.
ATGTTCCCGAACCAAGCCCCTCAAAACTACTCAATCTCTCCCGAACAGAGTCAAAATTTTGTTAGCCTCTTCACAGACTATAGAACGCTACTCATTTGATTCGTATTCCCCCCAAAGCTGGTCAACGGTGTCATCACAGTCTGTAATCCACTTTTTAATGTTTCCTTTGTGGAAATTTGTTACAGACGAAGACATCGATCCATTCTCTACCCATTCGAGAGTTGAGGAAATACGAAATTTTCTCGACTCCAACTTACTCTCAAGCTCTTTTTTTAGAGGGAGACATAATTTTGGTAATTTAGTTTGTAGATAAACTTTTCAATTTAAAAAAAAAATTTGAATTTTAAATTAACAACTTTTTAAGTAAAAAAATCTTTCCTAAAAATATTTATTTTAATAACTTAAAAAAAGTAAAACAACCCTTTTATAATATAAAGCAATTTGTCATAAAAAGAACTTCCTTTCTGATAAAAATATTTTCTTAATAAGAATTTGGTTTTTACAACAATAACATTCTTTTTAATAATTCAAATGAATCATAATTCTAACTATGACAGCAACCAGACGTAGACAAACGTAGACAAAAAATAACTACCGTTCTGCAAACTGAACTGTATGAGAATTCTTTACTAGTTGAAACTCAGGTACTGTGATTTCTTCCTGCAGAACGATTCGTTCCGCATAACCCAACAACTTTTAGTTTTGGTTATCACGTAGTTGGAGGTTCTTGGAAAATTAATGTAAATTACATTCAGTTGCCACCAGGCTATGCATTGCTCGAATAGGGTAACGGAATGAACAGATGTTTTTAAAGTTCATAGGAAAAATTCAATATTAAATCCATTGAGTTGATACAAGGTTGAGTCTCACCCCGTGATATCTCGTCATAAAAAATGTTTTGAAATTCATAGAAAAAATTCAATATTAAATCCACTGAGTTGATCTGTCCCCGCGAAATATCAACTCATAAAAATATGCTTATAAAGTTCATATGAAAAATTCAATATTAAATACATTGAGTTGATACGAGGTTGACCTTTCTCTCGCGAAATCTCAACTAAACAAAAGATGGTTGGCTGGCACCGCACGTGTTCAAAGAGGCCGCAAATTATATACCCCTAAAGTTAACTGTCAATGGTCAACCCCTAAAGGTAACCTCCTCATTTCAGTAGGAATAGTGAGCGAGTGAGAATATTTAACGGTGCAATTTCTAACATACCATACATTTAAGAATTCGAAATGCGGCTACGGTTTATCGCTATCTGGTAACCGGTAAATTAAAATAGGTCATACCTCTGTATACGCAATAGAATTTTTCTGACGGGGTGATATATTTGAAGGCTTACGAATATTAACTCGGCCATCTGTTTTTATTAGATAAAACTATAATGTTAGCATGCAATTTCGTTATTAACTTTTCTAGTGTAAATGTTATATAGTAAATTAACAATTAAACAACATTTAAATTGCCACCTTTTAGAAAGGGAGGAAATGATGTAATAGGAACTAGAATACTAACAGTACACTAGGGATTATAGTTAGAAATTATTTTCTGTAAATAAGTACTGGGGTAAGATTAGACGGATGATATCATGTAAGTATTTGTATTAAAAGTATAACCTCACCCTGATTTTATATATATAGATGAAAATGGGGCTAGGTCTTTTCTCTTAATTCTTTACTCTGGAGGGGGTTAGAGGCTGGGGGCAATAGTTTTCTAAGCACGTAAATAAACCAAGACCTACTAGGGCAATAAAATTTATACTTGATCAATAAGTCATGGTTTTGAGGAAAATAGCTTTTAATTACCCCTGATACATATTGTTTTGGTTGTTTTAGGCAGCAGATCTGTTAGAAAAATAACAGCAGATACTTAATGAAACTGCAACCGCATTTCGAATTCTTAAATATATGATATAGCATAGATTTCTTATTGTTCTACGGGACGTAATCCATAAATTTTAAAAAATAGATTATTTCCCGTTATATATTTACACTTGACATATATTTAAAAAAATTAGTTTTCTTTCAACATGATAAATAATACTAATTACTGGATTAATTCGATTAACTATATTTTTTTTATTTTTTATCAATTTTAATTTAATGTTTTAACATTCCGCATTTTTTATTTTTATGGCATTTTTTTTTCTGTAAACATAATAATCATGACATCACTGGATCTTCGTTTGGTGCCGACCTATTATTTAAGGGACTAGCATTAACTGTAATCAGAGTTTCGCATTAACTTTATTTTAATTAAAAAATATATTTAATGAGGTAATCTCACGTTTCAGATTAGTAATTAGTAATTATTCCTTGGTTGGGGAGGCCAGCTTCGTGTAGCTTTAGTTTTAAAGGTGAGACGGTTTTTGAACCCTGTAAGTTGTTTTGCTGGGCCGTGCATGTGTTTTCTTCTTCTTCTTGACGTTATAAGATGTCGCGACAATTTCAATACACGTTCTAATATTCTCTGAAGATAGACAGATGGGATATTGAACTTTTCTTTGTGTCCCAATCTGCCAAAGAACACGTGTAAGATTGACTTTTATATATTACATGTAAATTGGAATGATAGATATACACCGAGATGTTGAAATATATATAAAATTAAAAATAAAATAAAAATATTGAATAAACTTTTTTGTGCATGGTCAGTAGAATGAATCGACTTAATATATATGCTCTGAATCTTGTAATACAACTGCATTGAGCTTGTAATTGGATTTTTTTCGGATACTGAAAGGAGTATAAAATTGAAAATATACATTCCTTATAAAAAACTTACAAATATATATATTTCGTTTTTCTTTTCCTTTTTATTTTGTTTTCGTATTGTTACACGTATTTTTAGACGTATTGTTATATACCAATACACGTATTGTTACACGTATTGTATATTGTAACACCTATTACAAATATTGTTTTCGTATTGTTACACGGATTTCAGGTTAGTGTTAGGATATAAAAAAACACAGCGTTCTGTGTTACTTAATATTTATCACAGCTCCAAAGATAACGGGAGACCATCCTCCAAGGCATTATCCCTTCTTTTCGAATGAAGGATTAGTTTATTGCCTATCGTCTGCAGCGTTCTAATCCGTGGGAAAGTGCCGAGCAGGATATTTTCAGGCGAAATAAACTTATGGGTCACTTAGGCTATAAATCGACTTTTCATGTTTCCGATACGCCCACAGCGTGCGGACGGTTTACACACTGTTTATGTATTCTAACCCGGACTTAAGATTAGTGTTGGGTTATAAAGAAACACGGCGCCTTTTGGGGGTTTATTAAGAATTCATCACAGCTGCTAATGCAACGGCAGATAATCCTCTCGGCATTACCACCTTTTTCAGAGAGCGATATGTTTACTGCTTGTCGTAGCTATCAGTTTCATTACGCCCACTACGCTCACCGTTTTCGGATTTTTGTATTGCCACTCGGATTTACGGTTTACATGTATGTTTTTCGTTCATATCTAATATTACCATCCTTCCAGTGTTTGGCACACTTACTTACTCTCCGAAAATAAATATTCGCCTCCCCGTAAGTACATTGCTTCGGGGATACCCCTTCGGTAGTTATGAAATAATACGAATGTTTGCATGTACAATATTATTAATAAATGTAAAACTCACAGAACACTACAACTAATATTTAGAGATTAATAAAAATCGAGTAAAAATATTTACATAGGATTTAGTGGTGGTAGCATGAATTTATTGGTTTCTTTGATTTTCCAGGACAATGCCAGTGCACGGTCATCGCAAGTAATAAAATATAATTTATCAATATTAAATCACTATACTAAATAATTCAAATACCAAATTTACATCTTATTTGCTAAAATCCCGTTTACAAATACATTGTGCATTAACAGAATAATACGGATAGACATTTCCGTAATAATGCTTTTCTTATGAATTATTTTTGAACGAAAATACAAACTTCTTCCTCTTCCACCCATCAAAGAATTCATAGCAAATTCAATTCACTTAATTCTTTACTCCCTCTCTCCAAAACAATATATTTTATTTAGCGCCCCTTTGTCAAAACATTTATTAAAATAACTTTTGGAACTATTTGGGGGGTTAAATTCTTTGACTTTGTGGGGGCGTTTTAATAAATTAACTTAACGCGTCCACTACACATTTTTTTACGAAATAAATCGACACTAAGAATCCGACTCTTAACCTTTTATCTTATATACAAAGTAGAGTGCGATTTTCCCCTGTACTGTTGACGAGTAACCAAAGGCTACATATACAAATCTTCTGTCGCATCAATTGAGGCCAATTTTTGCCGTACTTTCTGAAATATACATGTTGTTTCGTTCAAATTCATCAATATTTATATGTAATCTTGTTCGATATTTTTCTCTAGAGTGTCATAAAATACAGGAAGTCAAATGTATTGTCACTCTCACATTCAGATCTACAACCACTTCCACCTACGTATACCGGGAATACTATTTATATAAGACACACACATTTGAAGCACCGGTATTATTTTATATTTAAATCATACTATTGTACGTTAGTTACTTTACATTTTCATACTGAGACGTTTCCGCTACCTAATGTTTTTCTCTATCAGACGTATTCTAATTGGCTAACCTAAATAATTTCTTTTACATTCTCGCTTACCAGAACCAAAGATTAACAGATTTATTTATCGATCATTTTTTCCTTCTGGTTATTCTAAACAAATTCGATCTTCCTTAAAGACGAACACCATAGACCATAGCTTTTCTCACATATTTTACTTAATATGATATACTCTATTCAAGCCGTATTAACCGGTTATCCTTCTTTAAGGCAGAATCACGTTTCCGTCTCAACGATTCAATAAAAACACACTGTTATTCTATTATTCCGTACTCGGTCGGTCTACCAAAAAACATGGCATCGGCTTCGTTTAAAATACGCATTAACTCATATAGAATATTCATTCCGCCATTCTGATATTTCATAACCGTTTGCTTACACACTGTCCGGTACGCTTACAATACGCATTGCATATATTTAATTACTGTCGCATTTGCCGCTATACAGTAATTGATGTTACACGCGCGTTCTTCCTTAGAATCCCAGGACATTAGCAGTTCTTGGTAGTTCAATGATCGCGATAACAACATAACTCAGCGGTGTGTTGTCACTAAAGTCTTATTCACCAGTCATTTCGAAGCATATATAAGTGCTTCTGCACTAAGATACATTTATAAACGTTCACAATAATCACGTTGTTAGCTAAGTTTTTTTCAGCGATTTAATTCACACTTTTAGGTATTTGCTTTGAAGGGTGCATGGTAATCGATAGGTTGTTGATTCGAATCTAACCTAATTTATGTTTATTATTGTTTACTATTGTCGAGTGAACATTTAAGTGATGTCATTAAAATCTTTATTCCACTATAGTACATTTCGGATTCTTATAAAACAAGTAAGAAATTTCAATGAAGTGTTTTAATTAATAGCTCTATTTGGTGGAAATAACTTCTTCACAAAATTCGTTAAATCCACTAGAATGCATTTCGGTTTTCTTATAAGAATATATTTACAAAATAAATTATTTGTCCAACTTAATCGACTAAGATGCACTTCATTTATTTTAGAAAACAAGTCAGCCATTTTAATACTTTAATTTGTGATATTAAAATCCTATTTAACAATAATTATTTATTTACATGAAATAATGTGCAGATTACATCAGATCCACTAGTTGATTGCTTGTTTCTTATCAAACAATTGCGCCATTTGAATTAATTACTTCGTGAATAAAAATCATACTTTTAAAACATAATTAAAAATACTTTACTGATTATAAGTCTTCTAGAACGTAGTTTTGTTTCTTGGAAAACAAGTCAGCAACTGCAATAAACTATTCTGTAAAATATTATTTTTCTCTCTTTATATATATTTGTTATTACTCATATATTATTATAACAATTTTAAGTCAAATCCAGGGCTACGCCTGAAAGGGAAAGCTAGTATATTATGGATTTGAAATTTATAATCATCTTGGGTTTCTCAGTTTTACCCGTCAGTATCGAATAAAGTGGATATGCTTTCTAGCAGAGTTTGTCCAAATAATGTAATAAGTAGTTGAGGAGAAAGTTGTTTCGTTCAATTATGAGTAACACAACATAAAATGAATTAGATCGAAAAAAAGCAAAACTTGTGCAAACTGATTTAAAACGTGAAAATAATTCAATCCGTTTTTATTAAAATATTTGATCTATTACATATTGTAACTTTTCATAATGTCAATACATGAAAAAATCTTCAACTGAGCAATAAACAACTTCCCTCAAAACGGTTCTGAAGTATATGATATATATATATATATATATATATATATATATATATATATATATATATACTAGCAGAATACTCTTCCCATAAAGGGTATAAGCATTAGTTTTTCATTTTTTGTTGGTGTGGGCGTAGGGTACGGTTTCGGGGGCACCTCCTCAATTGCAAAGTTTACAAAAACGTAATGTGACCAGGTTACTCATCGTGTTGCCTAAAATAGTATCCCATAATTTATAATGATAACTTCATTAGTTTAAGAGTTTACCCCACACATGTATGTTTCTGATGGCCACATGTCATACATATATTTATATATATATATATATATATATATATAGTTTTCGTTATTTTTTTTACTGGTGATTGAAACAGAGTTGTTTTCTTAGTATTTCTACTTCCTAAGCGGTAAAAAATATTGTATTAAGTCGCGGTTTTTAATAGGATGTGTCATTATTTTTATAATATATATATATATATATATATATATATATACAAATTATTCATTTAAAAACTATACGTTACCTCCTTCAGATACGTACCATAGTTTCATTGAAATAGACACACCTTTTATTGTTGTTGAAAAGGTCGTTAGAGTCTATTCAAATTATAAGCGACTCGCTAAATGAAAACAAATCGAAGAATGGAGTTCAAACATTAACGTAACGTCTTCCGGTTAATTCAGTCAAGCGTCCCTTTTTGAGAAAGTACCAAGTCAATAAGGACGAACTGTATGTTTATACGAGTCTTAATCGTCACTAAGTATTATTTAAAACAATTTAATTATTGATCATGGATGCTGTATGTTAGTCTTCTTCAATGATATATTCATATCTAGGGTGATGGTGTGTGGTGTAGTTTATTAGTCGGTGAGTGGGTTAGATTTTAAGTGTTATATTTATGTTAATTTTATAATTTTGGGATAGTGCTTATATTTGAGTGTAAAACTATTGTTTTAATTCTAGTTTATTAGCTATGTGGGGGTTGGTGTTAATGAAGGGGGTGTCTTTATAAGTGAAAAATTTCCTTAAGGGATATCAAAATAAGTGGATAGGTCAATATAGGCTTGCCAAGGTCAGTCTATATCAATGAAACCATGGTAACGTATATTTTAAAAATAACTTATTTGTATATTAGCTCTCATACTTTTGCGATCGAGCACTTTATTGTTTTTCTTTTCAACATACCCGAGACGGGGACATTTTAATTATTATATTATTATATTTGGACTAGTTTTCAACGTTTCGGTAATTTTTATATCGGGCCTTCTTCATGTTTCCTGTGTTAGTATTAGACATCATATGACAATTTTGAACCTGACTCTCTCCTCGAGCCATTATGGAATAGCATTGTTCACATTCCATTCTCCGGACTTTGAGGGGGTTTTTAAGTTAACTTGTTAAGCCTTGTTGACTTTTGTCAGGATTAAACTCAGAATCTTGAGATAACCTGCACTCTTTAACGAACGTCTTATTTGTATCGGCCATGTGTCTCTGAAAAAGGCTGAAAAGCGAAATAGTTAGAAACGTTGTGATAACCACAAATATTAGGAAATCATATATATATATATATATATATATATAGTAAAGAATGAAAATGCACATATAGAATACGGCTTTAAAATATTACTTATATAAATACTATACACCGAAATATTCTAAGCTGATCTTACGAACTCTTTATGCATCTTTTACAGTGATTTTTCCCACTTCCTCTACATTCCCTTATTTTTTATATTTTTATACCTTTTCAAATTTTAACATTATTGTAGACTTTATTTTACCATCTTATCTGTTCGAATCTCTTCTGACGATAAGATAACATCTTTGAAAAGCCATGGTTTAAGGAAGGAATAATTTTTCTTTATAAATCCCTTGTTTTGAATAATTGATGATTTTATAGATATTGTATGCTACACAATTTTTATTCTCATCACTAAATTTATATATATATATATATATATATATATATATATATATATATATATATATATATATATACCCCGAACCATGCAAATAGATAGAGAAATTAAAAATTTCTGTGGGTGTTTTGTGATAAAACGTTTTGACAATACGGCAATACTGTTGTGCGGTTTTCATTATTTTGTGTAACGTATTTAATTTATTGTTTTAATCTTAGGTTAGATTCAACAGTTTTGGGATTGAACCACGCTAATAACATAAGAACAACGGCGTCTGAAAAGGGGCTGAACAATGACGAAAAATCTGCCATCATAAGGGAAAGTGCGACGAAGTTTGGTGGTTATGTAGACACGGTTAGAAGATTCCTGAAAGGCCCTTCCTCGGAGAATAAATGTCCGATTATTTGATCTTCGAATACTGCTACAAATGATGTTGGAAATCCGAACGTACAAGCAAAGCTACATTGCTCGTTGCTATGTACGAAGAAATTCAGAGATCGCAGCATCGTGTCTATTAATACGATGGGAGCTATATTGACTGTTTGCGTTAATCTCTCGTCACAGGAATTGCGGTTTGCACTCAGGAGTACATGATGCTAGACAGGAGTTTTGTTTTGTTCACTGAAGTGATCAGGGTGATCCTTGACGGACTTGACAGTTAGGCGAATAGTTGGATCTATTTCGGAGATGAGCGTCACCAACTTTGAACGTGTATGATTGGGAAGAGAAGACCGTTTTTGCCTGAGCAGGGTGCCTTATGATGTTCAATTAAAACAAGTTTTTTTTTTAATAGAAAGCGCTCCAGACAAGGCATGACGCCACTTGATGTAAGGAACTAAAAAGAACGAAAGATGATTATCGCAGAGACAAGAGAGGCCTATTGGCCTTAGTCTTAAAAAGACCAAGGCTATAGGTAGGAGGAAAACAGTAAGCAGGAAGAGACTTCAACGATCCTGCAGTTATGGGAAATAAGCTACTGGAATAGGAATGAGGTATCAAAACAGCGAATTGATTGAGACCATTAGAGCAACGAGTCAAACGAGATGGAACAGAAGAAGCAGGGAATAGATCACACAACTCTGCGGAATACATTAAATAACCGCAGTCGCCTACTGAAATCTCTTGAAGGTCTCGGATCCCTGGTTAGATGGCATACCGTAGCCACTTATAAGAGTTCTTGCATTCATGTATGAAAACGCCCACACAATGACAAGACAACCCAATAAATCCTAGGCTTTTAGGGCATATAACGTGAAATGTTGACTAATGTGACCGCCAGATCGTCAGCATCTAACCATCCTCTAAAAGCTTTCGTTTATTATTAAATCAGAATTCACATCGAAACATATCTAATAGACGACTATAAAAATTGCAGCAGGGGCATTCTAGTCTGTTTATACAAAGAAATGTACACATTCGATGTCTGATAGGTTTTTACAAGTATTCGCAGAAATGTCGCTTATATAGCCAAATACTCCATTATCTTAAATCTAATACTATTTTCATAAACATATACCCAAGGTATGCTCAATGTCTCATTTCTTTTACAAAAAACGTTACCACTTACCAAGACCCAAAGGCCACTCGAGGATAAGGGTTAATGAGTGTCAGGTGGACGGTGAAACAACACCGTGATGATTGGTAACGATGGTGGAAGTTTAGCAGAATTTGATTATTTAGGAAGACCTAGTTTACTTTGGACTTTGTAGTCAACTCAGAAGCATCCCAACGGCATTAAGTACCACTTCATTTCCATAAAAAAATGTCGAGGCTATTTTTATTCAAAAGCTATTAGAATGGTTCATCCGAAAACTGTTGAATCGTAAATATAATGTGGAGGGCGTTACAAGAAATAACGACACCCTACCTATTATGTTGCCATATTGCGTCCAAAAGCTGATGTTCGCTGCCAACCTATTAGCGATATTCGGAGTGTATATCTCCCATATATATATATATATATATATATATATATATATATATATATATATATATATATATATAAATACAATTATAAATAAAATTTATGTAAACATCAGAACAGCCTACGCAAATTAAGCTGCGTTTCTATTCTACCGCACGTCTACGAGGCTTGTTTTCCAGACTCGTAGTCGTGCGCTAGCACAGAAACACAGGCGTAGACTGTTCTAATGTTTATATAAATTTTATTTACAAAGCTCTACTTTGTATTGGGCACTTTAAAATGTTGGTTTTAAGTTAATTTTTTCAATATATTTTAACTTAATTATATATATATATATATATATATATATTTATTAATTAATATTTACTTTTTATTATATATAACAAAATAGAGTAAATGACAATATACGAATACATAAATAATTCGAACCTATATCTCATTGGATCATTTACATATACACGGACATGACAGTAAATATAGACCTCACATAGCATAATTTATACGTGTTTAATGTTTGAATCTTTTTGATATTATACTAATTGACAGTTATATTTTTTAAATATCCCCATCTATCTATTTAAATTATATATATATATATACATATATATATATATATATATATATATATATATAATATATATATGTGTGTGTGTGTTTTTAATGTTGTTTTAAACAAATTCAGAACATTTACTAAATTTATATATATATATATATATATATATAACAAATAACGTATCAAATCACAGTTATATCATTCTATAATTTAATGGCAATTTCGGAATAACATAATTTTTGTATGTGTTTCTGGAAAAACGGGAAGCAAAGCAGGAATAGACCACGGGGTCGTTTATAGCAGCCTGTTTTATCCACATTTTATTTCCAACTTCTCCAGAAACATGTTTAAAAGTCATTTTGTTCCGAAATTCTCATTAAGTCATAGAACGATATAAGCGTGATCTGATACTTTGTTTATTAATAGTTTTATTAACATTTTAAAAACAGTTCTAAATATTGAACTTCATTTTGCATTTGGAAATTGATTACTATTTGAATCGATCTGAACTATATAACTTAATTTTCATATTAGTACCTTTATATATATATATATATATATATATATATATATATATATATATATATATATATATATAATGCAAATGTGTTCATGTGTATGAATAATTTGCTTTGTGTGTGTGTATTTACATGGGCATTTTGAGATGGGAAATTTTATTTGCAAGTCATTTTAAACAGGGGTGTTTTCATAATGCAGGCCGACGATCGGCAGTCCTATAGAAAATGTTCACACTTCCGTCACGTCTAAGTCTTGATCCAGCAAGGCAATAAATCGTCCCTGATGTTCGCCAGGATACAAAACATTCCGACTCAATAAATGTGGTGGGTTCATACTCATCATGTGCCCGTTTTGGGCACCCCTTTCGCGACCTCCCTTCGTTTTACCCCTGCTGCCCTTTGTCTTGTAGTATGCTTTTGATTTCGAACCGTGCTGCTGGCCGATCAGTTCTCCTTCTGTCCTGGTGGTCGGCATGTCCTGTATTGACCAACCATAGCAGAAGAAGCCGAGTGTCAGTCCGGATACGACGGCGATGAATATCCACGCGTTGAAAGTCATGACGAGAAGCATGAGGAGATAACCCCCTGCTACTTTGGTCATGTGCAGTAATGTTTCCAGCAGGTGGCGCCATGTACAACACCGATGTCGATAGCGGTTACTGAAATAAAGAAAATAAGGAAATAATTTAATTATATATTGTATAGGCATATTCTCAGGCACACACGTATACTCAGGTGTAAATATATAAATTCATATTTTTCATATGAATTTCTCTCTTTCTCTCTCTCAATATATATATATATATATATTATATATATATATATTATATATATAGAGAGATTTATTATTATATCATTTTATAATTATGTATACTCAAATAAGACATCAGATTAAATATGTTTAAGAATATATGAAAAGTAAACAGAAAATCCAAGTAGTTTACCATAAAAACAGATCCTTATCAGCAAAATCATTGAACAAAACTTTTAACAGAGAACATTTAAATTCGTCAACTAAGCAAAGCAAGGTCCGAAAATACACAACTAATTTAGAAACATGTTCATAATTTACTCAAAAAAATGTTGTAATGGCGTCGAGACAAAAGAAAAACGTTAGGATGTCATTAAAACACACATTTGAAAGAAAAAAACAAAAAAGTAAATATCGGTTTGTTACAGCTTCCATACCGAGCGAATATATATATATATATATATATATATATATATATATATATATATATATATATATATATATATATATATTATATATATTTATATATATCTACATAAAATGTTATAAGGAGATATAATATATTATGTGTAGATTTTCAGTATTTACTTAAACAGTGAGTAGAGCTAGGTGGTAAGTTATGGAAATATATTTATGGCAAATAAGCTACAGAGAGGTTTCCGCATTTCATCCCCGTAGTCAATCGTCAGGTTAAAATGCATGGAACACGAATTTAATGCATTTTAGCATGACGATTTCCTACGGGGATGAAATGTGGAAGCCCTACTGTAGCTTAATTGCCATAAATATATTCTCATAACTTATATAATTCCAACAGACTTAAGAGTAATATTTTTAATATTATAAATATATAAGATCTATTTCTGAAATTTTAAGATCCACATGTAAGTTTACTTATATTTTAGGAAAACTGTCTTAGAAAATGTTTTTTACATTGTATATAAACTCTGTACAATTCATATTTCCAGTTTGTTGCTAAGGTCAATGGAAAAATAGTTGGCTCATTCCACAACTCCAGAATATACCTGATTCCAGATGCAATCCTCTTGATACATAAGAGTCAAATACGACCAAAGATAGAATATTGCTGCCATATCTACGGCGGTGCCGGATGGAGCGTCCTTTCCTGCCTTGACAGAATAAAAGGTTGACTTCGAAAGTTTGTGGGGGGATCTCAATCTTATCTCTCCCATAAAACCTCTTCCTAACAAGAGAGACGTTGCTACTCTCTCCCTCCCCCTCTCTCGTTATTTCCAGGGGATGTGATAGTCTTTTGTTACTCATTGTAAGACATTAACAGCAACAACTCGTTCTTTTACCACAACGAACAACTATTCCCTTTCCCCCTTCATGCGCCTAGCATCAAGTAGAATTTCCATTTTTGTCATTTTAGCGAATTATTTGAAGTCCGAGGATTTAAGTGGTCTGTTATACGACTTCTAATCTTGTTTAAAGTGGAGAGAATTCAAAAGCAAAATATTGGCACTCACCATAACTGGGCGCAAATGTCCTCGCATTCCATGTAATTGAGGAGGAATTTGATTCCTTGGTAGAGAAGGGCCAGAACACCGACGATCACACAGGCGAAGATTAAAGCTGAAAGTAGAAATGGAAAATTTAATGGAAAGGCAGATAGCAATGTTTAAATAGACAAAAATAATTTTTAACAAACAAACAAAATCAAACACGGCATTATGTGAAGGAGACACAAGACAATATCGCAGCCACGCAATAAGCGATTCAAACACAAATAAAATGCTTGATTAAATTATTTAAAAGTTTATTTCATGGAATGACAATGCTATTATAAAATTAGAATATTAGATATTCCATTTATATTGTTTCATGGCGAAGCACATGGTGGATACCTTCTCCATCACGGGCCACGCCATCTTGGATATATATTTGGGTAGGCACGTGGTCGAAAATTAACGAAAAACCGACGATGACACAGGCGAAGATATAAGTTGAAAATAGCAATCGGAAATTTAATTCAAAGGCAAATTGAAAAAATAAATTATCAAATAGTAAATTATGCGAAACAAAAGCAAACGAAGAATACTCCAAACCGATTTCATGATCTTTTTTCGATTTAAATACAAGAAATTTCATTGGTTGATAGATTTTTTTTAATTCATGGAATAACACGTGTTATTGCCAAAATGATAAGACTCTAATGAGACCACATATAGCACGTAAGCTGTTGTTGTTTGGTTGTTTTGTTTTACGGCATATCAACACTTTTCGGGTCATTTAATGCCGAATCCAGTCATTTTTGTAAAAGGTGTTATGCCTCTAAGTTTTTAATATCTTCAAATATTTATCATGTTGCTTGGTTTAGTTGTTTTGTTTTACGGCATATCAACACCTTTCGAGTTATTTAATGCCGAATTCAGTCATTTTTGTAAAAATCTTATGCTTCAAGTTTTTAACATCAAATATTTATCAAGAAAGAAAAAAGAAAGAGAAAGAGGGAGAGAGAGAGAGAGAGAGAGAGAGAGGGGAAAATAGTTATTTTTGGCTTTGCAGAACAGAACTGAGTTTTCCAAAGAGAAAGGAAAAAAACAATAACATCTATGTTGGGTGCATTTTTGGTCAGGAAGCCGGTATATTCAGACAGCCTGATCTGGTAGCACCAGGACCTCATTTTGCATGTTGGCTTTTTTTGTAAAACATTCCCACCACTAATTGAAAAATGAATTGTGGTTAGGGTTAGTACTTCTTTTCTTATTGCGATCCGCATTTTGTCTGTTTTTTTTTCTTTAACAAAAGATCCGAATATTGTACCCATTTTTTTCGTAAGTTCCTTCGTCAGCGATTGCACTTACATGCTCTAGGTGGAATTTACTGTATAACATCTCTTAACAAACAACTTAATCCAATTTTGAATGCCTACTAGATGCAATCATCGAGTGTGTTCGGTCAATCTGTACAAGGATTTATCAGGACAACCTGACATGAGGATCCTTCACCTTACAAGAAACCCTGACGAAATAGTCAAAATATCATAGTATTCGAAGCCCGAATAAGATCCTCTCGACACAGTTATACACTGGCTCTTACGAGGAATTGTGCACCTTGTCTCAGTGATGTTACTTCAGGTAACAGCACTTAGCTGCATATTCCACCAGACCAGATGAATTATTCTCCTGGAATCCATCAAGAACAAGAAAATACCACAATAAAGATAAACTATAGCATAGTTCAGTAGTCAATTAGGGAGATGAAAATGAGTGTTTTTGACTGCTGTAATAACTCAACGTTTAAGAGGTATAGGAGCATCTTAATTGAACACTCGCATATCTATGTATCTCATACAAAAATCAAGTGTTAGCCTCTAGGAAGGGGCTCCTTGATTTCTGGGAGCTAACTGAATTAAAATGAAACTAATTTGTCCAGTAGGACATGACAACCAATAAGAGTACAACACCAAGATACATGTAAACGTTGTTGTTAGTATTTCGGTGTTTTGAGATAAAGATACCCTTTTACGAAGAGAAGGTGTTAATAATGACGCAAGGGTTGCGCCATCTTTAACCGTATTCTGATGGGGCTTTTTAAATGCCAGTAACAAGGAGATATAAGACGACCGGAACCAATGCTGCGATAAGTGAAGGACTTGTTATTTCAGAGTTTCTATCGCTTAGACTAGTTATATTATAATCTAGCCGACCCTACAGTTTTATCTGTGGCTTCGAAAAGGGGTGTGAGATGGGTTCATACCATTGCTAATTAGAAAAAATACTTTGCAGATACTTTCAAACTCATAGCACCTTGTATTCTCAAACGGCCGTCTATCTAAGTACCAAGCAAGTTCAATGATGCTTGAATACCAAACTGAAGAGAGAGAAGAATCCTAAGATAGATTACTGCTGTCACATCTAAGGAGGTCCTACACGGAGCACTTTTTTCAGCTTTGACAGAGTACAAACGCGACTATTAAATCTAGTAAAAGGTGATCCCTTCCCCTCCCTGCAGCCCCGTACTCAACGAAGATACGTTAATAGCCTCTATGTATTCTATCGTTATGTTCATGGAAGGTGCTCGACTGAGCTCCAGTCTTTGGTTCCTCTTTGTAAGACCTTCACGGTAAGAAAGCTGATCCGACGAGAAACGAGATTTAGCCGTAACCATTTAAGAATATCTAAATATCTAAAAGAAATATCGACATGTGACAAAGTAACGGAAAAAGAACGAAATAAATAGACAAACAGGACGAATAATAAAGAGAAGATAAAACCCAAAAAGAAAGTATAAAGTGGAAAATAAATAAAATAATTCTTTTTTTTGTTAACGAAAATTTTCTGAAATCTATACAATAATACGCTATGGCAATTTTATGTCCTTATTTTACACCTCTTTTTAAAAGACAGAATTACACAATTTTCCAAGATGAGATGCGATGCAAGAAAATTATGGTTTTCAAATTTTACTTGATGTCATTGTGAGTCGAACGTGAAAAACGAACTAATATACACTTTCTTCGATTTCGGGCTGAGATTAAAGTGTTACATCTGCTCTGTCCACAAAATTGTACAATAATATCGTGAGGTCTGCGTTAGCGCCGGACGTTTATGAAATATGTCACAGACTCCTACAAGGGTTTTGGAGATAGACCCGCGTAACCAGATATATTCTAAAACTAAATTTATAAGTATACTTAGATAAGTATGTTTCAGTTTGAACAAAGGTGGTACAATAATGTCGCCGAGGGTCTGCATTCGCGCCGGACATCAATAGAATAGAAATATATTTTAGCATGGTAGCAATATATAACAGATGGAGTATAAAACTGCGGAATTTCCACGGGTTCCGTTTAATTAATTCGAGAACAATGTTATGGTTATCCCCTTGCCAGTCGCAATGATGAAAGTATTACCACGAACCATTACCAATTAGAAAGGCTGTTATGGCTACTTCATTTTCTGAGGCTCGTCATTCATATGTAATCACGCTATTTTTATGAAGCATCACCATTAACCAAGTGCCAAGAACTTCAGAAGTCTCACTGTAATTCATCTCTTTTGATTTATGTGCCCTGGGCGTCAAACGCCGGTGTCACTGCGCACCTGGCGAAATTGCTAACCACAAGTACCATCTAAAATCAACGATTTCTAAATAGAAAAAGGGAATCTTATCCGGTCGCCTTGCATCAGCACAGGCCGAACATACGATTACGGTTTTTGGGAAGCGAACCTAGCTGATTCAATGAAGCATACTAATTATAAAGTGACACGACTGGAAAAGAGGAAAAGAAAAAGGAAAAAGAGAAAAAGAAAGAGAAAAGACAGATCTAGGAAGGAAAGAATAAACTGGTTGGTTGTTTTACGGAATATCAATCTTTTTCGAATTGTTTCCGAATGCAATCATTTTCGTATAAGGATTTATGTTCAAATAGTTATTTATGCTGCATATTCTGTTTAATACGTTTCATACGGTCATTTTTAAATGCTAACTTGTATTTAGGTAGATTAGAGAGGAAAAGGTTTACATAAAAAAATGACAGTTCAATTCACACTAAAATATATTGAGTTTTATTGAAAACAGATAACAACTTGGAAAAATAACCTAAACAAACAGCTTATTGACGAGGCGTCTTTTTCCGTCGATGTTTCGTATGTTGGGGTTAGTAGTTGTTGCAAAAGTCTAAAGCTGCTTGCTACCAGCAACGAAGTGATGTTTGAAGTGGAACGTTTTTTTAATGAAAACTTGGTAAGTTGCTGACCTATGTTTGTAGACTATGTGTTTGTTCACATCTTTGTGGTAGTTTCTTCGTCTCGTATCCCGCCAACTGTCACCGGAGAGAAAGTTAGTCGCGAGCTCTGCTGTGAGAGGTTGGAATGAAACTAAAATACAGTTTTGGGAGCTAGGTATATTTGTTTGTTTTTTATCGGCTCCCAGCACTAAAATGACTTTTGTCGAAATACTGCCAGGACATATATTTTCTGCGCTTCTGATTGACTTGTATAATGTGTTAATATTAAGATTCTAATCCAATTACTATTCGATATTTTTATACAAGTGTTGCTTGCTTTTTAGCGCTTATTGAATCATGACCTCTACAACTTTGATAATTTTTGTATTTTCTTTATCATTTCTTAAATTTTATTCCATATCGACCCTATCCTTTTAGGAAGTATATTACATCTTTTACTTTAGTTTTTGCTACAGACACTTTTTTATATTTTTCTGCTAATGGCAAGATGAAAGGATTCGGTGAGCACATAAGTTATTGTACATTTTGACTTGCATGTATATAATACTGATTGTTATTCCTTAAGTAAGTAGGGTTTTTTGTTTTGTTTTACAGAATATCAAAACTTTCGGGTAATTTAATGCCGAATCAGGTCACTTTGGTAAAAGGTTTATGTTTCAAGTTCCTTTTATATTAAAATATTTATTCATGGTGTTATGTTTGGTAGTTTTGTAGAAGAAAAATGTTGTTTTTGTTTTTATGATTGTAGAACATGATTGAGTTGTGCAAAGTGAAAGGAAAAAACAATAACATAAATGTTTGGTGCATTTTAAGTCAGGAAGCAGGTATCTTCAGACAGCCTGATCTGGTAGCACCAGTATAAAGAAGTAGGAGTGCTTTATCTATGTATGAGCTCTGCGAAGTTTAGGTAATATTACTTCGTCTGCTCGAGATTCGTTATAAATTTCTATCGATTCTTCGAATGTGTAATTGATTGTAAGCATTATTTATGTGTATTGCTGCTATTGCAACGTTGAAAATTTTTACTTTCATTATTAAATCTGTGTATGGAATTTTCAGTGTGTTCTTTTTTTCAGGAACTATGCTGACGACAAACATGGCCGCTTATCCACTGCGTAACGTGTTTCTACTTTTTCATTTTTGAGATGTTTTTTTATTAATTAGTTTCCCCGTCAAGCCGGTTATCTATTTGGTCGAGTTTGTTTGTTATATATGTTTGTGTATAGCCTGGCGTCTACATCGCTTGACCAACCGTTACCAAACTTGATCAAAATATCGGTCGGGGTCTAACTTCGAACTTATCTAATTTTGGGATAGCTAATCAATGTACGAAAAAATGTGAAAGTCACACATTTGCCTACGGTTCTGTTCTACGTAGAGACTCGCTATGTGACCAATACTGTGGCCAATGAAGTCCCGCATCTTATAAGATTGTGAACTAACTGGTAATACATAGTATAGTATTAACTTTAGACGTGCTATGCCGGCTTCTTCAAAATTAGGGAGTTTACAGGGAATATCAAATTCACATACGGTCCCCATTCGTATATATATCCCGGTCATGGTAAGATGACATAAGGCGCCTTATATTCCCAAATAATCACCCATCTGGTATTGGCCAGGCTCCACGTCGCTTTACTGGTGATCTAACGAGAATCGGTGTGTCAACGCGATTATGTGGTGATCATGGTCGAAATTTTGAAGGAATTTCAACTTTCGATTTTTTCCAATTTAATGTATGAATCTCATGCGCTTTGATAACAGTAACCACCATGCAAACCTTCAGCCTGATCAAATAAATAGTTGTTGAGTTATGAACGTTTCCATGAAATAGCATCCGGAATGCTTCGTACAATATGTAGGAATGAGGCCAAGATAAGACTATGGCTCATCCTTACGTTGTCACGCGGAGGTACATAATATCACAACTGACTTATGTTCTCGTTATTTTTGTTTATCTTAAACTTTTTTTGGTGATCATAGTGGTGAGCTTTATGATCCTTCTAAGAGTTGCTTTTGAAAGAGACTTTTATGTTTTTGTATTTTTTTGTTTGTTTATTTTTCCGTTGTTTCGTCCGGTCCATGTTGTACTCAAGTTTGTTTATTTCTTTTAATTCAAATCCTTTATATTTTGTTTGTGAACGTTAGCATGTCGTTTAGTTTTGTACACCAGGGCTCTTCAATGGGCGCATGTTTTAGTACTTTTTATATATTTACCAGTATATTTCGGTGCAGCTTTGGCTTATGCTGACATAATTGCGACCTTTTTTATTGCTTCCAACAACCTGTTTATTTCCTCAGAATAAAACTTAATCTCCGTCATTCCATTTTCTCTTTTTACAAAGTCACATGATCGGGAGCATAACAGTACGTTTCTTGACAGTTTGTGCACTTACTGTCTTTCTTACACTCTTTTTTCTGTTCAAAATGTTTGGCACTTGAAACAACTTAGACATGCGAGGTCGTACTGCTCTACATTTACAATAACAACACTCACTTTGATTTCTCTTAGAATTTGACATCTTGCGAGTGTAGGGATGTATTTGTTATATATATTTATTACAAGATGTCTTTAAATTATTATATTATTGTATAATAATTTATACCCAAAGCAAGATATCGGATTTACAATTATTTCAAACAAAATCTAGAGTAAACAGAAAATCCAGGTAGTTTACTATGAAAAAACAGATCCTTATCATCAGAATCCTGAAATAAAATGTTAACAGAGAAATTGGTGGGGAGAATGTGGTGGGGGGGATAACATCCTAAAAACACAGAAAACTAAGAAAACTTGTTTATAATTTACTTTTTAGGAAAATGTAGTAATAGTCTCGGAAGCATGTTTAAAGGACAAAAAAACATTGAAGGTGCAATTAAACAGAAAGAAAATCGGAAAAAAAAAGTGAAAAAAGCAAATATCGGTTGATTATCGCTTCCATACCGATGCGACAAACAGTCACCGAAGAGTTCCAAAAATAAGGAGATAACAGAGTAACGTTAATTTCAGTTAAATTGCAATAATGCAAGGGAGATAATTAAGTTTTATTGAATTAAAAACTAGACTATGCATTTTCCCCAAAGTTTTTTAAATTTGTAAATGTGTTAACTAATTTACTTAAATGTATAAGTGTGTCACTAAGCATACTCAAATTTCGAGAGAATAAATATACAAATATACATACATATATATATATATATATATATATTAGTATTTCATGTATCCACATAAAATTTTATAAGGCGATATAATTTTTGTATGTATCAATTTTCAGTATTTACTTCAACAGTGCTCGATACGTAAGTAGAGCTAGGTAGTAAGCTATGAAAATATATTTATGGCAATTAATTATATATAAAAAAAAAACCGACAAAATTAACTCTATGCCTTTTAGCCTGAAGATTCCCCCCGCGGACGAAACGCGGGAGCGTCTGTGTAGCTTAATTGCCCTAAATATATTTGCATAGCTTACTATATATATATATATATATATATATATATATATAGCAATAGATAAAGTGAAAGAATAGAATAAGGTGCAAATCAAATTTTATTACAGTTCAATGTTCAGGCAAAGTTATTTAAAGTCCTTAACTCATGAGTTTTCAAAGAAAATCTTCTCCTCAGAGGACCATTACCGCAATGACATTACTGCAGGTACTAAAAATTAAACTTTGAAAATATATAAAAATATATATATATAAAATACATAAAGGTATATAAAACATCAAATATATCGGCCCAAAACATATTTTTTTTGTAAACCTATACAGTATATCCACGTCAACAAGTTTAAAATAGCTCCAGGCAAGACTTCACACTTTTCACTGCTATCTACTGCATCGATAGCAAACAAATTTTCCGCCTGGATAACTTGTTGCATTTTTGGACCACCATTCACCATTTGGATTATTTCTTAATCAACCTCTTTGATGTCTTGCCTGGAGCTATTTTAAACTTGTTTACGTGGATGAACTGTATAGGTTTACAAAAAAGTATTTTTTGGGCCGATATAGTTGATGTTTTATATACCTTTATGCATTTTTATATATATATATTTTTTATATATTTTCAAAGTTGTATTATTATTACCTGCAGTAATGTCATTGCGGTAATGGTCCTCTGAGGAGAAGATTTTCTTTGAAAACTCATGAATAAAGGACTTTAAAGAACTTTGCCTGAACATTGAACTGTAGTAAAATTTGATTTGCACCTTATTCTATTCTTTCACTTTATCTATTTCTATTAATGCTCTATCCAGTATATTGAGCTTTATTTTTATCCGGATGTTCACTAATTAAATATATTAGTTGCCTCTTATATATTTTGTTGCATTAACCTATATATATATATATATATATATATATATAGAACAAAGTATACAATAATAGATATATAATCTAATTGAAATAATAAGATACAAGATAAAAATTAAAACTGAATATAAAAGTATGAACATAAAAATATATATATAAAAACAATGATGCATTTGGTACAATCATTTTCAGGTCACGGAAAGACTGAACTTTCATCCCCTCAACTAAAATACCCCCGACTCACTAAACTAGTAGCAAAATCCACCCCTCACTATATAAGTCCTTAAATGCTGGAAGAGTTTGTACTCTGATAGATTTTTTACTAAGACCAATTGCCTTTGGAATTACCTTCCTGTTTCCTGTTTTACCGACCGTAACGTAATGAGGAAATTTAAATATAATGTGAACAAGGATCTTGCTGCCAAACTCCTCACCCATGTTTCCATTATAATTCTGGTTCTTATTAGAGTAGTTCCTTACGGTTCAGTGGCAATATGACTTATTTGGAATGAACAAAAGTTTACAAAAATATTAGGCTTTATACTTGTTTTATATTTCTCTTTTCCCTAGCAGTTTGTTATTTTTTAATTTATTTATTGTGCTTCAAAAGATTCAATTACAAATAACCTTGTAAACTCTGCCGCACGTTGCCGTCTGTCAGAATAAGAGTATGATAAATATCTTTCGCGTTTCTTATAATGATCCATTTTTTATTTTAATAGTTATTTAAGTGGTCCCCACACACAACGGAGTCTATTTGCTTTGATAGATCAAGCTAACACGAACCAGTATACTCGTGAATGAAAGAGGTTAGGAAGTATTATGAGGAAGAAGGAAACAGAAGAAATAGGAAATAAAAAAAATAATGGAACAGCGCGAAAAATAAACAAAACTGAGAAAAAAGAAATCGAAGACAAAAACATAATTTATACAGAAAGGAAGAATAATGAAATATAAAATTAAATGCGTTTCTTATGATTGATTGACCACAATGTTTTCCATTCACAGCAACCAATGGAAATGTACGTTTAGCAGGACATGAGGATGCATATTGTTTTGATCTTATAACTTCAACGTTTATTGCTACCCCAATGTGCCTAGCGTCAGGTTGAATTTCCATGGGCAGAGCTTCTTTGCAATGGATTCCCACTTGTAGACACACTACCGTGGGACTGCTTCCCTGTTGATTACAACCTGGTCTTCTTCAAATTCAATGTAACAAAAATATTCTTGGCATGGACCGCCCGATATGAAATCAAACGCAGTTCATACCATTGATCAATGTTTGTACTTCCATTATGTTCCTTCGGCAGCCATTCCCGTCTCATTAATCCTTATCTTAGATTGGATCTTGGCCTTGATAAGTGATGATCTCAATATTTAAAAAGAACAGGATCCGCTTGTCAGAATACGAGTGATATAAGATATCTGTTACGTTTCTTTTTTTGTGCTATATTTCATTTAAATAGATTTTTAATAATATTTTAACAGATATAATAATATCTTAATAGATATAATTCTATTTTAATGGTATTTTAATAGATATTCACTGTTTGTGATGCTCACGCACATCGGAGACCTTTACGTTTGAGACGACGTAGTATACTCGTGAATTAAATATGCTATGAGGAAACAGGCAACAGGAAAAAAAGAACAGAGAAAATATAATGAAAAAGAAAAGCGAAAACTAAACAAAAAAATGACATAAAAAGAAATCATAAAGCAAAAAGTAAAATAATTTGCAGAGGAGAAGAATGATAAAATATAGAATTAGACGCGTTTCACGATTAATTGGTTGTTGGGTTTTAACGGTATATCAACCATCTTTGGGTCATTTTATCCCGGAACCGTACTTGCTTTTTATATTATTGCTTTTAAAAATTAAGTTTACGTGGTGTTTGTTACATACAGCTTCAAATAGTCACCCACTTAGTACTGTACAGGCTCAATCTTGCTCAATTTAAGTGGTTTTACGGGAACCGGCGTATCAACGTGATTATAGCCGTATAAACATTTACATTTTTCAAACTAAATTATGATAGTAACTATATTTATTTATGCTCTATTGCAGACAATAGTTAAAAATAAATTGTTAAAACGCTTGTGTAAATGCATTTTCTTTTTTTATATATAAAATATAACATGGAATATGACAAATCGAACGTAGTGGAAATTTACGACTAATTTTGTATCTGCATGTTTCGTAAAACAATAAAGCAAAGAAATGTAAAAATTCCTGAAATTCATGTTTAGTGAAAACTGCTCCATCTTAAAAATCTAAACTCTACTTAATCACGCCTGATAATTTTGAGCATTTTTTAATTACCTTAATGGAGAGAACATTCATGTTACGAGATGTTCGTAGACACAAGGAAACAATATGCAATGCAATACTTTTCACTATTTCATACTTTAATAAGTCCATGGAATCACTTTGAAAATGAGGTTTTAACAGCGATATATTAAAAATAAAATGTGTAATGTCCAATCAATCGTGTGTTGTATAGTTTCCAAGTTTTTTCTAATATATCGAGTAGAAATTTAAAATGTATTGCATTACATATTGTCTCTTTACGTCTAGTAGCATCTCCTGTCTTATCCAGACATTCATTAAATTCTCCCGGTACTCATAATCTTACATTGCATTGCCACAGCCTTCTAAGCCTAAACCCTATCTAATAAAAAATACGTTTTCAGCAACTGTATCAAATATGACTATGCAAATCGTAAATATATTTACCTTTCGTTGAATTGATTTTCCAGATATTCACCAGTAAAATCATGTTAGTGTCGGTGTTGAATATATTCTGAAAGAGAAAACAAAACTAGTTTAATATTCAATGCAACATACTAAACACTTTATGAAGAGGAACTTTTTAGTTAATGAAGACGTTATCAGGAAGATATGATCGGTTTACTATATCTGT
>OY744516.1:151462024-151464524 GCA_963556195.1 Sepiola atlantica
AAATACATTTTTATTATTCGGACTATTATTTTCATCTTGATTCTTATTTTTACAACGCTTTGGCCTATGTAACTTCAGCTGTATCTTTATCCGTTGCGCAACGGATAAAGGTGTTTTTTAACAATCATTTCTATGTGACAGTCTACTGGATGTTGATGGTTCAATCAGCACTACAGGCGGTAATAACTAAAAACAACATAATACTTCATTAACACTTTTATTCGGTCAAGGCTGACGGAACGACAACAATCTACCCACGTGGATTACATAAAGGGTTCAGTTTGAAATTCCGTACAGGTTGCCGAATTTGATAAAATTATTCACAATTTCGAAAAGGTGAACATGCAAAAGGCCTAAGCTTACAGCGGCCGAAACGTTTGGAAAATAACAAACAAAGTGAGAATAGTAGTCTAGACAATACAAGTATCAATCCATATCTGAAAAAGTCACCATTCTTATTCCCACTTATGTAAATTTAAATCAAGATATAATGATCCTAAACCTTATATTTAGAATACTTTTGAAGCGAGGATAATCGAACAACTACTTTTATGTGATTTTATTTTATTCCATTCTAATTACGAGAAAAATAACACCATAGACCAGTTGCTCGATTGACTATTCGTGCACAAATTATTTACTTCTAATAGCGAAACTAACAAGCCGCGCATGCGTGGCCCCCCTCTTTATGTGACTCGATGTGGCGAGTGTAACATACAATAAATTTGGGCAATTTGGGACATTTTTGACCCCTATTGTACCCCCTGGGGGCGCGAACCAGAATTTTTCTGAGGTCAAGGATGCTCATTTTATATCCAGAATAATTGCCTCTACATTTTGGCCAAGTTTCAGAAAAATTGAATAGATGGATCAAACGTTATTGGAGAAAAGGGTCATTTTTTTGCCATTTTGGGGGCTTTTGACCCCCTGGGGGCGCGAACCAGATTTTTTTCAAGGTCAGCGATACTTTTTTCTATTAGGAACAATTGCCTCCACATTTTGGCCAAGTTTCAGAAAAATTGAATAGATGGATGAAAAGTGATGGGGCAAAAAATGTAATTTTTTGCCATTTCGGGGCCTTTTGACCCCTTGGGGGGCTAACCAGATTTTTTTTCAAAAATCGGAGAATGTCACTTTCTAACCTGACAAAAGTTACAACTTCATGCAAAATTTCAGAGAAATTCAATGGATGGTTGCGGAGAAAAATCCGGACGGACGGAAATGCCTCAAAACATAGGTCCTCCGATTTTATAAATCAGGGGACCAAAAAACATAGGTCCCCCGATTTTATAAATTGGGGGACCAAAAACGCTTACTAATAGAATAATTAATCATACGCACATTAATACTAGTATCGATACTGGAAAATGTTTAATATTACTAACCTGTCTCACCAATTCCACTATTTAATGAAATTATTCAAAAGTTTTTAAGTAGTTAAGCATGTACTCGAATATCCACATATATTTATCTTAGTTGTTCAAAGTAACAAATATAAACAGATCAACGTGTTGATTAAAAAACAATGTAACAGTTTCGGACATAAATAGTTCACGAATCAAACAAAACGAAACAAAGGAAATCAAAATTCGTCATGTAAAAAAAACCACACACCAACGATTGTCAATTTTACATACTAAACAGGTCAACATGCCGTGTAAAAAACGAAAAATAAACAACACCAAGTTAAGATATATAGGAATTATGGTTAACAGATTTGTTGGTCTTTCGCCCCCTTTTTCCTACTCAATTCTTTCTCCGAGGCTCTGATCTTATTAGCCATATCCATTTTGACGCAACTAACATTTTATTCGTTATGTCCTTTAAAACTCAGTCGCTCACTGCTCCCACTATACCTAACTTTGTTAGTACTCTGCGCAGCGACTGACCCGCAACGCCCTGCAACAAACTTTTATTGGGTCGTAGTAAATTTCATATCCATTATGTCGACATTGCTCGGCCAGTTTTTGGTATTTGGTCCTTTTTCCTTTTGTTTGCAGTATTAGAATGGGTTTGAGTGTTGTAACGCTGTGTGTCTAGGGAACTTTAGCTGGGTCTTCAAGTCCACTTTTAAATGCCAATTAATGGCGGAAGATAACTGGCTCGTTCATTTGCTCTCTCTCTCTCTCTCTCTTTCTCTCTCTTTGGACTCCAGCGTTGATGAACTTAATCAGGCTTAATATCTTACAGCTTTATTCACCCCGTTGGCGATTGCTTCCAGGACCTTATCGTGTCGCTAACGGTACCTATCATCATCCAAAGTTTTGGGGCAACTACTTAGGATGCACACAATTCGCAATTCGAGGTATCGCTCTCCCCCAATATGTGAAGATTGGTTTGGCTTGCAGGACATCATACATTGAATGAGGAATAGAACATCGCTGAAATCGGACCGCCAACACTCTTACCGGGTAATTCTTTTTCATCGACACTCTCCATTTTATGCAAGCTTCCTGCTGACCAAGATCGACCATCGTACAGTATCGTGCTTCTTCGGTGC
>OY744516.1:151469524-151474524 GCA_963556195.1 Sepiola atlantica
CTCCGGCATTTGGGGACCTTCACAGTGAATGGATGGGATTTAGCTGATTGTCGGGTTTGTCGAGTGTATATTACGTCGAGGTGGCACCAGAGCAGCAAGTTCATCGGATCACATTCGATTGAAGTACTTGTAAAACAAGCACAAGGATGCAACATTGCCGCGATGAGACAGTGGCTAGAGCCTGGTAGATAGTGGGGGACTTATTAGATTAACGACTCTTTTTGGGCCTTCTCTAAGAGGGAAAGACTTGTGGATGGTTGTTAATATGGATAAAATCCAGTGCCCCCCCCCTCAAAGGGGCACTCTTGATTGGCGGAAAAATAATAATGCTTAAGTCTAGAAAGATTTCTTCTTTACTGACTGACGACATAAAAGATTAAATTTAGTAGCAAACAGATACTACACTTTGCTTTTAGTACGGAATAAAGTCTCATTTCCCTTTAATACTGTTTGACAAACGTCATCATTTCATTTTCTGTTAAAGATATTGAAACTATTGTGCAACAAGGACAGCCAGAGTGGATTCTCTAAATACCACATCTTTAATAGTCCTCTTTTACTTTCTCCATGGTTTATTCCATGTTCTCTGATGATTCCTTGGTACTTAGAGGCGTCTTGGTGATTAAGTTTCCTAATTTTTTGTGTAAAAATTGAGATTTAGTGATTGTGTTTCGCACATTTTATGTCTTAATTTTGCCTTTGCAGATGTATTCAATCTGAAGCCTATGTAGATGTATTTGTTTACTTGCCCCCCCCCCCACACACACAAGGACGGAGTTCAACACAAAGTCGGTTTTTAATGTTGGGAAAATCCCCCCCCCCCTAAAAAAAGCACTCTGGATTGTGGAAAAAAAAAATTCCTCAGTCTAGAAATATTTCTTCTTCACTGACAAAAACAGAATAGAAGAATGGTCGTATCAAAACAGATACTACACTTTTCTCCCATCTGAAACATTTTGAATTTGGCCTACTTAACTCTTATGATATATTTTTTTAAAAGGTTGACTGCCAGATCTTACAGATCGTTGTCTTCATCCAAAAGTTTCAGATCATCATGGTAGCATTAGTGATTAGCAACCTTCCGACAAATGTTATATCCGAATGTATTCCTATTCAGTTTTTATGGATCTCGAATGAAAGTTAAAATAGAAGACCCGACAGATTTTCATGAAATATCAAACAGACTAGTAGAATCTTGGCTGTCATTAACGTATAACGTTTTACACAATCTCATGGTATATTTCAGGAAATCCACAATCGCAGATTATACTTTCTAAGGTTCCAGATATTTAAGGACCCAAAGGTGAAGCAAACGATTAAAGGCTTTACAATTGCATTTCCAAACTCTGCTGAGATTCCCACTTCTTTTCCTGTAGTTTTCCAGGAACATTTTATTAATTAATAGTCAACTATTGCATCCATAGAACACGTCTTTTATGTTCTAGAAGGGTTATGTGTTCATCGTGGAATCAGTAGGGTATTATGGGATCAGTTTATGTGCTGAACAGCCACGTAATTGGCTTATAGGTTTGTAAATTATTTGATACACGAGTTTATGATAGGAGTTAGGTAATACTGTTAGTGATTCATATTATTATTAGAGTTTTACATTCAGTTATATTTCGCCGTCGTCATCAAAGTCTTCTGAGCGTACTAGTTAAAGGTGTTCACCCATGTTTACCATTTTATTCTGCAATGCGGATTAAAGAAAAGGACATCAAATAAAGAAGGGCTTTAAGAATGAAACAGAATAACAATAAGAATAATAAGAAAATAAGTAGAAGAAAAAATAAGAAAGAAAGAACAGCGAAAAAAAAGGAGAAAATGAAGAAATAAAAATAGAAAAGAAATAAAAAGAAGAAGAAGAAGTAGGAGTAGAGAAAAGAAGATGATGATGATGTTGGTTATGATGAAGAGGGAGCATAATAAAATAGAACACACATGACATTCTTGTAAGTCTATTAGTATTTAAGAACAAAGGCATTTTTTTTTATTTCCTTACTGCAATAACCAATTAATCAGTTTATTGGCTTCGAATCATTTAAAGTAAATTATTCTCTACTATTTAATCATTAAATCGTTTTAATTAATTAATAAGTATTGAGCGGATTCATTTAAATTGTCAGTTATTGATTTATTCTTTAAATTACTAACAGCGTTCAATGCAGATAACTTCTGATTAACGAGGATACTGGTTGAATGTTTCCAGTTCACCGATGATGTCTAGATGAGCAGTATTCGTCCTCACAGGCATATTTCAGTGAACATGATAGGTAAACGTAAATTCGAGTGAATCATAATGGCACAACTTTGGATCGGATCGAGTTTGGTATTGACTTTGATTCCTTCAGTATTTTCTAGAAGCAGGTACTTACAACACGGAACACATGAAAGTTGCTAGGATCCTTAGTGAAAGTGGTGATAGGAAACTGATAAGTTTCGAACTAGGTACGCCCAGGTTGTCACCCAACGTCAATATCAATATTACCAGCACCCCCCCCTCGTATGATAGACATTATATGTCTATTAGATCATGTTTTATCTAATATTCTAGCCAACTCTCGCAACTTAAGGCGTAAGATAAATAAAACATACAAAATGCATGTTGTTTTCTGAGATTTTGTTCATAGATGAGGTTTCGACCAAATGTGATATATATATATATATATATATATATATATATGGGAGATACAAACGGTGTATTTAAAATTTGATATGACCTTTCAGTTTTTAATATTAATGTTTTTTTTTCATTCTTTCTTCAATGTGAACAACTAAAAGAAAATATCAACTTTCTTTTTCTCAGGTGATCGTAGTTTACATAGTTACCGATCGAAACATCGTCATGTCAGTGTCGCTTTTGTACATGTTTTTTATAAATAATAATATTAATATATATATATATATATATATATATATATATATATATATTAATTATTGAGTCCTATTATACCAACACAGAAAAGAGTTAGCAGAGTTTTACCTTATTGATACAATCCCTACCTTGATTACTAATATATGTAATATTTTTTAAATATTTTTTATTGTATTATCTATAGACACCAGTGATTCATGCTTATGCAATATTCGGTGTAGAAGGTGCTAATTAGTGCCGGTCGAAAGATTCGAACCCAGTTGCAAAGTCACCTTTGACTCCGCAGCCTTATATTCTACCACTAGCCTAACATCATGTAACATGGGAATGAAGAAAAGTTAAACTATAAATGTCGAATTAGCGGCCATATACAGTAAGTTAAGTCAGATATTGTTCAACATCAGAAGTGGAACATTACTTTACGCCTAGTGTGACTGCTTATTATTAAATAAGCTTTGATGCCCAATCCTTGTATGTAGGGGGGCTATAACAATATCTTTTAAATAAATATTGATTATTATTTCCTACAGACACAAGTGTTTTATGCTTATGCAATCTTCAGTGTAAGAGATGATAATTACTGCAGGTCGAAGGAGTCGAACCCAGTTGCAAAGTTACCTTTGACTCCGCAGCCTGATATTCTACCATATATATATATATATATATATATAAATATTTATTAATTATTTTAATACCTACAGACATCGATGTTTCATTCTAACGCAATCTTCAGTGTAGGAACTAATTCTCAACGGTCGAAGTCGAGGGTCTTATCCATCGGCCATAGCCAATTAGTTAATATAGAGGAATTTTAAATGTACATAGCGAATCAGCGGCTAGATACCAAGCAGTATAGAGTGATCTACGAAACGGCGTTCGGATCGTGCATATATAGCTATTTGCACTGCTTGTTATTAAAGTTACTCGAGAGTGCCCAGCCTTTGTGGGAGGGGGCTGATAAACAATAATATTTATAAATAAATATTTATTAATTATTTTAATACCTACAGACATCGATGTTTCATGCTAACTATTTGTGGGACTAATTCTCTAATTCTCAACGGTCGGTGGGCGCGAACCCCGATCACAAATCGCCACTGATTCGCAGTCGAGGGTCTTATCCATCGGCCATAGCCAATTAGTTAGTAAATATAGAGAAATTTTAAATAGCGAATCGGCGGCTAGATACCAATATATATATATATATATATATATATATATATATATATATATATAGAGAGAGAGAGAGAGAGAGAGAGAGAGAGAGAGAGAGAAAGGGAGAGATTAGTAATCTAGGTAAGGTTTGTATCCACAGAGTAAAAATCTTCAAACTTTTAATGTGTTTATATAATCATGGCCTCCGTTCAGTCTTGAAAGAAAATGTATACTCCTGTGGGGGGTGCCTGTGCGTGTAATTGTGAAGCAATCCCAGACCACACATTTGAGTCAGAACTGCTTGATTCCAATTGCAAGGAAAAATCCAAGACGATTTCTAGATATGCGGAGAGCTCAGATAGCACTTGGTATTCCCAAATGGCCACCTATTTTTAGTACTGACCAGGCCCAACCTCGCTAAACTGTTGTGATCTAACGGGAACCGGTGTGTCAACGTGATTATTTCGTATGTTTATATAATCATGCTCAATAATCGATAGAAGTATTTATATATAGTAAAAAAGTTTTATTTATGGAAAAATAGCATGGCTACACATGTTTCAGTCGTACCTAGAATTAGCTCGAATTCATCAGGCCAGAAGAAAAGATCCGTTTTTTGCGCCTTCATAATTATATATATATATATATATATATATATATATATATATATATATTGTTGAATATAAGAGACAACTCATGTCTAGATATCCTTTGGTAGATCCTTTCAATACGGACTATTGAATCAGGATCTTAGTTTCAGAGGGGAATTGGTTGATGAATTTGCCATAGTTTGGATTTGTCTCTCAATTACTTTACTGCCCATTTAGATATAAAATAGCCATTATTAAAAACTTACTAACTCGAGCAAAACTAATTGCCTCCTCCCCTACTATCTTCCAACATTAACTTATCAATATATAAAAAAAACTCTAGTTAATAATGGCATCATAAACTATGTCATCGATCAACA
>OY744516.1:151479524-151492024 GCA_963556195.1 Sepiola atlantica
TCCAAATATGTCAATCTCATGTAGTAAAACTAAACAGGGAAAAAGTTAGTAGCTAAAATGTAATTATATAAGATGTCAGTAATGAATGAATAAGGAATAATGGCGGTGAAACAACATTTTCTCCCTCTCTAAAAATTAACCGGTCATACGTTTCAATTTAAACTTGTATTATATTATTTCGAGAAAAAATTCAACACTTTCTCGTTATAAATGTACAATTCTTTCTCTTGTAGCATTAATATGTTTCTAGGCTATCTGATGTTGAATCGTTATTTTCCGTACGAGCGAGTTATTTTTTATGTGAGAAATGGTGTTATTCAAATTTTCAGCTATTGTGCGTCAATATGAATATCATTAAACTACGGTTGATAACATATACTCTACTTTGATCTCACCACGAACGCCGGGAAATATAGAAAAGACTGCTTATCGGATATCAGTCGCTATTTATTGCCTCTCTACGAAGAGGCTAAATTTACACACAAAGGCGATTTTATGTGGGTAAATCCAACTCCCCAAAACGGGACACTCTAGATTGGGAGGAAAATAAAAATTGACTCAGTCGAGAGAGATTTATTGTCCCATGACTTACGATGACACAACATATACTACACTTTGAATTGTTTATTCGCAAGTAAAACAAAGATATTTCATAACAGATACTACGGTTTGATCGTAACCGAGAAGTATAGAAAATGCTACTAATCAGAGATCAGTTACTATTTACTTGCGTCTCCACCATGAATATTGAATTAGCTAAGTGCTATATACTGAATCGAAAAGTGATCAATGCTATCGATAGAGTATTGATTTACTCCTCTCCAGAGGTTAGGCACAAGGCCAGTTTTTATCTTACTCCCACAAGTAAGATGTGACCCAAGGTCGGGTCGGGAAAGTGGGGTTTAAAAATTGCCTGGGCAGCCCCGTCGGCATTCCCCGGTAGGGGCGCCTCAAGCAGTAAGCAATAAACTTACTCCTCCCCAAAGAGGGGAGGCAAAGCCTGGGAGGGTGGACCTCCTAGAACTGCACAGAACAGACCCATAGACCGGCGTAAATCAAGACCCGAAGGCCAAGACAATACCAGTCTATGGGGTGCAGTATCCATCGGAACAGATGCTACACTTTGATCTTAGCCAAAAGGCCAAAATGAACGAGTAGTTGTAATAATAAAATACTACATTTGGCAAGTGGTATATGCTGAATACAAAAGTGCTCACTATCATAAATAGCGTAGATGTAATACTAAAGTATTATATTTGCTAATTGGTATATGCTGAATCCACATGCTCCTAATACTATAAATAGAGTATTGATTTACTCCTCTCCAGGAGTTAGGCACAATGCCAGTTTTCATCTTACTCCCACAAGTAAGATGTGACCCAAGCTCGGGTCGGGAAAGTGGGGTTTGAAAAGCCAGCACCCGAGAGGTGAGCACTCTGGCCATTAAAATTGCTTGGGCAGCCCCGTTGGCATTCTCCGGTAGGGGCGCCTCGGGCAGTAAGCAATAAACGTACTCCTCCCCAAAGAGGGGAGGCGAAGCCTTGGAAGGTGGACCTCCTAGAACTGCACAGGACAGACCCATAGACCGGCGTAAATCAAGCCCCGAAGGCCAAGACAATACCAGTCTATGGGGTGCAGTATCCATCGGAACAGATGCTACACTTTGATCTTAGCCAAAAGGCGAACCAGTTTTCATGATAAATAATAAATTATAATAAATTGTATTTAGTCTAAAATGTTACTAGTTTCACGGCATTACGGATCCTCATGAAAATGATAAATAATGAATAATAAATTTCTCTTAGCTAAATACTTAACTGCAGCTTCAGAGAATTACCGAAAAAAAGAGCCGCAGAAAAAACGTCACAGAAAAAGTCATGGAAAGCGGTAACAGAAAAAAAAACAATGAAACAAGAAGTTACGGAAAAATGTTCTTGTTAACATTTTAAATATATTTACAAAAATGACATTCGGTTTATTTATTTAATAATATTTAGCTGAGAATTATTTTTACGGTAAGATGAAAGAGACTATTCATTTTGAAACGATTTAAACCAATAAATACATTAAATAAAAAGGTTAACATATTTGTAAGATATGTTTCGTAATATTATTATCTCTGACACAAATTTATTATTTCAAGGGAATTTTGTTATTAACAGTAAATTGGGCAAATAAATGAGGAAAGCAACCGTGGAATTTAAACAATGTCCTGCTGCTGCTGATGATGCTGCTGCTGATGATGATGAGGATGATGATAATAATAATAATAATAATAATAATAATAATAATAATAATAATAATAATAATAATAATAATAATAATAATAATAATGGTCTGCGTTTCAAAACTTTTTTAAAAAGTCAAAGTTTTTACAATTGATTTAAGACCCGTTTTGAAAGCCAAATTCAAACATACAGTTTTTTTTCTGGGTCAGGCCTGGTTTTAAAGATATAGTCTATTTCTTCTCCAGCATATTTTTTTTATTATCGCAATCCAAACGTTTATGGGCTTTGCTTTTGCAAAACCGGGTCGTGGGTAATCTTTCATAAATAATTTTATTTCGCTTTTCAGGCCTCGAAAAATTAATCGGAAGTGTAAAAACAATCCTAATACATTCTGTTATATCTGCAGACAGGTGGTTCTTCCAGACTGTCAAGCAAACACTACGGATTTTCTGAAGAAGGTAGATCACGCTTACTTTGGAGACAAACTAATGGGCCAGGACAAGCTATTTGCTCCCCATATCTGCGGCAAAACATGTGTAGAGAAATCACCAAATTGGAAGAATAAGAGCAGGAAGAGTATACATTTTAGCGTCCCAATGGAGGGAAGGGAAAAATCACGTTACCGACTGCTACTTTTACATGAAAATTCTAAAAGGCATCAATCGCAAGAACAAGCACCATGTTTAATACCTTAATGTTCCTTTTGTCATGAAGCCAAACCCTATGGCCCCGATCTTCCTATCCCCGAGTCAAATGTCGCCATGGAATCTAGTTCTGATTCCGAATCTAGTGACATGATTGATACAGCTAAGTATGATGAATACAGGTCAGAAGAGAACGACCGACTGGCGCCTTTGAACCAAGCCGTACTCGATAACCTGACACAAGACTTGAACCTTTGGATGGAGTCTGCTGGGTTCTCGTATTCGAGAAAAATGTCTACTGGCGCCAGGAACAACGTTCTATGAGTGTCAGGACCGTGAGGGAGAATTTAGAAAATTAATCATGTTTGATGAAGCATCTTCATTTGCCTACTTTTGCAATATTACTGACCTGGTTGAATTACTTGGTTTGAAGTATTATGCCATTTATTCGTCAAACAGAAGCCTTAAAACAGTTCTTCTGAATATTGGAAACAAGTTTTCTTCGGCCCCTACCTGTTGGGCACTCAGTTGAAATGAAAGAATCCCACAAAAGCACGAAACCTCTGTTTGCCCTGAACTCTCAGAAACATTAATAGTTGATCTGTGGAGATCTTAAAGTTGTTAGATTAATCCTAATACGTCAAGTTGGTTACACAATGTATCCATGTTTTCTGTGCTCATTGACTAGTCGTGATGATGTCCAGCATTATGTCAACAAGAGTGGCCATCAAGATAAGGATTAAAACCTGGATCGCAAAACGTTTTGTCCCATCATCTAGTTGAGCCGAGCAAGATATTACTTCCAACCCTTCACATAAACTTGGTCTCATGAAGAGATTTGTAAAGGGAAGGTGGAGGATATGCTTTCCTCCATCAACAGTTTAAACGAAGAATGGAGAAAATTAAAGCAGTTATATTTGATGACCCTTTAATAATGGAAATCACCAAAGATACTAGTTTTGGTGATGCAATTTATTCTGTTGAATTCTCTTCCTGGTTGTCCCTAAAGTCAGTCATTGCAAACTTTTTACTGCAGTTCCCAGTATCCGAGAAGTTCCCAGTATCAGACTGTGGTTGATGAGTTAATGGAGAATTTCCACCAACTTACCCTCGCATGTCAGTGACAATGCACTTCTTCTGGTCTCATCTAGACTATTTTCCAAAGAATTGGGGAGATTTCAGTGAAGAACCGGATGAACGCTTTTACCAAGTATTATGGAAGAACGCTATCAAAGTCGATGAGATGTCAACTTTCTGTCCGACTACTGCTGGTGACTAAATAGTCTGATCAGCACTAACGGAAGCACCTGAGAGACCGTTAATCCAAGAGTAGCTTTCTAAGTTCAGTATATTCTTTTTGCTATCTATTCAAAATATTTTGTAAGCCCTCTTATTGCGTTTTATTCACCTACAACTAGATCGGACATTCGGATAGTTTTAATGTGCTAATATTTTATTAACCTCATCTGATTAAGTAAAATAAGCATGATTTTTAGATTCAGTGCAGAAAACCTATGTAAACTCATGTAATGTATGTTAGACCTTCAAAACATCCAGTGTAATGCCACTACTACTACTACTACTACTACTACTACTAATAATAATAATAATAAAGAAATAAAGAGACTTATAATTTTCAGTTATTCCATAACGATATCTTAAAAGATATGAAACAGTTTATGCATTTTAGCATGGCATCAAGGTATACATCGTAGCGGTAGTTGTAACTCAACAGGTCACGTGTATGTCTACAATATATATATATATATATATATATATATATATATTCATTTTTCGAATAAATAATTAGAAGCTTAGCATATGTTGGTCATCGTTAATCAATGAAAAAGAAATCCTTTTCAAACGGGACAATTTTTATTTTTTATCCCAATCTAGAGTGCCGCATGAAATCGAACCCGTGTCTAACTTTGGACTCTCTAACCGGTATTTTGTTCAGAAGAAAACTAGAAATTGTTGTTCATTTAAAAAATCTTCAACTGAAAATAGGTAATTGAAATAATCTCGTATAGAAACGGAGACAAAAACGTGGTACATTGTAAATTCAAAGAGAATGAATAGAAAATAATAATTAGAAAAATAAAATAGATTAATTTCTTTCAGAGCAGGTTGAATAATTAAGTAAATCCCCCAAGGTCGATTGCAGATGATGTGATTCAAGCATTAATTATAGATGTACATAGAATAAGTTTCAGCAAATATCTTTAAATCGATCAGAAATAAATATAAATTAAAAAAAAATGTAATTTATTCCGTAGCGATTATGTTGCTGTTATCACAAATATATAATTCACCCACACACCCACACACACATATATATATATATATATATATATATATATATATATATATATATATATATATACTAATCGAATACACGTCCTAGGACGGGCATAAGTAATATAGGATTAGTTTTAAATTAGAAGGTTTCTTTTTGTTCCTTCGGGTAGTATGGTACTAATTTGGTGTCCCCTAAATGATATGGTTCAAAAAAGTAATAATGTCCTCACGTTACATACCCTGCTGCGCCTAAAATATCTTACATAATAGTAAGTTCAATAGTTCAGGATTTTAACAGGCGCATACATATTATTGACGCTCATGCGCGCACCGATCGTTTTAAACATGTATTACTTAATATAACTCAAAATTTGGTGTAGAGCAATTATTTTCTCTATTAAATCTTTTGTATCTGTCTTATTTTGAAATTTGGTTTTAATGCGGATGCAAGTTTGGGTGGGTGCACCCTTTAAATGGCAAAGTTTACAAAAGGAAATAATGTTTCCATCTTCCAATATATATTCCAAAATTCATAATGATCCATTCATTAGTTTACGATCAATGAAAATGTTAGTTGAGATCAACAAAATTTGAGCATTGTGCCAAGAATTGAAGACACCTTATTACGATCGTTTCCAAGACTTTTTTGAAATATTTTATTTTATTTTTATATCCATATATATATATATATATATATATATGCAAATTTCATTTTAAGTTTTACTGGTTGTCCGATGTTAAGTCGATATTAGGTAAAGGTGACCCTTATGTGTAGGTCGGATTCGCATTCTGCATTTCTATTTACTCGTTTCGTCAACCATCAATCCCTGGTTTTATCCATTCCGCTTTCACCTGTATCCCTCGTTCTAGTGTTTATGTTCTTTTTCCCTCTTTTCTTGTCTCCTTCATTTTTTTGTCTCTACCTTCCTAATTCTTTTTTTATCTTCGACTTTTCTCTTCCTGCCTCAACTTATCAACCCATTGTCTCTTCCTTTATCTATTCTTTGTGTTCTTCTTTCTGATTTCTTTTTTCATCTATTCCATATTTTCCTTTCCCCCCTTTCTTGTCCATTTGTCCAACCATGTTTTATTTTATGTTTTTTCCTCACTCCCTCCACCCATTTCTGTTTCCTTCGTTATCTGTGTCTTCTCCATTCATTTTTCCCTTCTTCTTTCTCTTTTCTCCTCCATGGATTTTTAATTCTTTCGGTCTCTTTGACCCTACATCTATTTTCTTGTATTCTCCTCCGTCCCTTTTTTCTCTTTTCTTGTCTGTTCCTCAATCCAGTGTCTTTTCATCGTTCTCCTCTCTCCTTACATTCTTCATTTTCTTCTTTCATATCTCTTCCCCCATCCATTTTTATTCTCAACTTTCTCCTCTCCTCTCCATCTATTTTTTTTATTTCCTTCTTTCTCTTCTAACATCTCTCTTTCCTACATTCTTTATTTTCTTCTTCTCATTTCTTTTCTCTGTCTATTTTTTATATTTTATTTTTCTCTTCTAACATCTCTCCTTCCTACATTCTTTATTTTCTTCTTCTCATTTCTTTTCTCTGTCTATTTTTTATATTTTATTTTTCTCTTTTAACATCTCTCCTTCCTACATTCTTTATTTTCTTCTTCTCATTTCTTTTCTCTGTCTATTTT
Source organism: Sepiola atlantica (assembly GCA_963556195.1). Taxonomy (NCBI): domain Eukaryota; kingdom Metazoa; phylum Mollusca; class Cephalopoda; order Sepiida; family Sepiolidae; genus Sepiola; species Sepiola atlantica. Next base: position 151,486,342 of record OY744516.1, read on the forward strand.
TTATATTTTATTTTTCTCTTCTAACATCTCTCTTTCCTACATTCTTTATTTTCTTCTTCTCATTTCTTTTCTCTGTCTATTTTTATATTTTTATTTTTCTCTTCTAACATCTCTCCTTCCTATATTCTTTATTTTCTTCTTCTCATTTCTTTTCTCTGTCTATTTTTTATATTTTATTTTTCTCTTCTAACATCTCTCCTTCCTACATTCTTTATTTTCTTCTTCTCATTTCTTTTCTCTGTCTATTTTTATATTTTTATTTTTCTCTTTTAACATCTCTCCTTCCTACATTCTTTATTTTCTTCTTCTCATTTCTTTTCTCTGTCTATTTTTTATATTTTATTTTTCTCTTCTAACATCTCCCCTTCCTACATTCTTTATTTTCTTCTTCTCATTTCTTTTCTCTGTCTATTTTTTATATTTTATTTTTCTCTTCTAACATCTCTCCTTCCTACATTCTTTATTTTCTTCTTCTCATTTCTTTTCTCTGTCTATTTTTTATATTTTATTTTTCTCTTCTAACATCTCTCCTTCCTACATTCTTTATTTTCTTCTTCTCATTTCTTTTCTCTGTCTATCTTTTATATTTTATTTTTCTCTTCTAACATCTCTCCTTCCTACATTCTTTATTTTCTTCTTCTCATTTCTTTTCTCTGTCTATTTTTTATATTTTATTTTTCTCTTCTAACATCTCTCCTTCCTACATTCTTTATTTTCTTCTTCTAATTTCTTTTCTCTGTCTATTTTTTATATTTTATTTTTCTCTTCTAACATCTCTCCTTCCTACATTCTTTATTTTCTTCTTCTCATTTCTTTTCTCTGTCTATTTTTTATATTTTATTTTTCTCTTCTAACATCTCTCCTTCCTACATTCTTTATTTTCTTCTTCTCATTTCTTTTCTCTGTCTATTTTTTATATTTTATTTTTCTCTTCTAACATCTCTCCTTCCTACATTCTTTATTTTCTTCTTCTCATTTCTTTTCTCTGTCTATTTTTTATATTTTATTTTTCTCTTCTAACATCTCTCCTTCCTACATTCTTTATTTTCTTCTTCTCATTTCTTTTCTCTGTCTATTTTTTATATTTTATTTTTCTCTTCTAACATCTCTCCTTCCTACATTCTTTATTTTCTTCTTCTCATTTCTTTTCTCTGTCTATTTTTTATATTTTATTTTTCTCTTCTAACATCTCTCCTTCCTACATTCTTTATTTTCTTCTTCTCATTTCTTTTCTCTGTCTATTTTTTATATTTTATTTTTCTCTTCTAACATCTCTCCTTCCTACATTCTTTATTTTCTTCTTCTCATTTCTTTTCTCTGTCTATTTTTTATATTTTATTTTTCTCTTCTAACATCTCTCCTTCCTACATTCTTTATTTTCTTCTTCTCATTTCTTTTCTCTGTCTATTTTTTATATTTTATTTTTCTCTTCTAACATCTCTCCTTCCTACATTCTTTATTTTCTTCTTCTCATTTCTTTTCTCTGTCTATTTTTTATATTTTATTTTTCTCTTCTAACATCTCTCCTTCCTACATTCTTTATTTTCTTCTTCTCATTTCTTTTCTCTGTCTATTTTTTATATTTTATTTTTCTCTTCTAACATCTCTCCTTCCTACATTCTTTATTTTCTTCTTCTCATTTCTTTTCTCTGTCTATTTTTTATATTTTATTTTTCTCTTCTAACATCTCTCCTTCCTACATTCTTTATTTTCTTCTTCTCATTTCTTTTCTCTGTCTATTTTTTATATTTTATTTTTCTCTTCTAACATCTCTCCTTCCTACATTCTTTATTTTCTTCTTCTCATTTCTTTTCTCTGTCTATTTTTTATATTTTATTTTTCTCTTCTAACATCTCTCCTTCCTACATTCTTTATTTTCTTCTTCTCATTTCTTTTCTCTGTCTATTTTTTATATTTTATTTTTCTCTTCTAACATCTCTCCTTCCTACATTCTTTATTTTCTTCTTCTCATTTCTTTTCTCTGTCTATTTTTTATATTTTATTTTTCTCTTCTAACATCTCTCCTTCCTACATTCTTTATTTTCTTCTTCTCATTTCTTTTCTCTGTCTATTTTTTATATTTTTATTTTTCTCTTCTAACATCTCTCCTTCCGTCATTCTTTATTTTCTTTCTTCTCATTTCTTGTCTCTTCTCTATCCATTTAAAAAATGTTATTCATTCTCCTCTCTTCTCACTCCATTCTTTTACTTTCTTCAATATATTCTCTCGTCTCTTACTCCATCTATTTCTTAATTTATTCTGTTATTATTTTGTTTTTATCTTTCTAATCAACCCTATTTCATCGTCATCAGTATCCAATACCTCTCTTACATACAATTCATTCCAGACATCTTGTGTTTGATCTCTACAAGAAAACTACTTCCACCAATGGGAACGTTTATACATAAATATACCAACAGCAGCAAAAAGAAAGAAGTCTATGCTAAATGCACGCGAAGAGAAATCGATCTGTAAGAAAATTAAACTCTCATAAAATTACCTATTAACTCGCTTGATGACAGATAAGAAAATTACCCAGAAATCTGACAGATAAAAAAATAATCCATATAAGTAAATGCTATCAAGAATTTCTATTACAATGTTTTGAAGACAAATCGAATATGTCGATCGAAAATTCGTTGTACATGGATTTCTTACGTTTGAGTATTTTTATGACGAAATTTGGAGATCGAAATCGGTAATCAATGAAAAATTACCTTGCGCATCCCAAAAGACAGAAGCAGAAAACTTGCCTGCTGATGTTTGCGTCCTCGGTCGCCTTTAGATGGTGTTTTCCTGCTGCTATCCACTTAACTGGCTGCCTATTTTATTCTGTAGCGAAGTGGTCGATCTATGTTTCATCCATTGTCACATATTTCCGCAGTAAACAACTTTTTGTTGCGTTTAAACAGTTCAAAACATCGTCCCAACTAGTCGACACGTTTTTGTTTGATAAACTGTAAGCAAACAGGGCACCCATTTTGGACGCGGCTTTCTCATTGAGGAATATCTATGAGAAATAATGTATAATCTATATGATATCTTTAACCTCTCTTCTATATCACGCAACTTCAATTTACGATCGGCCAAAACGAGCTTGTGGACTTTTAAAAAATCTTTTACGGGACAACTGCCAAGTTTTAGAGATTTGAGCGTTCAACATGATGTGTGCCTGCACGGCCGTGTTTAGAGTCAGCATACCACCTCTTAACCTTTGTTTCAGACGGAGCAAAGCCCGAAAAACATCCAGTAAGCCAGTACTTTGCTTGAACTATATAACAAGGATGAACCAGAGATTTGAGCTAAATCGGGTACTTTCCATGAAAATAACAAGAGAGAGGGAGATAAGGAGAGAGAAAGAAAGAAAGAACGAGCAAGGAGCTAGCAACGTCTTTTCTCTGAGAAAGGGGCTGTAAGGAACGAAAGAGATCAGCCCAGATTTAACCTTTACGTTATAATATTGTTATACTAAAAGTCGGAATCCAGTCTCGGAGACGTTATTAGAGTTGTTTAAGGAAATGTGATAATTTAAAAGAAGTATACATACATCTCGTGATTATATAGAGTATCTATGGCAACCACATCATTTCTGTTGCTATTTTGGTTTGTTTTCCCCAATTACTGCAGTCGGTACCTTTCGGTTATTTAATGCCGCCATAAAATGTCTGCGACTCTTTTAACCCCTGTTAACCAGAAGAGATTATGCCTATTCTTCGCTCGAAATTTACTTAGTCCACTTTTAGAAACTCATAAATGATGCTATCATATCATTTACAAACACAAATTACCGCACTGTTTATGGTTAATTATAATGATACTAATGACAGTTATTATACTAATTATACCTAGCTAAAGAGTCGGTTTACACATGGTAATATATCTCAATATTTATATATTTAGGTATTATAAAGTTAGGTATATTTTATATATTTGCATGTACAGAATTCACTCGAAAACTAATTAACCGATCATTATAAATTTTAGGACAACTGCTTTGCTTAGTCTATATGTAGTTTAGTTTTATGAAATGTAGGCATCAGGGGATGGAAGCTCTTCCTGAAAATTCAGATACCTCTGATTTTTGTGAAATTTGATCAATTTGGGAAATACTTATTGGATTATATCTAATATCAATTAATACGCATCAATTAATACATATCCCTCGAATTTGAGTTTATACGGAGTATTTTATCTATCTGTCAGGGAGTAAATATGTTCAATGTTTTTTTTTTGGGGGGAGGGGGGTAAATAAGTATTTATGTTCTGTAATCACACTTATCTTTAACAGGCCCCTAAGTTACAATTGAACCTATTTTTGAGTTTACTAAAAGCAGCGAGAGTTACCGAAAATAACAAAAAGATGAATGAATTTATATTGCATCAATTTCTATTCTATAATTGAACCCTTATTTTTGTTCATAAAGAAAGCAAAGAGTAAACAACATTTTTTTAATTACTCAGTAACTGATAAAAGATGAAAAAATGTGTTAATTATGGTTTACCAAAATCGACCGGAAGTCGATTATCGCACCAGCTGAAAAATAAATGGGCATTTACTTGTCATCTGTGAACATAATGTTAATATTATGTAGCTTAAATATTCTGCAAAAAAGAGAGGGGATTTCCTGAGCAGAAGACGGTTACCATACATTACTAGTACTAGAAAACATATTTCAAAGTCACACCGCAGTATAAAAAAATTCAATAACGTGTATAAAGTAATGTTTATTGAAATCGACAGAAAATGGATTATTGCAGATTTTTACCAAAAAAATTAGATATTTTTTATTTGAAAGCGAACCTATGTACTTAATAATCAGCAAAAACGTACGATATAAAGATAATTACAAAAGCAATACGGACGCTGAGGTAATGTCCAATATGTATATAAAATGTTCATTCGTAGAAAAATTAGTGATTTAAAAATACTAAAAATAATTTTTAAAAACCTACTTACCAAGCGAGTATTCTAGGTATTTAAGACCGCCTGAAGCATAGCATTAAGGTACAATTGGTAGTAGGTTGTAGTAATTAAATTGATTTAAATAATATTCTGATATGAAAATAATTTCAAGAAATAAATAGTGTAATATTTAATGTAAACATATATAATTATCTATCTGATTGTTGAAAGCGATCGAGCAATGTTTATTATTTTTAATTAATGACGTAAGTAGATTTTTCATTTTAAGTGATTAAAGAAATATATATTTATAGAATATTTATTCATGAATATTGTTATAACGCCCTTTTAAGAGATTAATAGTTGAGCACTATTAGGAGATATTTAAAAAAACAGACATTAACTTAAGCTATATTGCAAGGCTCCGATTAAGTTCGTTGAACGTTCTAGAATGTCTGGTGTTTACGATCCGCTGTATTTGGCATAAATATAACTTAACTCATCCCGTATAACGTGACAGTTTTCTGTTGCTTTGAGGATAGAGCGAAAGTGTGCGGAGTCATGGTTGACTTTGTGAATCGGGTTCGTGCATTGTGACCGTCTGAAATTGTCACTTTCCTACACTGATAAAGGCGTAAGTTTAAAACGACGTCGTATGTAGGTATACATAATTTAATATCTATTTATTAATATTGTCATGTACGAGAGGAGTTCAATAAGTAATGCCCCTGACCCACTTCCAGTTGTCTGATCAAGATGAAATTTTGCATGTGTAATGA
>OY744516.1:151504524-151514524 GCA_963556195.1 Sepiola atlantica
AACGGCGGCGACCGGTTTTGGCGTGCTCATTTGCATATGCGAGATGTCGTTACTGCAAGAAGCACGAAAAAAAAACGTGATTGAGAGATTCGTTGGGAGGTGAGCGCGAACGGAAGAAGAAAGAAGAAGGAGGTGTCGCATTTATTTTTGTGAAAGCTTTGCGTTAACTCGTTCATATATATATATATATATATATATATATATATATATATATATATATATATATACACACAATTACTATTTCATGTATCCACATACAATTTTATAAGGAGATATACTTTTTTATGTATCAATTTTCAGTATTTACTTCAACAGTGCTAGATACGTAAGTAGAGCTAAGTAGTAAACTATGAAAATATATTTATGGCAATTAAGCTACACAGAGGCTCCCGCGTTTCATCCCTGGGAGAAATCCTTAGGCTAAAGTGCATGAAGTTAGTTTTGCCGGGTGTTTTATATACACGGCTAGCTAGTTAACCAATCAGATTCTTTGTTTTTCTGTTAGCTAATAGTTGGGCTTCTCACGAACAAAGGTCCGGTTAGTTTTACTTCCTATTTCCTGTTCTATTTTCTATAGATGCCTATATTCTGTTTTTTTTGTTGAACTTATTTTAACACGTGGTTACTTGTATTTCCATTTTAGTTTTTAGTTTTTAAGTAGTTAGGTATTAGTGTATTGTTTACTTATTGGTTTGTTTGTTTTTGTTGTTTTTATTCATGTATTGACAATAAGGCAAATTTCATTCTGTGCAGGCAAGTGTTTGCTATCTCACTTCTACAGTTTAATAGATGTTGGTGTTCTTTAAAGTTAAGGATTTCAAATTTCTCATTCAGACATAATCTACACGGGTCGTCTAAATTTCTACATGTACTGGCCTGTCGTATTATTTTCCATTCAATTATTTGTGAGCGTCCATTTTCTTTGAGCTCCCAATAGTGTTTGCTGTTGCTGTTTTAATTCGACGTTCTGTTTTTGAATGTGCTTTTGTGGTCATAATATCTTGTTTTAGATTATAGGGAGGTCATACCCACGTAGTACTTATTGTTACTAAGTCTTTCTCTGGCAAATATTGTGGCTTGGACAATAATACTTTTGGTTAGGCATTTATTTTGTAGTGGACAAAGTGTATGATTTATGCAGTTACATCTTTTCTCTTCATTGCTTACTTTTTCATTTCAATTCGGGTGATTACTATCAGGGTTTTGTTTTTTTCCATTTATAGTGTTTGATATTTTGTTCTTCTTAGTGTTTTTTTTTGTTATATTTGTCAGTTTTTTTAATGTAATTTGTTATTTTTTCTTCTCTGCTGTTCTCTTTTAGTATTTTGTTATCGTGTGCCTTAATTATCCTTTCTAAGTTTTCGCAGCAGCTGTAGAACATTTTTAGGTTATATTTATTGAATATTTAATGCAGGGGATTTGTTACGGGGAGTATTTTTCAATCAGATTTAGGAATTTCTTGCCAAGTTTTGTTTTTAGCATCTGGTTATAGGGCGGTGTATAATTGATTATATTTGTTTTTCTTTTAATTTTAATTTCATTATAATTTGTGGTGTCCTGTTTCTTATATTTAATTTCGATATTATGCTAACCACTACTTTTTAGAACTGTATTGTAAATGTTGCTTGATTTTTTAAAAACATTTTCGTTGTTAGAATTATTGATAAGCCTACGTTCGATAGAATTCGGAATATGTTTTATGATTGATGGGGGGGTGCTTTGCGTGTACGTATATGTGATTGGCGTTATCTTTTAGATATGGTTTGTAAGTATTTTTATTTAGGTTTAAGGTGACATCTAGAAAGTGAGTTGTTTTTATGTTAGCCAAGTGTCATCTAAGTGCATTCATAAATGCCAGCAATCTCACAGATTTTACAAATTAATCCTCACATCTTCACAAGTGGTTTACAATATGTCCCAATTTTAAAGAAAATTGATTTCTACTTAAAAATTAGAATCGTTCTTGTGGAATAAGAAAGAGCGATTCTATGCATACGAACAGTTAATATGTAGCTATTATAACATTAAGCCGAGTTAATAAACTAGTATTTCTTTAAGGCTTCTTGCCTATATACTTTAATCACAAAAAACATGTCAAAATATTTAGTAGTTATGGGATTGGGTTACGTTTTAAAAAAAGTTGTTGTGACTAAACGGGTCACGGGTACGTCTAGTACATTACATATATATATATATAATATTTTTAAATAAATATTAAATTATTAATAGCTACAGACGCTAGCGTTTCAAGCATATTGCTCTCATCAGTGCGCGAACCCGGTTCACAGAGTCAGCCTAGAATCGGCAAGCAGTCGCTATATCCACTCGACCACCAAAAACTGTCACGTAATTAAAGGAAATTAAGATCTATATGTACCTAGAAGCGAGCGCAGATAGAATACTAGTCGAGATTGTTCTACGAATGTATGCGGAACTTTGCATTAGACCTTTTTGACAGTCTATTTTTGACCAAGTCTTTATTCATATTTTCCTTCCCGAATTAAAAATAAATCCAACGTAATTGTTGACAATTGCTTGGCGCAGAAACGAACAACCAGGAATGCAGCTCATCAGAAGATGGTCAGATAACTTCTGGATGAAAATCATCAAGTTAAAAAACTTGAAACTTTTTTATGCATTTCCCACAGAAAACCGTTCCCCAAAGGAACCATAACATTCATTCATAGACAACCGGACATTTTGTATTTCCATAACGGCTAAGAATAGATAAGAAAAAAGAGGAATGGTAAAAAAGATTAAAACTGAAATCTGTTCTTTGGTATAAAATATTGGAAATTAGTAACACAATAAACAATAAAACGCTCATTTTTAAATCATAAATTAATAGCCACTAAAGAACGCAACAGAAAAGACATAGTTGTAAACACACCAAAACTAACTTCCTGTCATTTAATGAAATTTGCCTATATATATATATAAAGTTACAATTCCTTACTGTCTGTTTTTCAAAGAACTCCTGGAGTTTCCGAGATAGCCTCCATAACCATATATATTCTGAAACTTCATTGCTCAGCGTACATGAATATCTCTACAAAGGAAATTCAACATTTCACTTTATTTTATTTATAACTTGAGTATTATAGCTATTAAATATAATAGTATTTTTACATGGTTTGGCGCATGGAGCAGGTGTTTGACAAAGATACTTATTCATTCCCGAGAAACGCCTGGTGTGACTCTAGTGAGTTAAAGACTACACATTTACTATACTCTATTTCAATTAATATCACATGATCAATGCTGTGCCCCACCAGCAAAAATTAATATTCCAAAATATAAAAAATAAGAATAAAACATGATATAGGGTTATGGCCTGTGCGCCGGAGGGCATAGCAGGAAGATCAGACGTTACCCTTCCAGATAACACAGACACAAACATATCTATATCTACAACTCTCTCTCTCTCTCTATATATATATATATATTATATATATATATATATATATATATATATATATATATATATATATATATATATATATATATATGGTACTGTGTCTGAGTCGAAAATCACATCATGTTTCTGGATAGATGTCATAAATGATATTATTGATAATCCGATTACGAATCAATCTTGCCAAAATCTTACCAATTCTGGAAAGAAGAGAGATATCGCCGTAAAGACGGACATATTTGTTGTTTTTTGTATAAACGCTTGGTTATATTTGTGTAGATAGAGATAACGGGGGGAGGGAGGGGCGAGGTAGAGTGAAAGATAGATATTTATATAAAGAGAGTGATAAGGGGAGTTAGAGAGAAAGAAAGTAAAAAGGAGAGTGATAGAAAAAATGAAGAGGGAGAAAAAGAGAAGGAAAGAGGGAAAAAGAATGGAAGAAAGGGGGAAAAAGAATGGAAGAAAGGGGGGGGAAGAATGGAAGAAAAAGGGGGAAAGAATGGAAGAAAGGGGGAAAAAGAATGGAAGAAAGGGGGAAAAAGAATGGAAGAAAGGGGGAAAAAGAATGGAAGAAAGGGGGGAAAAAGAATGGAAGAAAAAGGGAAAAAGAATGGAAGAAAGGGGGAAAAAGAATAAAAGAAAGCGGGAAAAAGAATAAAAGAAAGGGGGAAAAAGAATAAGAGAAAGAGGGGAAAAAGAATAAAAGAAAGGGGGGAAAAAGAATGGAAGATAGGGAGAGAGAGAATGGAAGAATGGGAGTGAGTGAATGGAAGAATGGGAGTGAGTGAATGGAAGAATGGGAGTGAGAGAATGAAACAAAGAGAGAGAGAATGGAAGAAAGGGAGAGAGAGAATGGAAGAAAGGGACCACACTCCTAATTGTACCCCGTTCTGTGGGTGTCAGTGTAGTATATGTTCGTATATCATGCTATCATCATCCCAGGCTAGTTATATATATATATATATATATATATATATATATATATATATATTGAGCACTTTTTATATACCCGGTTAAAATTCTCTGGATTACGACCCTGTGGATATTTTTACCTGGATTATTACCATTATCATATATATATATATATACGAGCAAAAATATGAGACAGGAAAAAAAGTAATATTGTTGATGCTCATAATGAATAAAAATAAAAATATAAATAATAATAATAATAATAATAATAATAAAAAGATATGATGACAGCTGCTTTATATGAACTCATGTTATTCTGCCATATCTCAATAATACCGAATTTCTTTATACATTAATTTACACCCTCAGAGTTACACCCACATTTAGCAGACTGTACAATAATCATTCCTTTGCTGAAATTGACAGTTTTGTTATTTACATGTGGTTTTAATTGAATTTACATCAGAGACTAACAAACGAAATAATTGTAGGATTATATGCATTTTTGAGGGTCATTTCATTAGAAAAATTATATATATAACTTTAGGACAATTTGCATAAAATTGAAAGAGAATGTATACCATATATATATATATATATATATATATATATATATATATATATATATATGGTATACATTCACTTTCAATTTTCTCTTTATGTTATATATATAATTTTTCTAATGAAATGACCCTCAAAAATGCATATAATCCTACAATTATTTCGTTTGTTAGTCTCTGATGTAAATTCAATTAAAACCACATGTAAATAACAAAACTGTCAATTTCAGCAAAGGAATGATTATTGTACAGTCTGCTAAATGTGGGTGTAACTCTGAGGGTGTAAATTAATGTATAAAGAAATTCGGTATTATTGAGATATGGCAGAATAACATGAGTTCATATAAAGCAGCTGTCATCATATCTTTTTATTATTATTATTATTATTATTATTATCATTATTATTATTATTATTTATATTTTTATTTTTATTATTTATATTTTTATTTTTATTATTTATTATTTATTATTTATATTTTTATTCATTATGAGCATCAACAATATTACTTTTTTTCCTGTCTCATATTTTTGCTCGTATATATATATATATATATATATATATATATATATATATATATATATGATAATGGTAATAATCCAGGTAAAAATATCCACAGGGTCGTAATCCAGAGAATTTTAACCGGGTATATAAAAAGTGCTCAATATATATATATATATATATATATATATATATATATATATTACAAAACATATCGGTGAAAAGAAAGCAATATATGTATTTTATCGTGCTGTATTATAAATAAACACGAGGGGGAAATAAATATGTTGTAGTTAATAATCACGAGCAGGAAGAGGAAGGATATCTATTACGAAGCCGGAAATATTGGTTTAATTATTCGGCATTCTTGTCTATCTACGTATGTATCGTTTCTCATCGTCTATCTTTCTATATATCCATATAAGTTGATTTGCTTTCAGCTTAGACTGTTTTCAAGTTTAATAGGTTACCTAGGCTCCGAGAAAGCTGGTAAATGTATCACGTGGCGCACATCCTACATTAAGCTATAGATACAGAAATACACGTCCACATAAAACAAGTATATGTGAGGAGGCTGCCCGAGTATATATATATATATATATATATATATATATATATATATATATATATATATATATATATATGGCAATTAAGCTCCACAGAGGTTTCTGCGTTTAATCCTAGTTCGGAATCGTCAGGCTAAAATGCATGGCGTTCGTGTTGCTGAGTGTTTTTATATATACACGTGGTGTTTACTCTGGCGAGTTAACTAATCAGATTCATTGTTATTCCTTTAGCTAATCGTTGGGCTTCTCACAAACTAAAGTTCCGTTAATTTTACTTCCTCCTTCATATTCTATTGTTCTTTTTTTTATAAAGTGGCCCTTCTCCCTTACTTTGTTGCATCGAAATAATAAGTGACCTTATTTTAAAACGTGCTTGCTTATATTTCTGTTTTAGGTTTTACTTTAGTTTAGTGTTTTATTTATTTAGCTGTTCTATTTATTTATTTATCTATTTTTAACCTACAGTAAATTTGATTCTGTGTAAGCATTTGTTTGCTATTTCACTTCTACAGTTTAATAGGTTTTGGGTTTGTTTTAAGTTCAGGATTTCAAATTTCTCATTCAGACATAATCTACACGGGTCGTCTAAATTTCTACATGTACTGGCCTGTCGTATTATTTTCCATTCAATTATTGGTGAACGTCCGCTATCTTTGAGCTCCCAATAATGGTTTGCTAGTGCTGTTTTAATTCGGCGTTCTTTGTTTTTAAAAGTGCTGTTGTAGTCGTAATATCTGGTTTTAAAATATAGGAAGGTCATACCCACATAGTACTTCTTGTTATTCGGTCTTTCTTTGGTAAATATTGTGGCTTCGTAAAACAATACTTTTGGTTAGGCATTTATTTTTTAGTGGACAAAGTGTGCGGTTCATGCAGTTACATCTTTTCTCTTCATTACTAACTTTTTCATTTCTATTTTGGTGATCGCTATCAGGATTTGAGTTATTACTATTTGTAGTGCGTATATTTTTGTTCTTTTTAGTGTTATTTTTATATTTGTCACTTTTTACGCAATTTGAATGTTTTTTCTCTACTGTTCTCTTTTAGTATTTTGTTATTGTGTGCCTTAATTATCATTTCTAAGTTTTCGCAGCAGCTGTAGGACAGTTTTAGATTATTTTTATTAGAAATTTATATGCAGGGGATTGGTACAAGGTAGTGTTTTTCAATGAGATTTACGAATTTTCTTGCCCCGTCTAGTTTTTAGCATCTGAGTATAATGTGAAGTAAGAAAATAAAGCTAAAAATTATATCGTATGTCAATATTCGATATACAAGGTAGAGAAATAGTATAATAGATAAGTGATAAGAATAAAAATTGGATATAATGGAATATTTATTAAATCATCAATTGTTCAAAAAAAATTTATATGAAAGAAAAGGTTGTTTCTGTCCTTAAGCCATGGAATGTCAAACATATGCTCTTATAATCAGACGAAGTTAGTAAAATTGACTGTATTGCAAACATTTGAAAAAATAAAATATATATAAATATAACCAATTTACAAAGTTTAAAATAAATTTTTTGGCGATTCAGTTCACTGCCAACGAACCTTCACCTATATATATATATATATATATATATATATATATATATATATATATATATAATTTTGAAGGTATAGCTATTAATAATGAATATATGTATATACATATAATATATATATATATATATATATATATAATCTATATATAATTTTGAAAGTATAATTCTTAATAATGAATATATATATATATACATATAATCTATATATAATTTTAAAAGTATAATTCTTAATAATGAATATATATATACATATAATCTATATATATAATCTATATATATAATTTTGAAAGTATAATTCTTAATAATGAATATATATATAATATATATATATATATAATCTATATATATAATTTTGAAAGTATAATTCTTAATAATGAATATATATATAATCTATATATATATATATATAATCTATATATATATATATATATATAATTTTGAAAGTATAGCTATTAATAATGAATATATATATATATATATATATATATATATATATATATATATATATATAATCTATATATATACATTTTAAAGTATAACTATTAACCATGAACATATATATAATCTATATATATATAATTTTGAAAGTATAACTATTAATAATGAATATATATGCATATAATATATATATAATTTTGAAAGTATAACTATTAATAATGAATATATATACATACATATATATATAATCTATATATATAATTTTTAAACAATTACTATTAATAATGAATATATATATATATAATCTATATATATAATTTCGAAATTATTACTATTAATAATGAATATATATATAATCTATATATATAATTTCGAAATTATTACTATTAATAATGAATATATATATTCATATATATATAATCTATATATATAATTTTGAAAGTATTACTATTAATAATGAATATATATATATATATATATACATATAATATATATATATAATCTATATATATAATTTTGAAAGTATTACTATAAATAATGAATATATATATATATACATATAATATATATATATATAATCTATATATATAATTTTGAAAGTATTACTATAAATAATGAATATATATACATATAATATATATATACATAATCTATATATATAATTTTGAAAGTATTACTATAAATAATGAATATATATACATATAATATATATATACAGATAATATATATATATATATATATATATATATATATAATCTATATATATAATTTTGAAAGTATTACTATGAATAATGAATATATATACATAATCTATATAATTTTGAAAGTATTACTATTAATAATGAATATATATATACATATAATAAATGTATATATATATATATATATATATACACACACACTTAAGGTACTTACCTCATATACTACTAGTGCTTTGCGATTTTATATTGAGCTAAGTGCTCAACGATTTTCTGAGAGAGTTACACTAAAAATGTGATTATAGTGTGTATATTTCATTAGCGGAAACATTAAAGATAAGAATGAAGATTTTTTTTATTAAACAAAATATTTTATTGAGTTTTTGGCCTTTTACAATTGCAAATAAGGGCAGAACCAGCTAGTGTTACACCTGAGATTACACATTTAAAGTTTAAATAAGTGTTTGTTTTTCAGCGGGGAATCAGTATTAAGACTAATGACATTATCGTATAATGCCAATATCGAGTTGAAAGTTTGTATCAACGACTGCGCAATAAAACGTTTAAATACCATTTCTAGACAACTTCCGTGTATACATTCAAAACAGACATTTTGTAAAAAAAGATAGACAAGCAAATAAAAATACGTGTGATTATTTAAGCAGACTTCACCGTTAGCGGCAATGAATATGGAGGATGTTTGAATATATGCTTACATCATTTTAGCCGTTTGTAGGAAAACGAATAAATATCTATCATTTTATTAAAACTTAGGTAATCAACGTTTTTACTCTCAGACTTGTGTCATATATATTTTAATCACAGAAAATACATACTAAAATATTCCGAGAATTTGAGATTGATTTTGGTTTGGAAAAACTTTCATTTCACTTGTTCTTATTATTAGCGATTTGCAAATCATTAATTAAAAAATGTTTTAGAATTACAATTAACTCACCAAAAAATGGAAATTTACATATGCAGGTACTGTAGCATCACCCCTCGTAGATCGGCTAAAACTAGTATTTTTGTAATATTATACCTTTTCGTCATTAAGTTCTTAAGAAAAAATCTTGGAATTTGCAATTAACTCACCAACTGACAAATATCTAACTTACATTGTATCTATCACTCTCAACCTCACTCACTGTATGTTTGAAAACCTTATTTTATGCGGTATTTATCATTCTCTATTTTTGTTTATTAATGAGTATAACTTTATTTATTACCTAAAACTGGTAATAAATAAAGTTATACTCATGACGACATAGCTCTTGATAGAAATCAGAGGGAGTAAAAGCGTGATATAGTGAGAAGAAAAAGACTAATTTATGATTTTATATCTTGATTCTTCATATTAAATTGG
>OY744516.1:151519524-151692024 GCA_963556195.1 Sepiola atlantica
AAGACGCCATTTTGTCTAAAAAAAACGAGTAAAAATGAACAAGAATGTTTTTTTACATCTAATAAAAACCCATTTATAGTACGTTAAAATACAAACAAATATCATAGGTAAGTAGACAAATATCTCTTCTCGGCGTAGGTTAAACTCACTTGTTTCATATTTATTTTTATAACCCCGTTCTCGTTAGTTTTTTGGACCCCGTCCGCGACTGTACTGATCATTCTAAAAGATACCCAATGTTTGTCTTAAAATTCTCGGATAAAATACCTTCCTCGGAGACTGACGTTTTTTTTTTTATAATAAAAGTAAAGGTATTACCTTTTTCATAATTAGTAAAGTCATTTTCTTCTGGTTGTAATCGAAATATTCGCCTATTGTCACTGGAAATTAGGAATTGGCGGGGCTATTTGATCTACTTGGCGTTGTCCGGGATCAAAAATTGTAAGATTACAGTATTACTTTTCGTAATTGATGTATATTACATTGCTTCGGACTATTGTTTTTTATCAACATAATTTATCTTCATATTATCCTGAAATAGGGGGGTGGGGACAATTAGGAACTGACTGGGACTATTTGTTCTACTAAGCGTTATCCGGAATCAATAATGATTATAAACATTATTTTTTTCATACTCGTGTTTTAACGATACTTTTGGCAGTTCTGTGAAGGCCTCCTTACTAACATTACAGTATTAAAAGAAAAAAAGTTAAAGCGACGACTAGAGAGAGAGAGGGGGGTAATATAAAGATGTTACATATGCTATTTAACTTCTAATATCTTGTTTTTCATGGCTCCGGACAACGCCGGATAGCCCTGCTGGTTTTATATAGCACTTAGAGCACATACATGCCGGTAGTGTATTTAAAATGGAAAAGTTCTTTGAAAGCATTTGAAAATAGGCAAAATGCCTTAAGAACCACGAATAAGATGAAAATATTTTTTTATCAAAATTCATTTTTTTTTTTTAATTTTAAATATTTTGGATTAAATATCTTTCCTCGTATACTGAAAGTGGTTCATATTTGCATAGCTAAATAGATATTTTGATATTTGGCCATTGAATTAATAATTGAAAGATTGTTATAAATTTAAGTAAATTTCAAACAGGTCCATTTAAATGATGAATAAAAGGTTTCAAGTTAGAATTTGTATTATTTAGCTTTATTCTGACTACTGTTCTCATCTTGGATGCTATTCTCAACTCGTTTCAGTCGATGTAACTCCCGAACTTTTTGCAAGTGCATTTTGACGAACTGTGTACAGAATTTCGAACGGAATCCTTTATCTACTCCATGGGAATATCTTTCTCTCGTTCCGTTAGCCATTACTTTGTAGAAGTCTTAAGTAATTCGTAATTGTATTCTTAGTATCGCTCGTGCCGAGGATTGAACCTTCAACTTAGAACTGATGATAACTTAGAACTTGTATCCGTTGCACCACGGCTCCTTAAGACTTCTACCCGCTCATGGCCGACGAAACAACAATCTATATAATACTAAAACTCTATTGTTCTTGTATGTTTGCAATCAGCTTTCAGCTTTCCGGTTTTCAACATCCGGTTGCGCATGCGTAAATAGCATCGTCTTCAATCTGTTATTCCAATTCCGTTATTCTCTATTATGATTAACGAACGCATGAAATTTTTCATTCTGGAAATTTTTAAACAATTTCATTTAATTTCATCAAATAGTTTATTTGTTTTCTTCACGGCTAAAAACATTCAACGGGAGGACTTCGTAAAGTCTGTCGCAGTTTCAAAAAAACTCCTCCCTTTTAAAAAACAAAAACAAACAAACAAAAAAACAACACTCATTATTAATATCAGCCATACTTGAGGTCGGTGAACGAAACCACCTCCCACTTTCCCTCTCATAGATTTCACCACTCCTACTCCCTCTGTTTTCGTTACGTACGCGAGAAAGCCTGCTGTTCCCCCTTCCTTTCTCAAATCGCCCTAACCAACCACTTATAATTCAGTAACTGTAATTTAAAAAAAAAACAATTATAATAAACAGAACGACTCATAGAAATCTATCTATATTCTTTTTTCATTTTAATATACTTTCATAGAAATTCTTCTGTTATGTAAAAAAAAACTATTTTCTTTATGCCACAAGTGTCACGCTCATACATGAATTCCATAGCTAATATAACAAACTGACCCAACGGGTCACGGGTGGTCTAGTAAATAATAAAGGATTCCGTTCGAAATTCTGGAGATTTCCGAGTTCGACAAGACGCATCTGAAGATCGAAGGTTACATCGGCCGAAACGTTGTGAGAATAACATCCAATATAACAGCAGTCCGAATAATCCAAATAATACAAGTTATCAATCCTCATCTAAAAAAATCCCGAAACATAAGCTAGCAGTTGTTGTGATCTAACGAAAAGAATTATTAAATGTAATTAATTATTAAATGTCAGTTTAATTACGAACAGAAAATCACTTTCCTGGTGTCCCCATCTATGACGAATTTATACTCGCTGTGTAAAATGCTTATATAGAATGGCGGCTGAAACTATCTCCCCCTTCTTTAGCCCCCCCCCCCCCCTCGTCTCACACTCACTCCTTATATATATGCTTCAAACATGATGGTTCAAATATTTCAATTAAAAATTCATAGTGTTTTGGGAGTTTGTTCGTACGCAAATAGAAACATGTGATTGGTTGACAAAAAAGGAATAAGCAGAGTACACATTACTAAGGCAGTAGTTTTTACGATGTCAATACCCGAGTACGAATCGCACGTAAGTCTAGAGGATTTTTTTTTACTGGATACGTTTTACAAAATTCAAAGAAATAAGCATATCGTAAAAACTTGACATAATGGTATTTACCATGGGAAAAGCATATTCGGCATTAGTTTAAAGCGAATTATCGTTGCTTGAAATACTATTTACGTATTATCTGATGGGCAAAATAATTCTTAATGATTTTTGCCAATAAAATCAATGCTTAAATATATTCATCGTAGTTGATTACTCTCTAAAGCAAATACTTAGTAGCGTACATTTTCCACCAAATTTTATGAATATTTTTCTTCGTAGTAGCTATAAAACGGTGGAAGATTTAAATTGACATACTCAGGTACTGTAACAACACGATCAAGGAGCGAGTATAAACTAGTATTTTTATGTTTCTTATTTTCTTAGATGAGGATTGATATTTTGTATAATTTGGGTTATTCGGACTACTGTTCTCATTTTCAGTGATATTCCAAACTTTCCTCGGTTGTCTCTTGTCGAACTCGTGACTCTTTCTGTCGAACTCGGGAATCTGCACGAAATTTCGAACGAAACTCTTTATTTAATCCACGGGAGTAGCATGCTCTCGTTCCGTCAGCCATGGGTCGGCAAGGCCCCGTGACGTAACGGATAAAGTATTAAGTAAAATTCAGTTGTAGGTGCAGTCTTTTGAAGGTTCAATCCTCAGTGCGGGCGATACCAGGAATTGCGAATTACTAAAGACTTCTACCCGGTCATGACTAACAGAACGAGAGTATGCCATCCCCGTGATATGCCGTAAAAACAAAACAACTAAACCAAATACTATGAAAAAATAGTTGAACATCTAAAGAACTTGAAGCATAAAAACTTTTACCAAAATGACCGGATTCGGCATTAAATGCCTTGAAAAGGGTTGATATGACGTAAAACAACCAAACCATTAAACTGTCAATCTATCAAATTCATTAACACTTATCATCGAGTGGCTTTTAGCTTTGATAAGTTATGACTCATGATTAAAAAAAGAAATATGATTTTCTATTGGTTGGGTCATTTCATCCAGATACGGTGTTAACGTCACGCGCATCGACTTGCGACCCAAAAAAAATCACTAAAAAAAGGTATGAACAAATGTTGCAAATGTGATGAAGGCGTATATAATCGAACAATTTGAGTTCAAAACAAAGAGAAATGCATTGTGTGGCTTTCTAACGGTTTTATTATTTTTCAATAATTCAAATTATATCTATCAACAATGCTTGTAAACAGGAACATTTTCCTATTATTTTCTATATTTCTTATTTTTTTTCTATTTGTTTCTGGAAAGTTTGTTCTTCCTATCATTTTCTCTTCTCCTGTTCGTATACAACAAAAACAAGAAAAAATACCCGTTCTTTGCTCTGTTTTCAAATTTATGTTTATTTTTTTCGTTTTATTTCTTTTCTGGCATGTTTAATTTCCAAAAGCTAAAATGAAAGCAAAAAAAAGACAAGATGTCTAACATAAGAGACCTGATTACAACAAGCTTGCCTTTAGATCTGTCGACAAGACAACCAAACTAGATTTGACAAGCCTGGTCGACTCTTCACTTTTGTGATGACGTAATAAATAAATAAAAAGGGATAACAAGTATGGTCGTACCCATAACACCTTGGAAACCCATTGCATATTTCTGAAATAAAGAAACCGAAGCACACAAACTGTTTCTTTCCTTTTTCACTTTCCCTTCTTCAAAATGGCACACATAGCTCACTCTTTCTCTGCTCCCTCTCACATCCTATTCTTTGCTCTCCTCCCTATCACAGCCTATCCCTTTCTCTCCTCTTTCTCACTTCTCTCTCATGCAATATCTTTCTTACGCCATATCCCTTTCTCCCTTTCCTCTCACATTATTCCTTTCATCTATCTCTCACACTATCCCTTTTCTTACAGCATCTCTTTATCTTCTCTCTCTCACACCTTATCTCTTTGTCTCTTACACCCTATCCCTTTCTCTCACCCCCTCCCGCATTATTCCGTTCCCTCCTCTCTCTCATACTGTCCATTTTTCTCACATCATCCCTTTCTTCACACAGGCCTTTACACAGAAATCAGCTTAGCAGAGATCAATCTTTACTACTGCAAAAGGAATGAAATTACAATCTGCTCTAGCTTCGCGTAAAATAGAAATTTATAATCAATCGATGGAATTTACTTACGTTGATACACCTGTTGACTGGCGTGAGTTCTGACCAGTCGGGGAGACGTCCTCGACAATCAGTCCGACAGTGACTTTGTTGCTTTCAGACTGATGTATGGTTCTGTTCAGTCTCAGCAGGTCCACCCTCTCGGGTTTTACTTTCTCTTCGAGAAGGGGTTAGTTTATTGCTAATCGCCTGAGGCACCCCTACCGGGGAATACCGACGGAGCTGCTCAGGCATTTTTTTAAGTCCAGAGCGCACTAATCCCAGTGCGCGCTGGCTTTCCACACCTGACCTTGTGTCTAGCCTTCTGGAGAAGAGGCAAATAAAAAATACTTTGCCCTTGTGTCTAACCTCCTGGATAGAAAATAAATAAACTCACGTTGACACACTGGTCCTCGTTAG
Source organism: Sepiola atlantica (assembly GCA_963556195.1). Lineage (NCBI taxonomy): Eukaryota > Metazoa > Mollusca > Cephalopoda > Sepiida > Sepiolidae > Sepiola > Sepiola atlantica. Next base: position 151,524,842 of record OY744516.1, read on the forward strand.
GGCACCAGAGTTACGCAACATTGAACATGGTCAGGCGCTATGCGTGGAAGGACGGCGTCATCTCCCTGTAGAAACTGCAGAATCTAAGGTCGTTGAAGTAATACATGCGACTGGAGACAACTTATGAATTTAATATTCAATAAAGACTCCCTTCTTGAAAAATGAAGCCGGCAATCAATTCCGCCAAGGGTTAATTGCCGCACAAGATCAGGATTGAATTGAATACAATAAATGCTTTAGAATAGTTATTTCGTGTCGTTATTTGATAAACCAGTCTGAATTTGATCTATTATCGCCAGCCAGTGTCTGGTCGACACAGATGACAACGAATTGCTTATGACTTATGTTCGTTGTATTTGCATATTGTTACTGCTTTTCGGCGTTCAATGTTACTAGACGTACGGTAAATGATATTTCTAGATGGTCAGCATTTCAGTACATAGTGATAACATAGAAGCTGTTCAGTACAAGTCGAAAGAGACAGCTGACAGTATATTCTTTATTTCCTAGTCTGTAACAGATCTAGCTTACTTTAGCGTAGACCTCTAGACATGCTTATTATTTTCCCTTGATTTTTTCTTGTTGTAGTCATAGTAAAAACATAGAATCAATCCAGGAAAATAAAAAAAGACAGATGACAGTATTTTTTTCTTTTATTCTTTAGTGGAAAAGAAATCCAGTCTATTGTCACGTAAACATCCAGTCACGTGTGTTACTGTTTGTGGCTGGTCCTCAGTCATTGTAAACAACATAGAAGCAACCCAGAACGAGGCGAAAAAGACAGCTGCGAGTATATTTTCGTCTATTCACGAATCGAGATCATATCCAGCCTACTTTTACATATACTTTTACATATACTTTTACATATTCCTCTAATTTTATTGGCATGTATAGTCAGTATTTCTCTTGCTCTGTCTGTCGATTTATCTATGCCTGAATTAGTTCTCTCAGAGTCCCTATTGATTGCCTTCGAACAAAGGGAAAGTTAAAAACAAAGCCAGTTTTAATGGGTTTACCTGCCTCTCACAACGGTTAAGTTAAAGATAAAGTCAGTTTAAAAGATAAATTTAGCTCTTAACATAGGAGCACTCTGGTCAGGCTACAGAAGTAGCCTGGTTGATCCAGTCGGCATTCTATCACGGATGAAGGCGCCTCCAGCTATATGTAACAAACGAATATCGCTTAAAAAAGAAGGGATACTGCCTGGGAGGATGGTATCATGAGATAGAACAAATACTATACTTTGATCCTAGCCCGAAAAAACAGTTAGACGTTCGTAAAGTCTGTTAATATCTGTTTCTTTCAAACACGCAAAATCACTCTCTCACTCTCACTCTCTCACACACACACACACACACACACACACACACACAAGTATGTATTTCCGGTTGTCACTGGCTTCCGGCATTAATATCTTGACCAACTCTCCTGAAAATATGAGTGCAATTTAATTGTGTCCATAAAAACATTGCTTAAGATGAGAACGCACGATAGTGCCATTACTCGTGACCTGTTTTAAACGACAGACGCGATGGAGACAGAAACTGGAGATGTGGGACAAGAGTGAATGGCCGATGAAAGATGGTATGGCAAAATAAAAATCTGATTAGATGAACATATATATATATATATATATATATATATATATATATATATATATATATATATATATAATGTGTGTATATATAAGATAGTTATGTTAATATATTTTTTGTAGAGGATACACTCCCAAACTAATGAACCGATGAAGTATAGAACATAGTTGCGAGGGGTCCAAATATGGGCTCTGTATAGATTAATTTAGTTTCATGATAAAGATAAAAAAGGGATGGAATCCTTTAGTAAAAAAGACACATTAGGTTTTTATTAAATTTACCAAAGGTATTATACATCAATTAATAAATATTCCCCAAATGTCAGTTTCTTAGAAATATTGTAACTGATTTTAGGGGGTATAATATATGCGCAACCTCCCATTAGCAAATTCAAGTGCATAATATTTTGCATTTGATTTGAACCATAGTTATTGGACACAAATTTAGCAAGATTCCCTGAATTTTAGTTTCCTATTAAGAGCTCTTAAGTTTAAGCCTTAAATTTTCGACATTTTCTAGAATCATAATTGTGCAATGGATTTTAATCAGAATAAGAATAAGGATTCTAGACATAAGATTTACTATGATTGTATATTGATTCTAATCTTCATAAGGGGACATAAAGTTGTTCTGTACGGGGAATTCATGTTAGCTGTCTTTGGACGGGTATTCTCCTAGTAGTTATATATTTTGATGTACAAGATTCACTCCTAAACTAATAAACCGATGATTATGCTCTTCATGAAAATTCAGATACTTCCAAATTTTGTGAAATTTAAAAATATTATACATTAATTAATAAATATTCCCAGAATTTCAGTTTCTTGGGCGTATTTTAACCTCCCGTTAAAAAAAATCTATATATATGAGATTTGCACTAAATCTAATCCATAGTGATTAGATTCATCTTAATAAATGACCTCCCTGATGCAATCTGGTCTAAGATGGTGTTATTGCTTATGACACTCCGCTCTATTCCCGGCACGAGGGAAAATTGAATATCTACACATCCAAGGTAATGTTTGAATTATTGGAAAATGACTTCCAGTCTGTGGTGGAATGGGGCCAAAAATACATGATCACATTTAATACTACCAAGATGACGCCCTTTTCCTTTAACACATATGAGAAACCTTTCCAACAACCGATTGTCATGGCTGATAACACCCTTCCCAAAAGTCTGACATTCTCAGGGAACATGAAGCGAAATATGTACATAGAAGATGCTTGCAAATCTGCCACAAAGACGGTAGGCTCCCTCTACCAGTCTAAAAAAACTTCTCACGCCTGCTAGTATACAATATATCTATACAGCCATCATTCGTACGTGCATGGAGTATTGTTGCCACGTCTGGGCTGGTGCACCAACCAATAGTCTCCAATTATTTGACATGGTGCAAAAAATTCTAACCTAATAGGACCTTCATAGCTCTTGCCCCTGCCTTATCGCCGCAGTGTTGCATCCCTGTGTTTGTTTTATAAGTACATCAACGAAATGTTCTCTGCATTAATATTCCCCAACGTAACTACCCCGACCCCATGACCAGTAGAAAAATCACATCCCTTCTCGCTAGAGCTCTCTAGATGTTGGAAGATTTGCTACTATAAAAGCTTATTTCATCGGACTGCGCTTGCCTTTGGAATTCCCTCTCTGCTCCATGTTACTTCGACCGTAGCAAGATGAAGAAATGTAAATGTAATATGAACAAACATATGATGCCCAAATTGCCACCTATAAATATGCCCCCTATCATAGTAGCCCCTTATGATGCTTTAGTGACAATATTTATTGTCTTGGGATGAACAAAAGTTTTTTTTTAAATCTCTGAATTTCAATTTTTACTTGAGACCTCTTAAGCGTTAGATTAAAACTTGAGACATTTTCTAAAATCAAAACAAAAGTAGAATAAGGATTCTAGCAACATTTATTATAATTATATCTTGGTTTTAAGAATCGGAAGGGGACATAAAACTGGTGCAAATTTTTCTGGGACGAGTGTACATTTAATTTAGTTTCATCCAAAGTAGGGAAAAGAGGAGGGTAGAGGCTTTTCATGAAAATTCAGATACCTCAAAATTTTGCAAAATTTTAAGAATGGGTATTTATTATTAATTAATAAAAACTCCCAAAATTATTGTTCGTGTTGAGTATTTTAAGGGTGTTTTGAGGTTGCATAATATGGGTATAACCTCTCATTTGAAAATTAAAATATTTTAGATTTGCATTAAAGTGGATTTATTGTCATGAGATACCAATAAAGCAAGTTCCCTGAATTTCAATTTAGACATTTTTTGGAATAAAAATCACGTAATGAGTTTTGATTAAAATTAGAATAAGGATTCTAGACATAGTTAAGTAGCATTGTATCTTGCTTTTAACCTTCATAATGGAACATAGAAATTGTGAAATACTTCTGTTCGATGAATTAATTTTACCCGTTTTTGGACCGGATATGTATATAAGGTTAGTGGGAGATAACGCCAGCAGAGTGCTCAATTATTAAGAAAAATTAAAAATAAGAGCGTAATTTTTTTTTATATATGTATTACAGAAGATCAGAACAACATCGGTACCGTCGGTTTCTAATCCAAACAAATTATAATTGATCTCTTTTACCTAGGTACGTACAAAATGAATGGGCGATCACCAAAATGTAAAAATGTTTTGACCCCTCCTTTCACTTTAAAATTCACCAAAATTATGAAAATCAATCAATTTTAATGAAATTGTCAATATTTATTTATAAACGATCACGGTATATAATGAATCCATTATTTTACTTATAATTATAAAACGTTATAAAACAAGTTATATCTCAAAGTACTAAAGAAAAATGCATGATTTAAAAAAAGGAAAATAAAGCATGGCCTTTTCTTTTACTATACTTCTTATATATTAAGAAAAAAGACCCTAATTACGTGTTAATAAAATCAATATAACTCGACGAAAAATTAATTTCTCGAATAAACGATATTATTATTGAATAAAGAATTGTTTCAATAAAAAATATAATTGCAAAAAATAAGTTATGCGACTTTAATGATAACAATTTATGGGACATCTTACGATGCGATATTAAATCACTTCCCTTTCGCACATTGGCGTGTAATAATGAGCATAAGAAATTTCTTTTATAATCTTGAGAATAAAAATAAATTTTAAAAATTGATAAACTGAATCATCCAGAAGAAAGTAATTTTTATAAATGGGATAATTTCTACTAACGATTAATTTAGTAATGTATGGCTGTCTAGTACTGCAATAAAAAACGGGATTTGCACCCCACCTACTACTCATCACTCGCGGTTTTCAGAGAATCAACGACCCCGTCAGTTTCACAATTCATAATTAAGAATAAGTAATCTAATTGCTAAGGTTTTTAATTATTATGTGAACCAGAAAATTGATAAAATTGACGCAGTATGCAGTTCAAACCGAAAAAAAAGTTTTGAACAAAATTTTACAAAAGTTTTATTTTAAATCTTATGGAAAACAGACGTCATCAATAATTTCAGAGGATTACTGAATTTAAAACTAATACCAAGTTAAATATAAATCTTTTTAGATAAAATCTTAATTGTGTACATTAAAAAATATTCTAATTAAATAAGCATTTCTATTTTGTTGTAATACAACAAAATAGGAGTACTAAAGTCAATGAACTATTTATAACATTCAAAAATAAAGAAATTAAAGTGTAATAATTTTTCAATTTCTATAAACTAGCAGAGAACCATTTTTCTATATGAAGTAAAAGAAATAAGACGAAATATTATTGCATTTATTGTCTTCCATACAATTCTGCGTATCGATAGTCAGTTTGTTTACTTCTTGATCGAAGAACTTTTTTTCTTTTTTTTTTTTTTTTTACAAAACTTTCAGTTTTTCTGGATAATTAAGCGACTTTTAGTCAAAAGTAGGTACATATTTTTGTTCCAGTATTTTAAGACTTTAATTTACTAATTATCTTTGAAGTATTTTCAGAAAACTAATATTCATCTTTCAAACGATTTTTACAATTAATTTATTTCAAATTTAGCTAATATTTTTTTAGCCGTCGTGATGACATTTTTATGGTAAATGTTTTCACGTGTAATTAATACCATTTTCTTTTTAGACATTAACGTTATGATTTTATCTTTCCAACACAATAAAAAATTAAACGAAAAGTGATAAAAATATGTATGATAAGCTCCTTCTAATAATCATAGTCTCTTCAAAGTTTATGTTTACCTCCCCGGAAAATGCTGGGGAGGCCAATATAAACAGAGGCTGAAGAGCGTCCGGTAAACAAGACCAAGGATAGGCCCCCTTTGTTTAGATTTGAAACCGACGGTACCTGTGTTTTTCTGATCTTCTGTAATACATATATAATTAAATATAGATATATATACATATGCATTTAAATTATATATATATATATATATATATATAAATTTTAAATAAATAATGAATTATTTTTACTCACATTCGCTAGCGTTTCGAACTTTCGCTCTCATCAGTGATGAGGTGATAATCTTAGACGGTCGCACAGTTCGAACCCTTGCCACAGAGTCAACCTAGATTCCGTAAACAAACGTGTAGGGACATTCAAGAAGGGAATTTAAGTTATATTTATGCGAAGGGCGGCATATCAAGAAAGACTGACGAGAGATTCTACGAAGGTTGCCTTAACGTCTATTTTACTATTTAATCGTATTAAAGAGGCTTATAATATTAATTTTAAATAACATACGCTAGCGGTTCGAGCTTTCTCTCTTATCTTTGCAGGGGTGATAATCTCGGACGGTTCGAACCCCTGCCACAAAGTCAACCTAGACTCCGTAAGCAACCGCTGTAACCATTAGGCCACCGAACATTACCACATTCAAGAAGGGAATTTATATAAATATAGATGGCGTAATCACTCAGCAATCCGATCATGCCACTCGTTTTCGATACGCATCGCATTAAGAAAAGGATGGTGAATACTGTATGAAATTATGCGGATATTTCGGGAGTCGAGTTGTTAGTTCGTGTACAGAATGTCAGCAACCACCAGCAGAAAAAAAAGATTCAGCTATAAAACTAACAAACACGGTTAACAACCTGGATTATCAAATAAGAAGAAAGCATCTGTTAAAAAAGAAATAAAAAACGAAAGTGGAAAAGAAAACGGTTCACACCCATATTGTATAAAAGACAGCCACCCTCGTCTCATCCTACAGTTTTACTGATGAGCGCCCCCCTACACACATACTTGGTACAGAGTTAAAAGATATTTGAGAACCTGGACAGATGGCAGAGAAAACATGCTACGTTAGAATCACTTCTAAATAGTACTTACCTACCTCGTTTGGGCATATCTATTATAATAGTAAACGTGAGTTCATAAACGTTTGTCTCCCTGTTGCTTCTTTTCATACATATTTTAATAGCACCATCTACATGCAAAATATAAGTTAGGCTTGGGATTGAGTTATGATTATGTTTTAATTAATCGTAATTAATAATTAACTGAACTAGTCACCCACCTCTCTCTCAGCTTCCTATGTAATTTCCCCGCCTCCTCCCAACCTATCTTGATTCAACCACTCTCTAATATCTATTGATGTTTCAATGAGTATCTGGAGTAAGAGTGACACCTTTTTTTAGCGTCGTCATCTAATTTATATACGTGCGTCTATACACAGCACAAACACGTACGTAAATTAGACGGCAAAATAATAAGTCTTTACTTGTATATAAGAATAATAAAGAATAATATTTCTATAATGATGATGATAATAATAATAATAATAATAATAATAATAATAATAATAATAATAATAATAATAATAATAATAATAATAATAATAATGATGATAATAAAGAAAATGATAGCACCAGCCTCGGCTGACACAACACAAAATGGTCGTTGAGCGTCAAGGATGGTGAGCGACAGCACTATCCACTAGAAGAGTGCGGAGAGCGCTCAGACCTTAGGGAGGCTTATTGCCACCAGGGGATACCAATGGTCGTTGCCAGCGAGAATTAAATAGTATGCGGCTGTTGCGATACCGCAAGGTCATTTGCGGTGGTGATCGAAAAGAGATAGAGAGGTAGAGGCTTGTTGTCACTCAGACTCCATGGAACACCACTGGTTGTTGTCGGTGAGCAATCACTGACGATGACTTGTGTGATAACTCCTAGTGAGCAGAAATAATAAAGAAGCGAAGAAACTTATTATTTTAAATTATGCAGGAAGTTTGTTTTAAAAGATATGTGACAGTTCCTAAATTTCAATTGAAATTAAAGTAGAATGAAAAGTGGTCGTGACTGTGACAGGGGGGGGGCTTCATTCTACCCCAATGATACGTTCTTATGTATAATAGCAAAAACGTAGTTGTTATTTACCAACCCACCATGTGGGCTGGATGTAACAAAAAGGTTGGACTACGGTCAGAAATGGACGCTTCCTGGGCGTACAAGGTTGGTAAAATGTCCTCAGTCCTCTCAACACTTACTCACAATCGATATGTGTACCAGACAAGTGAAGGAAACACCCTCTATGGTGTAATAGAGAGTTACTACCTTGGAGGATGTCCTCTTAGTACGAGGGATATAATTTCGATTATTATAAAAATAAGTTGGGATGCACATACGTGTGACCGCGTTCGCCTCTAAAAGGAGTATAAATATGAAAGTTATTTCAAAATGCATGATATAATTTACTCTATTATATGAAAGTTATTTCATAATGCATAACATATTCTACTCTATTATATGAAAGTAATCTCAAAATGCATAATATAATTTACTCTATTATATAAAAGTTATTTAATAATGCAAAATATTATTTACTCTATTATATGAAAGTTATTTCAAAATGCATAACAAAATTTACTCTATTATATGAAAATTATTTCAAAATGCATAATAAAATTTACTCTATTATATGAAAATTATTTCAAAATGCATAATATAATTTATTTTATCATATGAAAGTTATTTCATAATGCATAACATATTCTACTCTATTATATGAAAGTTATTTAAAAATGCATAATATAATTTACTCTATTATATGAAAATTGTTCCAAAATGCATGATATTATTTACTCTATTATATGAAAGTTATTCAAAAATGCATAATATAATTTACTCTATTATATGAAAGTTATCTCAAAATGCATAACATAATTTTCTCTATTATATGAAAGTTATTTAAATATGCATAATATAATTTATTCTATGATATGAAAGTTATTCCAAAATGCATAATATAATTTATTCTTATTATATGAAAGTTATTCCAAAATGCATAATATATTTTACTCCATTATAATTCGCTGTTTACTAGCGGGCTCACCGCTGTTGCCCAGGAATTAATGAGCACTTTTGTGTACTTCCGTTCTTAACACTCAATCCTACATTGCTATTTGTATTTAAAGTAATACATCAACTTTGCTGTTTATGGATGTCCGGCGCGAACGTAGACTCTGCGATATTATTAGAATAGTTTTATTTAGCTATCACTTGACATGGATAGAGAAAAGAGAGACAGACAAGTAGAAACACATTCATATTATTTATTTATGAATTTGTTTGTTCAAAGTCGCACTTCCAAGAAAAATGCAATCTTTGAACTTATCCACCAAGAGTTTATTTATAAAAATATAACAATCACTTCTGACCGCCAGCACAGTCTAATAATATTAAATCAACAGTGGCAATATCACTATAGACGTGGAATATCAAATATAGAGTGAATTATGTGACGCTAAAACTGACGAAGTAAAAGCGTTAGTTAAAATAAAAACAGAAAAAACATCTTCGATTATAGATAATAACATTTGAAAAGACGATAATTCAATTTTGAATTGAATCAGAAACAGAACTACAAGCTCTCCTTTAATGAGCATTCAGACCAACTTCAGTGATTAGAACTCTCTTCAATTGTAAGTGTTTCCCACTGAACACACAAAGTAATATTTTTCACATTTTTAATACATCAACACAATTCTGGGCAGTAAAACGCCGTAACCTATCCCCAAAGAATTGTTAAAAATCGAGGTTCTTTAATTTGTAGAGTTTGATAAAAGGGGAGAACCATCCGGTCAATTTAATTATTCAAATTTTATTATTTAAAGAACATAGATTCCAATGTTATTATTTTATGTACCGATATTCTATTTTTGTTTAACTTTATATAAATATATTGAGCCCTTTTATCTCTGTTTTGCATATCAACTGAATGCACAAAAATGGCGTCGCCAATTTAAATATTCTTTACACTTAGAAAAATTATTATAAAAGAACTGTACATTAACGTTTCTTTTCGAAGCCAACATTTTGTAGAGAATTTACTTTTATCGTTATAGATTTAAATAATTCGGGGCAAGGATATGCTTTAATTAGACATGACTACCAGTGATTAAAGATAAGGAGTTGTTTTTTTTAAATAGATACAAAAAAGCAGACAAATCTAGTGGAGAAATAGACGCATAAGAAAACAGAAATAGAGAAAGAGTGGCACGGACATAAATATATAGAGATATATTATTAAATGAATAAAGAGAGACCTACTAAGATCTACATTTGTTTTGTTAATCTATACATGCTTTGGAGTTATATATATTAACATCCATGTCATGATATATATATATATATATATATAAGTAAATAAGATGAGTTCGTTTTATATTCTAATAATCATGGTTTTTATTTTCCATTTTTATTTTTTTCACATTTTACAAAAAACATAACATTCCTGTGAGATGTATGTTTACGACTCGTTTTCCTTGGGGTGAGCCAACCAACATTATTATATCAATATAGGATCTGCTACACCTAAAGATCATCAGAAAAATTTACAAAGAAAGAAAAGATATCAAATTGAAACATCTTTAAAAAAAACATACACCACACTGTGGGCCATTGTGGGCAAACACAAAGAATAACACCTTCACACGAGGTAAAAATCTCCATGAGACGCCATTTTGAATTTTTGCAGTTATAAGCTAGCACATCAAAATATACGCGGACATTCGAGAATTTTTTATTCAGTGATATTCCGTAATTTAGTAATTTAATTCTACCATTTATTTATAAAAATGTTTTAATTCACTTAGGTGTAATTTCAATTGCCTAAAATTACTTCATTTAACTTGCAAATGCCTATTTATCTCATTTGAATGCATAACTTAGTACAGAGCTAATCTCTTTTTAAAAACCTACCATTTCGGAGTCAGTTAAATATATTAAGCCATCCATTCCACCAATGTTAATACTGTTATACTACAGTGTTTTTATGAATGATATTTAGTATTTATTTATAAACCATATAAATTAACTCGAAGTTAAGTTTTCTTGCCTAAAACTACATCATTTCACTTGCAAATGCCTATTTATCTCATTTGAATACGAAACTAACTGCAGATCTAATCTCGTTTTAAATTCTCAGTATAACAGATTTAGTCAACCATTCAACCATTCAATTTTATATTACGGTATTTTAGTGAATGATGTTTAGCATTTATTTATGAACCGTTTAAATGTACTCTAAGGTAAATTTAATTGCTAAGATTACTTCACTCAAGTAATACCGCAAGACTAAAAGCAGGGCTGATTCCTTTCAAATACAACAGTTTGTGTGTATAGTTTTAGGATGTCATCTTTATGAATTTATTTGAGTCCACTATATTAATTAATGTATTAATGATGTTTTGAAACTAGACTAATTATCATTAGGTATTGTTATCTTGGTACCGATTATTCATTCATTAAGTGTTGTCTAGGATTTCATAGTGTTTTTTCAATAAATAATCTTTATTTTATCGTTATCCTAAACTGGATAGGTTCTTACCATTTAGCCTCTAAAGTTATATTGGGCTTCTAACGCTATTGTTATGTATTCGTAGATTTCGTTAAGTTAGTTAATCTATTATTCAACTTTCTGTTGCAGGTTTATACATTCTTGAATCTGGGCTGGCTACTTCCATTCTGCTAGGTTAATAGACCCCGGACAGTGTTAGCCGGAAAAAGGGGGTTGTTTCCTCACTTAGTTCAATATATACAATATAGTTTCTATTTATCTATCCTTACATTCCTGAATGAGTGATATGTTGAATGGTTATAAAAGAAAGGTGGAAATAAGAAGATGATATAAGAGAAGTAACCCCAACCACTATGGGTATGCCATATTACCTCCCTTCATCAATTATATGTCTATATCTATATTGAGTGAATTTATTTTTATATTTAATATACATCCCTATCTATATTTAGCATTATATTTTATGATGTTAACTGATTACTAGTGCTTACCCTTTTCCTTAAATTATTGAGTTAACCTTATTTTCCTTATTTGTACGGTTCTACCTAAGAAGATTGTCTTCCTGATGTGCTTATGATCTGGCTATCTTACCATTTCCTTATATAGCGGATATGGTATAAACTATGGTACTTCTTTTTTTCTGTATGCTCTTCTCTATACTTAATTGTTTTATAAGGAAGTATTGTTTTCTGTATATATATATATATATATATATATATATATATATATATATATATATATATGGTTTCTAGACCAATAGAATACAACACGTTATTTTTTGCCTCCAATCTAAGCTGGGCACTGTAGCGAGTAGTATTAGTAAAACTGTCAAAATAATAGCTTTAATGCATGTTTCTTCATTAGGTGAACACTGTTGATGTAGGCTGCCTACAATAAGTTTAAAACTCTCACCGATTTATGTAGTTGTTCATTGTGGTCGCGAGGGTTAATACGTCGGAAGTTGAGTTAAAAACATGACTTGTTGCAGAGTTTCGAATCCTGCGATCGGCCTAAATAATTATCTCTACACTGACGATTCCGGAAGGATGAAACGTATACATATTTAGATAAAACACATATGTATATATATATATATATATATATATATATATATATATATATATTTATATATATATCATCTTATAATTTACTTGCATATGATATAAAGTTTTACCTACATACACTTATCTATAATGTCATATAATTAGGTTTTCATTACTGTTAATAGCACATCGGCATCATTATTTGTTTATATAGATTTAAAAGTTAAGCCAACAAATTCATAAAACAAACGCGATGCTAGTGTGTCACGTTTAGGTGTGTGAATAAAAAAGGCCAAGGACATAGGCAATACGATAGTAAAACAACATACGCCATAATATATCATCTGGGATGGAGAGAAAAATATTTGGCAGATCTTCAAGGTAAAATTCAAAGAAACATTCTTCAAAGGTTCTGAAATGGGTGGAATGAAAATTTACAACGAAGAATCGCCGACTATCAAATAGTCGGTTTTATCAGGTTTGAAAGAAAGTAATGTCGTTTTTGTCCAACACATTTATGTTATCTGAAACATTCAAATTAGGGCATTTTTAATCTTTACAATAATTTCCCTCATTTTCTATGAATTTTATTGTTTAAGTGATTCTGCAACGACCCGAAAATATGGTAGTCGGATTAAGCAATGTCAAGTGATTGAGGCGGAGGAGGCAAAACTTCCTAATTAAAACTCATGACGTTTTCCTGGGTGAGCTTTGGCGTGTAGGGGTTCGCGTTATCATGCTGAAGCACTACACACTTTCTATTGAGTAATGCTGGTCGTTTTTTTTTGATAGAGCAATTCTTAGATCATCCAGCTGCGAACAATATTTTACTGCTATGACTGTTTGATTAGGCTCTAGTAACTCATAATGAATCAGTCCCCTCGTCTCCCACCATAAAGAGAGCATAACTCTCTCTGGGTGTAGTCTTTGTTTTGGAACAGGCTGTGGACTTGGGTTTCCCTCAAACCATTGTCTTTTGCGTTGGCTATTCTTGTAAAGAACCTATTTTTCATCTCCAGTCACAATATTTTGCAGAAATGGTTCTCGATGATTCCTGGAAAGCAACGATGTGCAAACAGTCAATCTTTTATTTTGTTAAGCGTCGGTCAAATCGTGGGCAACCCAGAGTCCAAGTTTTGAAACATTTCCTAACTCGTGAAGGCATGAAATAATTGTGGTATGGCTTGTATTGAATTGTTGAACTAATTCTCTGCTGGTTAACTTTGGATTGGCCTCCACAACGTCTTTAATGACGTCTTTATCAATTGATTTTGGCCTTCCCGAACGTCGCCGATCTGACAGGTTAAAGTCCCCAGAAGAAAAATTTGCAAACCACCGTTGACATATTCGATCATTCAGAAAATGTATCATAGACAGTTCCAATATTCCTTGTAGCTTCTGAAGCTGAGTTTCCAGTTTTGAATTTATAGAGTATGCAATGTCTCAGATGCTCCTCACTAATATCCATTTTTTGACGGCTGAGACCATTAAACTTAATATTTTCCAACTAATTACTATATCTGAAAAGCAAAGCAAGATATTAAGACACCAATTCACCAAAAAAATCTAGAACTGTGTACAACTTAGGAGGCTGCAAAATGATGAAGTAAAAAATACGACATAACTTTTTTACCTACCTGATATATTCGATCCTGGTTATAAAGGGTGCTAGTTTAGCCACACTAAATAGCTGTGATACAGCGAAACAGTCTTTGTGTGGACAACTATTTAAGAATTCCCTTCTCAGGTTGAGCACTGTGGTTAGTGTTATCGCCAGCTATTAGTATTGACGTAATGCAAAACTCTTTGTAAATAAACAAATGGGGCACCGTTTAAGTGGCTGACAATGTTTTTAAAAGTATTGAGATATCACTTTCCAACGGTACCTCCCTCTTGGGCAGAATCGCCGACTATCAACTAGATGCTAGATTAGCTAATAAACTTAACAGCTAGGATACAGCGAAACAGTATGTTTTTGGATTATATATATATATATATATATATATATATATATATATATATATATATATATATGTGTGTGTGTGTGTGTGTGTGCTTGTGTCTGTGTGTGTGTGGATGGCTAAATATGCCCCCACTTTCCTGGTTTGGGCATTCTTGTAAGAGAAATTGTCGTCTGACATCAGCGTTAATACAAATCATAGAGCACTCTGAGGTGGGCTGATAAGAAGTCAGAATATTAATAAAACGGTAAGATTTGGATCTCAGCTTAAAGTACTTGCTAGACTAACCACACTGAAGAACTGCGATACTGCGAAACAGTACGTAGCTGACATGTAATATCGGTCAGATATATGATGCGAAAACGTTTTATGTCGAACCTCATTATGAGAGACAGTATCAATCTTTCACTATATTAAAATAAATCCAAGACCAAATTTAGACACAAGGTCGGTTTTAATATGGGGAGAATCCAGCTACTCAAAAAAGGGCAAGATTAGAACAAAAAAATAAATATTGCCTCAGTTGAGACGGAATTCTCTTCCTCTGTCCGATGAAAGAATATACACCCTAACCCAAACGAGTGAAAAATCTGTATATTATAATAGCGATAGCGCGACTTCTGCAAATCCTCTAGACGCTGTCTCTGGAAAAGAGGATGGTGCTACAGTGGTTAGCGATGCGGAGTAAAGATTTGACGTGTCGTGCTAAAGTTCAACCGGATATATTGGTTCACTTTCTAGATGAGATGTCGACAACTTTCATGTGATCCCTCTTGCGAGTTCCTAATTCGAAAATAGAATCTAAGATATTGTTTCGATGAGTAGATATCTTTGTTAGCCAACCTTGTAACCTCTTTCTTCCCTATTGGGTTCTTGAAAGGATTACTTTTTGGCTAACCTGTTTTGAGTCTAGAGGGTTGAACGCTGGTGCTGGGGTATCTTTTAGGCTTGGTTTGTCTTGAAGTTATACTACTTTCCTCTCCATTTTTATTATTATGGTTAGCTTCTTAGATTAAGTGGTTTAATACCTCGTCTGGGGCGACTTCTATGGAAAAAAAATCGGGAATCTATACGGAATTTCAAATTGAACCCTTTCTTTAATTCACGAGGTAGATTATCCATACAGACCCATGGCGCAATGGATAAAGTGCTACGTGGTAAACAGTTCTAAGTGACTGCCTTCTGGGGGTGAAAGGTTCAATCTTCAGTACAGACGATACAAAGAATACAATGATTACCTAAGACGTCTACCCGGTCACGGTTGACGGAACGAGAACAATCTAGAAGCAAGTGTAAAGAATATCTAAATGTGCAACGTCGTTTCTTGTGCATTCCCGTAACCTGAAAAACAGAGATAAAGGGACTCAATAGTGTTGGTCCCCCGATTTATATTATCAGGGGACTTATGTTTTGAGGCATGTCCGTCCGTCCATCCGTCCGTCCGGATTTTTCTCCGCAACCATTCATTGAATTTCTCTGAAATTTTGCATGACGTTGTAACTTTGGTTAAGTTAGAAAGTGACATTCTCCGATTTTTGAAAAAAATCTGGTTAAACCCCCAGGGGGTAAAAAGGCCCCGAAATGGCAAAAAATGACATTTTTTACCCTATAACTTTTCATCCATCCATTCAATTTCTCTGAAACTTGGCCAAAATGTAGAGGTAATTATTCCTAATAGAAAATAAGTATCGCTGACCTTGAAAACATCTGGTTCGCGCCCCCAGGGGGTCAAAAGCCCCCAAAATGGCAAAAATTTCCCTTTTCTCCCATAACGTTTGATCCATCTATTCATTTTTTCTGAAACTTGGCCAAAATGTAAAGGTAATTGTTCTGGATATAAAATGAGCATCCTTGACCTCAGAAAAATTCTGGTTCGTGCCCCCAGGGGGGTCAAATGGGGTCAAAAATACCCCAAATTGCACAAATTTATTGTATTTTACACTCGCCACATCGAGTCACATACAGAGGGGGACCACGCACGCCCGGTTTGTTATATTATGTATTATTTAGATCATTCGGACTACTGTTCTCATCTTGTATCTTATTCTGACAACTTTTCGGCCGATATAACCTCCGAGCTTTTCCAGGTATATCTTGTCGAACTCGGAAATCTATAGGGACACTTTTTATTTAATCCGCGGGGTTAGATTGCTCTCGTTCCGTCAGCCATTACTGGGTAGAAGTCTTAAGTAATTCGTAATTGTATTCTTAGTATCACCCGCACTGAGGATTGAACCTTAACCTCCAGAAGATTAATAACTGTTTCGCCACAAACATATTTATATTAAGTTAAATAAAACTTATCAAATGTCAGTACATAAAATAATGAAATTAAAACCTATGTCCTTTAATTGACTATAACATAATTCTTAAAGCTGTTTATCAAATGATTTTAATTTAAAAATACATATTTTGCATGGAGTAATTTTTCGCTTCTTTATATGTACATACGGTAACGTTTTAGTTTGCGGGGGTTGTAAGGATCTCTTTGCGTTACATATCATCCCATTGAGGTCGTAACACTTGCATTAACATTCAGACTCCAATTACTAGATTTTAATCTTATGCACCATGACAATGTCGAATAAGAATTTGTTTTATCTTTAAAATAAGAAAATACATAGAAATATATACTTTACATGCTCTTAATGATAACAACTGTTGAATTATTTGTCTTTCGTTGGCAATGGCCGAAGATATCTATTCGATTATTTTAACGATAAGGTTACACTCATGATCGTAATCGTTTTTTATAACGCAAAACATATTTTATTTACAACCTCTACCCTCTGAACTAAGAATCTCCCGTATTTCCCCAGACCTTACATTACGTATTACAATGTTACAGTTAAGGCAGTAACTGTCATCCAACATCAAATCTTTCCTATATCGCATGATTAAGCTACATTACGATTATAACTTTAATATATTATTATTTCCGCTCACTAGTAGTCATCACCAAGTCATCGTCAATGATTGCTAACCGACAATAAGCAGCAGCTTTCTCTGGAGTCTCAGTGACTACAAGCCTCCCCAGATTTCCAATACTCTCCACCTCTTTTCAATCACCACCGCAAATGGCGTTGCAGTAACGCAACAACCGCCTACCATTGATTTCTCGCTAGGAACAACCATTGGTCTACCCTGGGATTTAGGTGGCCAACGTCCCAGCATTCTCCACACTCTTCCAGTGGAGGTCTGGTTAGTGCTGTCCCTCCTCGGTCTTCCCATCATCCTTGACCCTCTACGACTATTTTGTGTAGTGTCAGTCGAAGCCGGTGCCTTTTTTGGTGGGGGTGCAATTGTATTATTATCATTATTAGTAATATTATTAGTACTTTTATCGCCCTGTTTAGATATAACAAGTATATTGAAAAATAAATTATAAAACAGAGAAACAAGAGAAACGGGCCGTCTGTCCTGACTGACAGTGTAGACTGGGGTTTGTACAACGGTATATAATTGCTCCCCACCGGATCAATATGTGACACAAGGTCGGAAAGTGGGGAAATAATCAGGCCAGCGCTCATAGTCAGTAAGCAATAAATTTACTCCACTCCAAAGAGAGGAGGCAACGCCTGGTAGGGGGAACCTCCTAGGACAGCCCATGACTAATACCTTTGCCAGACAGATAAAAAGCCACCGTAATAGCCCAGTTCCTGCCGGACTGATGGTCGAGAAAAAAATCCTCGACTGGTATTACTTCCATCCCAAAGCCTTCAATCAACCAGAGTTGCTGTTAGACTGAACGAGCTGGAGTTTGTACAACGATACGTAATTGCTTACCACCGCAGCAATATGTGACACAAGGTCGGACAGAAAAAAAGGCCACCGAAATCGTCCAGAAAGAATCCTTGACTGATATTACCTTACCCCATCCCGAAGTATTCAATTAACCGAAATTAATGAAAAACTGAACAAGTTAGGGGGTTGTACAATGGTATTAAATGTTTTCGCATAGCAGCATAATGTGACATAATGTCGTAAGGTGGGGGAAGAATCAAGCCAACGCCCCTAAAAGAGGGAACACTCTGGTCTAGCAAAAATACCCTGGGCAGCCCCGTCGGCATTCCTCGGTCAGGGCGCCTCAGGTAGTAAGCAATAAACTTACTCCATCCCAAAGAGGAGAGGCAAGGCCTGGGAGGGTGCACCACCATAGGACAAACCAGGACCGAATACCTCAGCTCGACAGATAGGCCACCGAGATGGCCCAGTTCCTGTTGGACTGATTGTCGAGAACGAATCCTCGACTGGTATTACCCTCATCCCAAAGTCCTCAATAAACCAGAGTTAAGATAAATGTTATCCGCGTCAATTATTACAGGTATTGTGTAAGTTTGTCGTTATTATTAGGACAACATCTGATATTTGAGCAAGATCCAGATTGACTATTTATTAAAACGGTCTACCACAGAATTGTCGAGAGCAAAGGACGGACAGTAAAAAAATATATTCGCGTAAGTCATTTGTGCTTCTAACAAAGAACTGTTAAATAAGCAAGTCGCATTTTTGCAAAATGAAAAAGGGTTAAAAAGATTTACCATAAAACTAGTCTTATTAGGCTTATAGCGACGGAGTTGGTTTTGTACAACTACGTACACATATATATATATATATTAAAAAAAAAAAATTTTCTTAGTTTTGTTTTTCAAACAAAAGAACTGGGATTGAATTTTTTTTTTATTAAGGAATAATATATTTCTTGCTTTGTGTATTAGTTGAGCAAATTAATTATATTAAGCACGTTGTGGGGAAAACTGATTTATTCCCATTGAATTGCTGCGTTATTTGCGCATTTATTACCTCTCTTCGAAGTCTACTCCAAGGTCTACAAATCTTGATTGAGAAAGCGGCTTTCCCCAGTTCAATTGAAATCGGCGGTGAAATAGGTTCTTGTGGTGTCTGCGTAGACCTCGTTCTGTTGTAGGAGTGAACAATTTGTCCTGAGATATATCGTAATGGCCATTGAAAAGATTGTAGACCAAAATGAGGTCACTGCGTTATCATCGGCGCTCAAGGTAGAAGATGTTAAGCTTCTTTTCCGCCTATGAGATGATGTCACAATTGACTACAGTGATAATTTCTGCTCAAATTAATGGGTTTTAATCTTATACACCCAAACAGTGTATAATAAGAATTTGTTTAATTTTTTAAATAAAACAATCAGAAAATAAACGCGACATGTCTTTAATGAAAAGGACTGTTGATATTCAATCGATCCTTTTCCCGGTAAGCTTATACACTCATAAAAAAGAACAACTACAATTTTAACTTAAAATATATATTATTCACTTACCTACACAAGTTATATTCTCTTAACTAAGAGTTTTGGATGCATCATTCCCGTAAGGGGCGCTAAACAACCCTATTTCCCCAGACCTAACATTACCTTATGCATCAATGAAGTTTAGACAGAAACTGTAATTCAACTTCAAATCTGTTCTCTATCACATGATTAATCTATCCAATCAGCTATACCCATTTTTTTATCTCGAGCTGACCCGGTCAACCTACCGTATAACACGTTACGCCTGACAAATATCTTTAATTAACTTCGAAAGCATATTACTATCAAGTAGAATTTAACATATCCTATTCTTCAAAGGTTTACGAGGATCAAAAAAAAGCTTTTGCTGACTAGAGTTGTATTACGTGTCGTGTGCTGCCTATTCTTAGATAAAAAAAAAACGTCATAGTGCTCTTCCTCCAAACAAAGCATTACAAATAAGAGATTGTTTTGATTATAAACATTTGACGAACATATTTACCCATGTTTCTTTGAGAGATGCAAAAACAAGATTCATGCAGATATATGATATTTCTTACATATCCATATTTATCCGTATATGAACTTTAATATTACCATCATTTGTTTTTGTTTTTTTACGTCTTCCGGTTTCCGCAACATCTCGCATGTGTGCACGCACGCTGTTCATATATTCTGGCGGACGCATTCCGATTCTGTTTTGTCTTATTTTTCTCTTTGTTTTATCTGACTTTCTCATCGCTTGTTGCATGCGAAGCAAACGTCAAAAATATCTATTTATTGCCGAAGCAGAAATGTCCAATGACAGGTATTTGTTTACAATAGATAAACCCATGTATTGCCAAAAGATATCTTGGAAAGGTCCAGATTCGAGATTATCATATAGCCCTAAATGGAGAGAACGTATGCATTTTTCTTGCTTGTCGGGGCCAGAGGAGATGGTATTCTCTGGATACCTTCATTTCTCTAAGGACGTCTTGCTCTAAGTCATGAAGGAGGAGACGGTGACTATGTATCTTAATATCGACCTATTTAACGGCTAGTAATATGCATGGGCTTATTAAGACGCACTTGAGCAGATATTAAAAAAGAACAATAAACAAGTTTAAACTACGAATGGAAAATTAAGGTTTTTCGCCTTACATTTGTAGCCAACCTCGTTAATAGTTTCGTGTGTTTTCACAATTTCCTATCCGTGGAACACATTACCATGGTCCGCTTACCCGCAGACTACAACATCGTCGTGTTAAAATCCAATGTCAACAAATACTCGTCATAAACCGTTTACATAACTAATCAATGTTATAAATTCAATTTATAATTTAAAATTCTCTTATAATATTCTTCATCATTAGACTCGCAATCCATCCTTTTCATAAACTCTAATCCCCGATTGGCTTCTGGTCTTGATCAGTAGTATTTTTAATTAAAAAAAGAAGATCCTTATTAAATGCTAATATGCTACGTTTAGAATTATTAATATTTACTTGGACCTATCAGAAGTGGAC
This sequence comes from Sepiola atlantica, assembly GCA_963556195.1. Lineage (NCBI taxonomy): Eukaryota > Metazoa > Mollusca > Cephalopoda > Sepiida > Sepiolidae > Sepiola > Sepiola atlantica. Next base: position 151,546,012 of record OY744516.1, read on the forward strand.
ATTCTGAGAGCCTCAAAGGTCCCGATTTCAAACCTTAACAAATATGGTACATATATGGGCAATGCCAGAGAGGTGAACCAGTATAAAACTGGTATTTCAGTTTTTTTTATTATTAACGTTCTATATCGGAATCCTAGATAGTGTTTCAGTATATTGTTAAAACATAAGAAAGTCGCTTTCGTGTAAAGTAATTGTCTCAAAATAAATACAACTGTGTTATACTTATATTCCAACAACACCCGCCGAACAGAACAGTTTTGCACTAGTTGTATATTTCCTTACGAAGATTAAAATCAAGATATAATCTTTATGTGTAGAATCCTTGTTCAGACTTTGATTAAAATCCATTACATGATTTTAATTCTAGAAATGTCTCAAATTAAAGGTTTAAATTTTAGGGGTCTTAAGAAATAAAAACTCAGGGAATTTAGCTTCATTGCTATGGGTAAAATTCAATGGGTAAAATTCAATGCAAATCTGATAGATTTGAATTTTCAGATGGAAGATTGTGCCAATTTTATGGACTCGAAAATCTCTTTAAAACACTCCATAAAAACTGAAATTTTGAGAATATTTATTAATTGATGTCTAAAATCTATTGTTATACTTTTTGGAAATATGGAGGTAGCTGAATTTTCACGAATCACTTACACACCCTTTTACGACTTTGCATAAAAATATATTAAACTTAATATAGCGCATATTTGGACTAAATACGCCTAGCAGCTATTTTCCAAAATTCATAATGATCGGTTAATTGGTTACGAGTGATTTTTGCATATATATATATATATATATATAACATACCTTACATTATTACAATAGAGATATTCTTATTAATGAAAGCCAGTTTTAAAATGATTTTTGTAATATTAGTATACAACATTTTTTTTGTCAGATGATACTCAAGAAAAAATAAAATACAGTTAAAACCTGCCAAATAATACACCCGTAGTGTCAATAGGGGTACAGACGTAGAATATAAAATATAAATTTAAATAAGTGACGCTTAGACAGAAATTCGTTGATGCACTAGACATAAAAAGCAGAAAATGAAAACATTGTTTAGTCTTTTTTTTTAATCGCTCTAGAGAAGGCATGAATCCACTTAATGCAAGGAGGTTTTTAAAAATTACTGCTTCAAAGTCAAAAAACTAGTACACGATATGTGTTATATTGATAAGTTTCGACCCAGAAAACAGCAATTGTCTCCTCTCCCTGTCAGAAACATCGCTCATGGAATGAGAGGACTACAGGACAAAATAAAGGAAGCGGTAGTAATATCTGTAGTTTTAGTTTGTTTTAATATATATATGAGAAAAGAAGGATGAGAGTTATCCGACGTAATGGAAAATGAACAAAGGAAAAACCAAAATATATTTTTTATATATTCATCAACGTTTCGTCTTCATTGTAAGACTTCCTCAGGATGATAATTTTGAGAAAAATGCTATGCAAGTACATCGAAATATTGGGTTGACATGATGGATTAATGAAGAAAAGTAGTAGCCGTGGGTGACTTCTCGCATCCTGGACCCTCGTCCAGCGCTCTTAGTAGCCACGGCTACTACTTTTGCTTATTAACCCATCATGTGAACCCAATATTTCGATGTACTTGCATGACATTTTTCTCAAAATTATTATCCTTTTTCCTTTTTCATTTCCCATCTCTCTCTCTCTCTATATATATATATATATATATATATATATATATATATATATATATATAGGTCTACGGTAAACCTAATCACGACATGATCTTTTATTTACTTTTCAAGAATTCAACATAAATAGTTTGTGTACGATAGTTTCAGAGACAATATGGGTTTTTATTAGTATCGAGTCTTCATCAGCACAAGGTATAGGACACCAACTTAGAAGCAAACAACCAGCATCAGGACGAACAAGTTGAACACTCCTAGTTATACAGAAAATTAAAAAGGTGTAGGGGTGACGGTAAAGCAGACCAATACAAACTGTGTACAACTCAGATTAAACAGGTATACAATTAGGGATACACAGGGCGGGGGGAACGGTTATTAGATTACAGGTAAGGGAAACCACACCAAGGAAAATGAAGAATGCTTTTAAATATATATGTATATTCGAAACTAAAACGATGAAATTGTATATCACTTATATAGGGACATTATCTAAATAGTTAAATCATTATGTAAATTATATTACTTTGGAAGCAAAGATTTCAACATTTCATGAATACATATGAGACTGAATATCGTTTTTCCTATTTTCCAATCGCTTTCCAATAAACATTGCACCCGAACAGCTGTTACTTTTATGCATGCGACTAACAATAAAATTTAAAAAATCAATATTTCTTATTGCTTTTTAAATCATGATGGTCTCAGTGATATTTCCCCATCAGTCTCTATTCTACAATTGAACCGTAGTTTGTGTTTATAAAGAAAACAAACGTATTTCTGAAGGTACATAACAGTTGAAACAAAAATATGGACAAGTATTAGGTTATCTCAAGTTCGCACAAAGTAATATAGCAAGATGTTCTTCTCCTGGCAATATTGAAAGATTATGTAGTTCAAATTTATCGTAAGATTTGTTCAGACAAAACAAAGTTCAATGAATTAATATGGTCAACATGTAATCTACAGACAATTTTAGTATTTTTTTGCATAAAAACCAAGTAAACACCGTTTTGTGTTTATAAAAAACAGAAACAAAAAGTTATTTATTAATCTCCAATCTATTTTTTTATGAAACCTAGACAGGTGTAGACTTTTCTCCCATCGACGTTGATTACCACAGCTAAATAAAAATTAAATGAGCATATTTGTATGCTCTTGAAACTATGTAAATATTATTTGCTGAAATTTGTCATAACATTGTGTTGTGACCTTGAAGGGCCGATAATAAATGAGATAACAGGTGGTATATTTACAAGATAGTATGTTACAGAAAAACTGCTTGCCCTTCGTCGTAAGCTACTTTATACATAATATTTAGAAAAGTCCATATAGTCACGAAATAGGGTAGATTATCATCACATATTTGTTTACACAAATCAAGAATAAACGATTATAAATATAATCTACGGAAATTTAAGTATTTTTTTTATATTACAAACAAATTGAACAGGTTGTTTTGTTTCTAAAAACAAAGAGAAAACGTATTTATGAATATTTAGCCTAATTTATGTGGTGACAAGCTGTTAGGCTTTATATTTACCTCGTCATGAAAAAGAAAATGTTTAAATATTAGTTTTACATATTTGTTAAAATAAACTACTATGTGATGTAAGTTCACACAAAATAAAATGATGCAATATACAGTTTCCCCGTAATGAAAACGAAAATATGTAAATTACAGTTAAAAATAATATCACAAGAACTTATTCACTAAGCGATCGGTTATTGCGTCTTTATGGTCACTTGATGCATAGCACTCCTACACCATTGAAAGTATGTTGTAAAAATAAAATCATTTTAACTATTATTATATGCAAGTAATTTGCAGAAATAAGTAGTGTAATATTCAATGTTAACATATATAATTGTTAATCTGAAATCGATCGAGCCATGTTGATTTTTGTTATTAATGATGTAAGCTACTTTTATTTCTAAAAGATTAGAGAAAAAAGTCTCCATATTAGCAATTTTCGGGGCCGGAATACGTATTTTAAAAAAAGTTAAGCGGGGTAATTTTCCTATTGCAAATAATTTTCTTATTGCAAATAAAGTCAGAATCAAATATTGACTTGTCAGGTTAAATTCTATGGAAGTCTAACTTTGACAAGCCGACCGACTTAATTTTATATATTAACTACACATGAATAATAGGTCTACTTGACAGTGTTTGGGTGAAATATACTTTAATATGTACGTGACTTCTGTATTCCTATTAGACAAGACAATTATTTTCAATATTTCAGATTTTTAAAAAAATCTCTTAATATATCACGTAGTTTCGGTAATATAAAAACATGAAATCATTGTAACTATACCACACACACACACACACACACACACATGCCCGTTTTGACGTTTTGCGACTCATAACTGTGGCTAGACATATCAAACGCATTAACCTAGATACTCAAAACCCAGACACCACAGCACTTCTAACCGTGACGATTGATGTTGGATGTCTTACTAACTTAACTAATGAACCCGACACTTGGAGTAAAATAAATTATATTGTTTTATTTTCATTTCAACGGATTTTAAGATTTGCTTACAAATATTACGATACTGTTAACCGAGAGGGTTCAATTTTTTATGCAAGTGTATTGCATTACGTTAAGGGGAGAAAATAATTTTAACCAGCAAAGTGGTCCACTCACACTTAACATATATATTAGTATGATAGTCCTTTGGATTATGGTACTTGCCATTTGAACTCCTGTTAGAGAATTCAATATGGACACAAAGCAAAATTAGCAAATTAGAATTGAAGACCTCAACAAACTATATCAGTTAAACGTAGTAATTTATTTCACCTACGTCTTGTAGGATTATGAGACTTGAGCTAAACATTTTTACCAAGAACTACGAAGAAATGGAAAAAAGTTCACATTCCCAGGCGGCGTAGGGGAATTATTCTTTTTGGGAAGAAAGAGATTCAGGTCTTCAATCTTCTAATATTGTAGACAGTACGGTGGAAGTTTTATGTCTGTCATAAGTGATTAGTCTGGTTGCTCTATTTGGCCTTCCGAAATCAGCCTAACTCGCATCTTAAATGCGAATGTTTTATGCACTTATTTTCTACCCGTTTCTGGCGACTTCTTGTCTGTGGCGCAATATCCTGACATGTAGACCTCATTTTAACTTGTAATAGAATTCACCACTTCTGTTTTTTCTAACCTAAGTGGAAAATACAGTTTTTAACATTATTTGCACACACAGACGCGCACATACATCCCTTTTCGTATATCGAACAGGGATTTTAAAAAAATAATTGTAGGATATGTTATTTAATAGATATAATAATATAAATATTTTTTGTAAAAAGGAACTACAAATCATTTCTATATTTGTTTCATAATCTGAACATTTGGCGCCTTAGCCGATATTATTCTGGAGCATCTTTAATAAATTAGTTTAAAAAACTTTTTTAAAAGAAAAACGCTATACCACAACGCCGAGGTTTGTTTTGGTAAACCATTGCTAAATCAATTTAATGTTTATCATTCTTTATATTTACACCAAAAGACATTTTCAGCGTAAAATCAGGTAAATGTTAAGGAAATTCGTCCGCAATACTAAAAATAATCTTCAAAATGCTTTCAAATTAAAAAAAATGATCACATAATTTGCTTATTTTTATTTAAATCCAATATTAATGAATAATTTAATAACTGAATTTTCATAAATATACGCTAAATCTCTGCAGTAATAATAATAGAGTTTGGAATGGTCGGCTGACATTCCCGGCAAAAAATACGAAGCTCATTCTTAATTCTTAATAATTTTCGTTAACTTTTAAGATCCTTTACTAATGCTTGTAATTTAAAAAATGAAATAAAAACATTTCAAATTATTCATTTTATGAAAATATAGAGTAGTAACGCTGGTTCTTCTATTTGCTCCTGTTTCATTGTAACATTTACTAAATTTAACTATAGAAAGTACATTATACAATTAAGGTTTTGGTTTATTGCTACTCTGAACTATTTATACACGACATTATTTATAATATTTATTAACATAAAATCAATTAGACATCGTTAATATTCCTAACTTATTTATTATTTATTTAAATCTGTTAAAAAAAATATCAATATTTAATTAGCCTTACCATTCAATCAATAATCCACAATTCTGTTATATATATATATATATATATATATATATATATATATATATATATATATATAACTTGAAGTTGATATTAAAATGTAGTAGATAAATTAGTTACAACGTTGACCTCATCTAAGGCGTTTTTTTTTCAAGATTGAAATTTAAAAATAGAATTATCTGGAATAAAAGATAAAACCTGTACAGGTGACCAGTGACGTCAGCAGTGAAGTAGTTTCGGTTACAGACATACAATCGTTATTATAATAATATATTAGACACCTCATTTACACTTCATCATCGACTGTATTTATTTGTATATGAATAAATATGTGTACTTCCATTCCGTCACGCAAAAGTTAACGAGAAAAATACGTGCCTTTTTCTAACACCCGGACGAAATAATTTAAAGCAGTGAGGGAAAGCAAGAAATCAAATAGCTAGTCAGAAAACCACATATAACTTATCCCGCCACCTGAAATGAATTCGGAAAAAATCATCCACTATAATAAAACGTCAACGGTGGGTTTTCTTCTTTTAGGTCATTAAAATTAATAATAACTTATCGATGAAAAACTAAATAACTGACGTAATTCTATGATTTTATATGAATATTATAGTAATATATCGAGATGAAAAGCCAGTGCAAACACTGGCAAAGCATAATTTTTCTGTCATATTTGACGGATGGTGTGCACTAGTAATTGTATAATATACATTGCATGTTAATAATAGGTATTAATAAGAGGGGTTGTTTGAATGTAATCTCAGAATGTACATAGTATCGACTGCATTACCAACAAGAACATAAGTGAGACTGCATACGTTCGTCTTACTAAGTAATAATTGACCAATATTCTTTTTTATCTTGTATGAAGCATTCACGAAATGATTCCATAGAATCGTTAATAACTCAAAAACTATTTATCTAATTAGGCTGAGATTCTGTATGGTGGTTACTTTTATCAAACAGTATCAGATCCATGCATTAAATTTGGAAAAAAATCGGAAGTTCAAATCCCGTCAAAATCGCGACTATTACCGAACTTGTCAAAGTCAAAGTTAATACTATATAAGATGCGGGATTTTATTGGCTACAACATGGGCGCAGTAGCGAGTCCATACAAAGAACGGGACCAAAGTTATCGCCAAAAGTGTGACTTTCCCCCTTTCCGTGACTATCACCTTTTCCAATACTTTGAACTTTGACCTAGATATTCCAAGTATGACATTGACCAATATTTCAACCAACTTTGGTGACGATTGGTCAGACGATGTGGACGCTAGGCTGTACACAAATAAATAAACATAATCGAAAGTCTACAAACAAACCCGATCGAAAACATAACTGTCTTGGCGGAGGTAATAAAAGTAGACATAATTCTTAATGCCTATGGTACATAAAATATCTTTTAAGATATCAGAAATTAAACGTACCGCCAGTTACAGACATTTCTAACACCTTCGTTCTAATAGCGTGCAGTTACCATGAGTGCTATGCATCCCCCGTTGTTATGGTTCGACTTTGTTCAGAAACAACCTATTAAACAATTTCACCGGCTTTCCTTACAACTGAGCGTCAAGCGTTCTGAAGATAAGGCTGCTTGACGAGGCAATGAACCTTATGACGTCAGCTCGCACTATCTTAATAAACGCTATCTCCCACCACCAAACTCTGTCTTCTCTTCCTTCCACTATTACTCTAACTCACTGCAAACTTGTTTACATTCAAGCGGTGCGTGCTTAGTGTAATGGATACTGTCGCCGACTATGACATAAGCTATTAAAATCGCCGATTTCTTAAAGAATACACGCTTCCCGAAAAAAGAATTTAACATGTAATTACCCCTGACTCTTAAAGCTAACAATATAATCATTTTAATTTGATATTATATAGCAATTAAAAGAATACCCGTCCCAGGAAAGGTCAAATTAATTATCCGAACAGAACTATTCTGCACCATTTTTATGTCCCCTTATGAGGATTAAAATGAAGATATAATTATACTAAACCTTATGTCTAGATTTCTTATTCCAATTTTGTTCAAAACACATTACATGAATTTGATTCTAAAAATTCATAAAATTTAAGGCTTAAACTTAATGAGTCTTAAGAAATTGAAATTGAATGAATATTGCTTACTATATAATTAATTTGGATCAAATGTAATGCAAATCTGAAATATTTGAATTTCAAGCGTGATGTTTTGTCCATATGTAAACCTTTAAAATACTAAAAAAACTGAAAACTGTAGGAATATTGATTGATTGATGTCTATCCTTAAAATTTCACAAAATTAGAGATATCTGAATTTCCACGAAGGACTTCGATCCACTTTAACTCTTTTGAAGAAGACTAAATTAAACTAATTATAGCCCATAGTACGACCCCTTACGCCTAGTAGCTGTGTTCATTTTATATAAATAGAAATAATATCTTTAGAAAGACATGAATATATAGAGTGATTGAAACGTAACTCCCTATTATTAACTGCTTGTAATTTATTACTGAAATATAATTCTGATAGACATTAACATAAGAATGTTTATAGACTGGGGTTTTATGTGGAATTAAATATGGGGCCCCAGTATTTGCCACCAGCTTCTTAAGTCGCCTGGTGACCGTATCAACTGATTCAACAGGGAACATTATATGGACAAAATAAAAGGAGCAACCTCGTAATTATCGCTTCTCTACTATTTTGTCCTTTAATCATCCCATTCCATGAGTAATTTTTCTGACAAAGCGGGGAGTATTGCTGTTTTCTGAGTAGGCTGTTGTTTTGAGTTGTTGATATGTGGAGATTTTAAATCTTTCATTACATTCATTATCATTAAACTGCCAATCTATTTATCTGACTAACCCTTATACTGGAGTCTTTTGCCTTGATAAGTGATGATTCATTGGTAAAAATAAGGGTTCATTTGGAAATCGATTGATGCGGTTTCTAAGGCGGCTTGGCGCTTATCTTAAATTCTAAATAAATCCCACGCTATACGCTTTCTTATATTCATTTATTTGGAAAAGTTATATTTCAGTAATTAATTACACCACTTAGTAATACGGCATTACTTTCCACACATCATGTATAGAGTTGGAGCTCTAAAAACACTTAAATAATGAACAGGTGCTGGCTATATCTGTCATTTGGTTGTATTATTCTTTTCGCCATATGTGAAGATGGAAACTTTTGAACTGAAGATTTGGTATCTGTCCGTCGATTATGACAATGATTATGAAACAAAAAAATTAAAATCGTAGAATTCTATCGAGATTTTTTGATGAATTTCACCAATGTGTTCCATTCAAAACACAATGGTTTATGCGAGATCAGGCTACACCTGACTCAGTTGGCATAATGGTTAGTGTTTTCTAATTGGCTGAGAGAGCCGCTTCAATTTTCGGTTGAGTAATACCAAAGAGTCAAAAAATGGTACTTGATGCCCCTTTGCTAAACACTCAGCATTATAGAGTGTAGGCTCAAGAGGAGTGGCACCCTCCCCTACACTTTAGTGTAGTAGATATTAAAAGCTATTAAAAAGGGGGTTTTCGTGTCGCCCTCGACTTCGACCGACTACTTTACTTTTACTTTTACACCCAAGCATCGTGTAATCCATAGAAAAACTGAAAGTCCATTGGGGCCTCATTCTGTTGATTTATTCCTGCCGGTATATTTTAAGAACAAGATATTCAAGGTTCACCCGAACAGTTTCCAGAAGTTAAAGGAATAAATTACTGATTTTGCAAGAGAACTCTCCAGAAATTGATGGACCGGGTAAAGTTTTTTATTACTTTTGTCTACACCAAACAAGACATAAGGAATTACTTTAATAGGTTGCCCCTATAAATCGGTCTCCTCAGTATGGAGTTAGGAAGCAAGATATTTGTTTATATTACATTTAAATCTTTGCATGTTGGTACGGTCAGAGAAAGAGGGGGCAGGAATTCAAAAGCCAACGTTCCGAGGAAAGAAGCTATTAGAGTAGAAAGTTCTCAAGCATCTAAGGACCTCTACAGTGAAGGGGGATTGTTTCTGCTAGTCGGGTGGATCGGAGGTATTTTCGTTGTGGAGGTACAAGTGTCGTAAGTTAATCGGAGCACATTCCGTGAAAGTATTTTGAAACAAGCACAGGGGTGCAACACTGCAGCGATATAACAGGGACTTGAGTTTGGCTGACAGTGCAGGACTTATTAGGTTACAGACTTTTTTATGGGCTTATATAGGAGAGATATAGGATGCTGGAAGATGTGAGGAGTTTTCTAGCGCAGTAGATGGAGGTTACAATTATTTACAACAGACTTGGCAGTATCTTCCATGTACTTATTCCAATTCATGTTGCATGAGAATGCCAGTAAATTGTGCTCATATCGAACAAATGATTGAGACACTATGCGTGAAAATACTACTTTGCGTGTCTTTGCAACACGTGGTACTACGACAGCTTCATACTTTTTTACAGAATATTTTGCATCATTATTGTACACTGCAAGATCGTTTAAGCTGTACTGGTTGAGAGGTAGAAGGCATACAAGTAATGTTGCATCATATGATCCTCCTCTCCACATTCCCAGATGATGGGTTGGTTCCTGTTCTCAGGCGGTTGCTCGTTCTCCACTGGACAAATATGCTTCTGAGCGGCCAGAAGAGAAAGATGAAAAAGGAGGGCCTCTATGCCCACAGGTGGGGGCATTCTCAAATAGTATTTTATTGGAAATATTTGCTACTATGTTCGAAATATATACTTCTATATTTAAGTTAACAATATAACAGAAACCATTTATTTAGTAGATAGAATTACGATCTGTCTTTATTTAGATGCTGTATATCGAGATTAGCGATGTCAAAATGCCAATACACAACCTCCTCTATCGTCAAGGACGACAGACACTACTATTGGTAAAAGCATACTGCTAAACACTTAAAATACCGTTGCGTGGTTAGCAATCAGAATCAGACACCCTCTAGTTGCCACAGTTATTTGTAAAATAGCAGAGGAATAGATGGTATGTGGCTCAGACTACCGTTTCTTTTATGTAATGGATGCCATGTGTCCCGGCAATGCTACTTCCTGTGAAATAGGCTTAGCTGCATAGAATAAAAATAGAAAAATAAGGTAAGAAAGTAAACCCGATGAGGATATCGAGGATAATTTGGCATACATCAGGACACTCTATTAACATGCTTCCCCACGAGGACAGAGTTAGAGATAAAGTCGGTTTTTAATGTGGTTAAACTTCAGCCCCTCCCCAAACGGATCACTTTGGATTAGGACAAACATAAAAATTATCTTAGTCTAGAAGGATTTATTCTTCACCGACCGACGACAGAAAATATGAAGTATAATATCAGGACAGATACATTTTGCTCCTAGTTAAAATGGCAATGCATTGAAGGAACCTGGTTATTTGGGGTTTAGAGGTGTTTAAAAATTTTAAAAACGAAAACACTGGTAGAAAATACGAATAGCGTGATATGATAGATCAAGATGGGATCAAGGCTACCCATGAAGTGTAAAGTATGCTTTCGTGTCTATATATCAAGATCCAACCGTATAAGTCACCAGAAACGTCAATCTACGAGGGATGAGCTTTATGACTTCAGAACACAAGTATATGCCTTCTGTTGGTAAATTGTGTCAATTAAGTTTGTAGCGTCATGCCACACGGATGAAAGTGTACCAATGCTGCAGTGACATGCTTGTTGGCTGTTGTACATGTAATTAACTAGACAAAAAAGTATTACACAGTCATGGTGATGCATTTCTACGGTGAGTTAATATAGACCATGTATGCTCAGCTGTTGGAGAAATTTTTATAAGATTTGGAACTGGGATTGCATGTACCACCACGGATAACAATGCATTACAAATATGCATATATTTATATATTTGAATACTTTATTTGACAAATATGTCAATTGTAAAAACACCATTAATACATACTCTAAATTAATTATACAGGGTGGGCCAAAATAAGGGTCCTATCTTTAAATTTGAATAACTTGAATTTGAATAACTTCCACAAAATAAAAGTTTAAACTCACCAAACTTTATGTGTGACCCTTCCGAGATTTTTTGAAATAAACAAAACAAATTTTAGCCGAAAAACACTTCTTAAAACTTACAAAAACTAAAGTATTGTTTTTTACACTGTTTTGAGTTTTTTAAGCAAAAATAATGTTTTCTAAATGAGGGTACGTTCCTTAGGGCTAATACGGCTCATGCTTGCTTCGGAAGGGGTCCTTTACTTATTCTAAAAAAAAAATTTAAAAAAAATCAATAAATAAAAAAGTTATGAATTTTTAAAAATAGGACCCTTATTTTTGCCCACCCTGTATATATATATATATATATATATATATATATATATATATATGTGTGTGTGTGTGTGTATGTGCGTGTGTGTGCGTGTGTGTGTGTGCGTGTGTGTTGAATACCTGTCCTAGGACGGTTACAATTAATTCCCCGGACAGATCAGTTTTGCATCACTTTTATGTTCCTTACGAAGATTAAAACAAAGATATAATGCTACTAAACCTTATGTTTAGGATCCTTGTTTCAATTGTGATCAATTACCAAACACAGGCAATGGTGAAATGAAAGGAAAATTATTTTGATTATGCAATCAAAACTAGTTTTAAAAGAACACGTGTCGGGAGCCGGAGCTTTACTTGTTTTCTATGAAAACAGATTAGTTAACTTACAAATGCAAGATTAAAATATGATATAAAAATGTGTCGTACGAAAAGTATTTCCGGTGTACATGAGTGACCGTAGTGATATATGGTACAGTTTTAGAAAACTCCTTCGACATTCTGTATGTATTTCTATTTTAGAACAATCTCTAGCAGTACTTAATATTAAAATCGAAGAACTAGAGCAACAAAATAGATTTTATAGCAATATCAAACCAATATGTGACAGATTTATGTACGTGCCTTTTTGTTACGAAAGTTATCAAGCACCAATGTAGGGGTAACACTGACTTTATATATAAGATAAGAGGATATGAAGATGTGCTCTCTTAATATAATCCATATAAGGAAAGTGAACGTCCGATGTGCTTCGCGGTATGAGAGAGAGGGTGAGAGAGAGACTGAGAGAAAGTGAGAGTGAGAGAGAGAGAGAGAGAGAGAACGGGAAATGGGGCGCTTACTTCGAGGTAGCAATAGGATTAGTTTTGTCTTGTTCTTATCGACTAGTTTTGTCTAATCAATTAGTTTTGTCTTCTCATCGATTAGTTTGGTCTTCTTTTTCTTATCAATGATTTCAAGTAATGAATAGCATTTAAATTACAAGACGATAGCAAACGAGCAAAGTCATAGACTTTCTAAATAAAATTTTCTATAATTCGATCGGAAGACTTATGAAATGTTTAAAAGGAAATCGCATCAATTTGTTATTTTTAAAGTTGTAAATTTATGAATTACTCAACTTCTGTAGTGGGTCAGTGTGCTCAGATGTTAAAATGTCCGACCCCACTGGTCACGGTTAGATGTAATCTGGCATCGCCATTTCGAATCTCGAGGTTGATACGCTTCCTAAGTCAAGTCACACTGAGGAGTCGTGAAACGACGAAGCAGCTGTCAGTGGATAGAAGTTGTATATATATATATATATATATTCTTATTCTCCACTTAATAATAAAGGTAATATGTGTATATCAATAAATATGTGTTTCCATCCCGCCACGCAAAAGTTAGCTAGTCAAACGTTTGCCATTTTCTCGTCCCAGACGAAACCATTTCAACTGGCGAAGGACAGCGAGAAAGAAAAATAGCAAGTCAGACAACCACCTTAGACTACACTCGCTGCCTGAAATGAATTTGGAAAAGAATCCTCCACTCTTACTAAAAAAAAAATCAACGGTGGGTGTTCTTTTTAGTTCATCAGAAATGATAATTTATTCATAAAAACTAAATTACTGACGTAATTCTACGATTTCAGATGAATAGTAGTGGCGAATCATAATCTTTGTCACGTCATTTTTGATAGGGGGTGTACACACAGACAGACACACATATATATATTAGGTTGAGAATTGGCTGATTGTGAATTGTATTCGCAAAATGTTTCGAAGAAAAAATGTATATTTTTGTAAAATTATCCAAAGTAAATCGGGTTCTTTTTCTGCAAAATCTGAGGATTCATTTGTCTATAAGAGTAGGATTCAGTTATTACTAATGGTTTGTTTGTATGGACTATGTAAAAACAGCTGTATCTTTTTAAAATTCAGACTAATCTTGCTTGATATGAACCTTGTATTTGTTGGAAAACATCTTCATTTATAACTGCTCTGGAATTAAATAGTAATACCGTTTAAAAGTCTAATATATATTGAGCGTACTACTTGGGTTGGACTACATAACCAATAATATATATATATATATATATATATATATATATATATATATATATATCGTATTTCTTATGGTGTGTGTGCGCATATAAACCTGAGGTTCTTGTGTTTTCCCTTTCACATTCTGTGCAAGGGTTATCATTTTATTTATTTAACCGGAAGACCATGTATGTATGAAGTGGTTATTAATTAGTTAAACAGACGGGAAAAGGCACGTTTCATTGACACGTCTTTCCTCTTTAGCTGTTCTGGCCGGAAAGGAAATATTAAATCCCAAAACATAAGCATACGTACCTCCGCCTAAAACGTTATGCTTTACCCGGTGTCATTTTAATGCTCATTTCTTTTATGAATATTTTCATTTGTTGGTAACTTTCATATAAATAAATAAAAGAGTTACGTGTATGTGCGTGTTATCTGTGAATCTGACAAACCAGTTTTTATATGGACTTAATTTGACATTAGTTGGGACTATGATGCTGTCAACATTCATCACATCAACCGCAGTTATTTCACTTAACAAATGTCAAGCAATGAATTTGATTTTAAATACCACATATACGGGTACAGCTTTTATATATATATATATATATATATATATATATATATATATATATATATATACATATATATATATATATACATATATATATATATATATATATATATATATATATATATAAAAATGAAAAAAACAAATCCAACACAGGAAGAAATAATAAAAAACAAGAGACTTACCAGTTTCATTCGGATCAACAGAACATTTTCAGAAAACGACTTTGCTTTTTCTGAAGACATTCGTTTATCGGAATGAAACCAGTAAATCATTAGTTTTTTATGATTTCTTCCTGTGTTTAATTTGTCTTTCCCTTCTATATTTTTAATACATCCTGCCCCCACGGCATTTCATTTATTGATATATCGTGTATTTTATTTTCATATATATATTATCTACGTTTTTGTCGTATCTATAACTCATTAGTGTAGATAGACCGAGCTAGATTCGAAATTGGGACCCCAATGACTGACGTCCGGCGCTTAACTAATAGTCGCAAGCCTGTCAGTAGCAGTGGGAGAAATTGTATCGCATTATAAATGATGCCATCCATTCATGGTTTATTTACGATACTGATAACTGAATTACCTTAATGCTTAGTAGAAATCATTATTTTCTTTACCAAAATGCTGCCTCTATAGGGGGAGCTTGTATAATATATATATATATATATATATATATATATATATATATATATATATATGCTTTCTCCTTGTGGGCTGGGTTCTCTTGTAGAGAAAATGACGATTTACACTGCAAATTATATAAAAAAATAGATTTTCCTCAAGTTGGCAGTAGCGTGGGAAAATCATGTAAGCAAAGAAAATGAATCTGGCGCTATAATTTCTTTTAGTGTCAGTGACGAGTTTGTTGGCGCAAGAGATAAGGCATCCTACACCGCTGATCACTTTTAGATGTGACCTGACGTCTGGGTTTAGAAACTCAGCGTGGATACGCTTAATATGCATAGCAGCACGTAATACGACGAAACAGCTATATGTGGATGGGTATATAATATATATATATATATATATATATATATATATATATATATATATATATATATACAGTAAAGTGATATTTCTATCCAAAAGCTTCGTACGCGAATCCGCTTCGGCAATCATTTAGGCAAATTCTTGATACGTGTTTTCGAACTTAAGATTGTACAGATTAATACACCGAAAACGTCGGTCGCTATACAAACCGACGGCTGTGTTTTGACTGTCCGAAAGCTGTTTTTTTATAATTGCCATAGTTATTTATTACTAAAATTAAACATTTCATGAAGTTATTTTAGATTTAAAATAGCGTTTACTATGGACATGTAACCAAATATGTTTTTACAAAAGCGATACATTTTGTGTGTGTGTGTGTGTGTTGTTTTTTTTGGGGGGGGGCAATCTTTGCTACTTTTTTTCAAGACCAAATGTAAAGCGTATAAAACTTGGCGATAAAAATAATAAGAAACATATTTTAGATGTTAGAGTGCTGATCAGTATCGCAAATAAATGTTACTTGAAATGATCACCCACTTCAGGACATCAGCCGGTAACGATTACTCGTTTAAGGACCAGACGGTGTTTATTAGGGACACATAAACATTCTTTTAAAGTGAGATACATTTCTGTTTGTGTGTGTGTGTGTGTGTGTGTGTGTGTGTGTGTGTGTGTGTGTGTGTGTGTGTGTGTGTGTGTGTGTATTTCGATGGAGTTAAATCTTCGGTACTTTTTCTGAAAATAATTTTACCATTCTATTTCATTTTTTTAAATTTACCTTTTCTACAAAACATTCTAAATTATGATTTCTTTCTTAAATCTAAATTTAATTCTGAATGTTCAAATGTCTTAAAAATGTAACACGTTTTCATAAAAGCAAAGCCACCATTCGCCCATGCCTGGAGTATTGTTGCCATATCTGGGCTGGATCATTAGCCATTAGTATTCCCCTATTAGACAGTGTCCAAAAATGAGTCCTTCATCTAATAGGTCACACACTATCAACCAAACTTAAACTTCTGTCCCATCGCCGCAATTTTGCATCCATGTGCTTGTTTTACAAGTACTTCAATGGAATCTACTCCGATGAACTCGCGGCAGTGGTGGTAGTTTCCCTGACTGTATTAACATCCAGAAAAATAATGTGAACAGACATCTTCCTGCTAAAATCCTTACTAAGGATGTCCCTGTAGATATGGCCTCTAATTAACAGTAATCTCGTAGTCTCAATTGCAATGTACCTTGTTTGACATGAATACAAGTTTTTAAAAAACACCTTTTCATAAACACGCTCTCTTTTATTTACTACAACCAAAATACGATATTAAGGGTTTTTCTTTGAACATTTATTTATTTAAATAATATTAGTCACGGTTTGATTCTAAAACCGATTGCTGATAAAATCTCCATTAAAAAAGCTTCATTGAAAAAACCTAACGCATCTCAAATTCGTTCATAAGTCGTCATAGGTAAACAGAACTCAATTCGTTTCTTCCTTCATCCATATCACACTTACGCTTAGATCAAAAGGAAGGAAAAATACAGTGTACGATAACTTTGATTTCTCGGTTAAATGGAATTGATATTTTTTTTTATATTGGACACGGTTGCCTAGGGTTACGGCGAAACTCTTAAAGACAGAGATTGTGAGTTTTAATCTGCGCCGATATCTGATTTTTTATTGCATGTAAATTTTAACTGAGTTGAAATTGCTATCTTAAAAGATTTCTAGAATTTTATTTTTATTTTATTTTTCTATTACAACGTATTTTACGGAAATTATAATTTTTCTATACACTTCTTTGAACAAAGAAAAGAAATTCCTCTTTTGGTTATTTATTTGTTTGTTTTCTTGTTAACACGAGAGTGCAATTCCGGATATTTGCCGCTTCTTATTCATTACATACGACCGGTATTAACTTAACACAGACTTCAATACTGTTTACACAAATTGTTCATTTTATAAAATACGCAATTAAACGACGATTATTTTTTCATTTTTTTTTCAATATTTTAAAATCCTAAAGAGAACAGCTTCGAACATATTGGAATTACAAATACTCCTAGGAAGGAAGTATTTACATGCCTAGAAGAATACTCGTCCCAGGAATGGTAAATTTACTTTAACGAACAAAACACCTTTGCACCACTTTTATTTCTCCTTTACGAAGATTAAAATCATAACATAATGAGATTAAATCTTATATCTAAAATCTTTATTCTAATTTCGATCAGAATCCATTACATGATCTTAATTCTAGAAAAGGTTTCAAATTAAAGGCCTAAACCTAAGGAGCCGTAAGGAGAAATTAAAATCCGCGAAGTCTTGCTTCATTTGTGGCTAATAACTATAGATCAAATTCAATTCAAATCGGACAGTTTGCATTTTCGAATGGGAAGTTGTGCCAATATTGTATTCTTAAGACCCCTTCAAAATAATTAAGCGAAACTGAAATTTGGGGAATATTTATTGATTGGTGTTTAACACCTATCTTCCAAATATCACACAAATCGAAGGTATCTGATTTTTTACTAGGGGATTTTATTCTCTTTTTACCCTCGTTTGCATGAAAATAATTAAACTAAATATTGTGCACATATGGACCCCTTACACCCAACAGCTGCGTTCCAAAATTCATAGTGGTCGAATAATTTGTTGAGTGAATCCTATACATACAAATATATGAACGTATCAACATACCTAACTTTATAAAGATACAGATAAAAAAAAGGATTCTGAATGGCTATACAACCACCATCGTGTTTTATTCACATATTTCCTCAGCTAATAGCTTTGAATACTAAGTTGTTAATGTTATACGACTAAGCCATACTCGGTGGTGAGGGAGAATACATGTACGCGCTTTAGTCCGGTTTTCTCCGATGAGTTAACTCTATAATGTGGAACTGTTGTGAAATAACTAATATAGGTATACGTATACTCCTCTATAACGAGTTCATGCAGTACAATATATGCGTCCAGAGATTTAACATTTGTATTTGTTTCAGACAATGATGGAATCATTAGCGTTTGTTAGAATATGAAAATCAGATTGAAACCACCGCAAATGGCATGATGGGAATTTTTATGTATTATTCATCGCAGTATTAAGGAATTATTCTAAAGATAGAATCATCTGGCTTACATTTATTACTAAATTGAATCCCTTTTTATCTTGCACGTGTTATATGGTAAGAAAAAAGTTACGTATCAAACTCGGAGAGTTGAAAGGGGCACGCATAACTAACGTCGCACAAGATTTGAAATATATTCAACAATATATATATATATATATATATATATATATTAATATTATTATAACTATTTCATGTGTGTACACAATAGTATAAGGTAATATGATATATGGTGTATATATATGCGATATTTACTTCAACAATGCTCAGTACGTGCATAGAGCTTAGTAGTAGTATGAAAATATGTCTATCGTGAGTAAGCTACACAGAAACATTCAGTTTTTATTAACACATCTAGCCTGATGATTTCCTGTGGGAATGAAACAAAAATGTTTCTGTGTAGCTTACTTACTATAAATGTTTTCCTATTACAATATGTACATATATATATATATATACATATGAGAGTAAAACGCACGATATATCATAAATGAAATGCCGTGGAAGACAAGATGTGTGAAACAAGACAAACGAAAAAAAAAATTTAGATACAGGACAGAAGCATCAAAGAAAACGAGAGATTTTACCGGTTTCATTCGGATCGTATATATATATATATATATATATATTATATATATATATATATATATATATATATATATATTATATATATATATTATATATTATCGATAGGCTGCTCAAGAAAATGTTTACGGGTCCAGAGTGGTCTTGTCCGCTGGTTCAGCGCCCCACTTTTCGACCTTGCACCATACTTTTCTACGATGAGAGGGAACTAAATACCAAGGATATATAACTTAGAAACAAACACGAGATAAAAATGATTAAGTTTCAGATAATATTGTATATAAAAAATAGTCTTTAACCTTATAGGTCCAATTCGCCCGTGCATGGGGTATTGTACCCACATCTAGGCTGGTGCTTCAACTACTAGTATCTCCTTTTTGAACAGGGTGGAAACAAATGAATTTCTAACCTAATAGGCTTCGCACTGTCTGCCAAGATCCAGCCCCTGTCGCATCGACACAGAGTTGCATAACTGTGCTTGCTTTGCAAGCACTTTTGCGGAATGTAAAATATAACTTTTTTTGGGTGAAGATTAAAATATATAAAAGTTTAAAAAACAGTGAGTGTAATAGAGGAAACGACTTAAAATGGTGTAAAAAGTCTAGGATAGGACATTGAGAGCTTAGACTTCAGGGGATCTGGAGAAACCTAGTGATCATGTTATTAGAACCTTCCGTAACTAAAAGTCTGATTCTCATGGATAAATGCTTGTGAAATAAATTGGCTAAAGAATGGCTAAAGGATAGCGAATTGAAGCTCTGAATTAAAAGTACGTGCACTCAACCAATATCGCGTGATAAAGTGCGTGTCGTCACTTGAAATATCAATGCTTCCTGAATGTCACTTTCCGGTCTCTGCATATGTGATTCGTTACAGGGGTGTTGTGTGGTTCTTCTAATTAGTCGAAATCCGACAGGAAATAAAAGCAGTAAACAGATGAATTAAATGCAATAACACACACGCACACGCTTATTATATAAAAGAAAGTCGTATTTCTATGCGTGTATCTAAAAATCAGAGACTACCAAAGATGCTCTTACAAAATTCATATATTTCGATTAAGTATGAGCTGAAGGTAATTATGTAAAAATTAACTTATGGTCACCAGGCATCAAATTAATGCATGGAGGTTAGAAAATACTTTCTTACTGGTAAACAGTCGGTTGCTGATGACTTTCGTTTCTCGTTTCAATTATATTGAAGGTGCTGTATAGGAGGATATAGTATGCGAAATAACTTTTTAAATTTTTCTGAAGACTTTCGTAAGTCCGAACGAGATCGGTTGTTTTTTTTCTTTCACGTATCATTTTAACTACATTATATATGTGTGTGCGCGAAAAATAAAATTTGTTTATGTGTCAGTCTGTTTGTTTTTCGTGCTTTTGACATTCAATTAGAACCAAAAACCCATGTAAGTTATACATCACTGTACTCTGACGATTGTTTACAGCAATATCAAGATGGAGGATATTTCATGCCTGATCTCGAATCTTTAGGCTCAACAATAATATATTACCTCTGCTTTAACCTACACAAGTAATATATATATATATATATATATATATATATATATATATATATATATATATATATATGTGTGTGTGTGTATAAAAAATCAATGTGAAAAATATATTTTTATATATTTTCACAATTTATTTTCTATATTTTGACGTTAGGAATATCAATTTTCCCTTATATAGAAAAAAGTGTTTTTTTCAAGAAAGGAGAACTTAAATTTTCCGCCGTAATCCTTCAGCCTTCGTCAGTGTACTGAAGAACTGTGAGTGCCCGGTGGGTGGTCGCAGTAGTAAAGAAAAAAGGGGAAAAAAACAGTGAAATTATGATAACGCAGGTGTATGTCTCTATGGTCGAGTAGACCATAAATTTATTCCATGTGTGACCTGGCACGAGGGTCTGAACAGATGGATAAGCAGATAAAAATACGATACACGTATCCACACCAACAAACTGACCCGCGCCCATCAACTCACACACACACTTGCGCGCACACAGGCATATCTCCATACAAACACACACAGTCTGTCGGTCAAGGAAAATGTTTTGTTTTGTGCTTTAAACTTTTATTTAACAAAACCTTTTTATATTTTGTTATTTTTAGCGAGAAATTGTAATTTATAATTGTTAATATTCAGATAAAACGTTCACCCGATGAACAAGCGTACACACTTCATCTGAAAATTCATATCTACTTTAGAAGTATGATACTGCAAAGTAATATTTAACACGGAGTGGGAATAATAAAAGAAAAACATATAGCAAATGTAGATACGTGAGTGTTAAAATGTTATTTTCGACATAAATTTGAATTAAGTATAAGAATATAAAATTCTATTAGAAGATAAAAATTAGAGTTAGAGTTACGTGTCAGAATATGACATAACGGGCAGGAAGTCAGAAATGATACGTGGCAAAAAATAAAAGTTATATCTCTTTGGCCAGTAAACTGAGAAGTTTCGGTCGGTTTTTTTTCGTTCATTTTACCCCCCCCCCCCAGGAGATTACGTAATGTCTAACTAGCAATGTTGTAAAGAAGTACACGAGTCGTTGAGAAATAATGTTATTTGAATTTATTCTGCAATGTTAAATTTATTATAGAACCATGAAAAGACGATACTTCTGCTGTTATATCTTCACTTCGACAATGAAAACGAGGATGAAGAGAAAGAAACGCAAAGATGTCCCTGTTTACTAAGTAACAAAAAATAATTCAGCTGTGTTCTACTGTAATGCAACCGAAGATATTTTGTTATGGTCTGGAATCAAATAACTGCTAAGAAATACATAAAACCATGATCGGCTTCAATGCTGAACTTATGCTACCAGATCAGGCTGTCTGAAAATATCGGCTTCCTAGCTTGAAATGTACCAAACATTGATGTTATTGTTTTGCACTTTCCCTTTGCAACACTCAATCATGTTCTGCGAAGCTAAAAACAAAAACAACATTTTGCCTCGACAAAACAGTCACACGATATACCATGAATAACTATTTAAGACATAAAGAACTGAAGCATAAACACTTTCACAAAAATGAGCTTATTCGGCATTAAATAATCTGAAAATTGTTGATATGCCGTCAAAACAAAACAAACAAACCAAACAACACAAATAAATATTTAACGATATAAAGAACTTAAAGTATAAAAAACGTGTAGCAAAATGACCTGATTTGGCATTAGATAACCCGGAAAAGGTTGATATGCCGTAAAACAAAACAACCAATTTAATGCTGAAATATAACATAAAACTAATCTGATTCGAAAGTCATTGCAAGGTTGCAAGTTTGATCTTTCCTTATGTAATTTTTACGTAGCGTATTTTTTCTTACCTGCTATTAGTACCAATATCGTTGTATATTAAACGTCGACTACGGTGGCTTGGCTATGATGGGAGGATCCCAAAGGACATTCTATTCGGCGAGCTCGCCAGTGCTCCAAACCAGCAAAAAGACCTGTCCGACAATACAAGTAAATCTGCAAACGAGACATGAGGGCAGGTGACATTGATCCAGCAAGCGGGGAGTAAGTGGTCGAAGACAGCAGAGAAGGAGACGGCAGAGGGCTACATCAAAGTTTTCAGAACCAGACGCCACCTACATCCATGGAAACTGCAATAGAGCCTGCCAATCAAAAACAAGTATGCACATTCATAGCAAACGCTGAAATTCGGCGATGTTTCTGACAAAAAAAAGTTGAATTGCCGTTTTGGGTCGACTGTTTTGAGTGAGTTGCATCTGGAGATTTTCAATCCTCACATAGTATTCAACATGATTCGACTGTCAATCTATCAATCTTAATATCCCTTATCCTCGAGTGCTTTTTGTCCCTGCTAAGTGGTAACTCAATAAGAAAGCTTAATATGAGCGTCTAAGGAAAAGAATAGAAGATTGACAGGATATAATATAAACATTTTAGTGCTTACATCGCTGAAGACATTTTAAATGGCCTTTTGTTTATAGTGATTTATTTCCAAATAACAGGATACACAATTTGATACGTCTTACTTCCGCATACTAACAGGCGAAAGGCGATCCGACATTGATCGTGCCACTTAAGTGGACAGCGGACCTTTGCGTTGCACCATTACAGAGAAAAAGAGTCCCAAATGGATCACCCAGGCATTAATAGTCGGATTATATTCCAAGGCGATACTATTTTCGGAAACAAAAAAACTGTTAAATGAATAAGCGAAATGATTTTGGTTTCATATATGACATGATATAAATTTTATTGCTTCACTGGAGGATATCTGATATTAAAATGTCAAAATGTGTAGTATACAAAAGAGTAAAAAAATAATGCAAAGATTGAATGATATATATATATATATATATATATATATATATATATATATATATATATATATATTATATATATACACTACTAGACCCTACATGGCAGCAACCCGTAGTCTAATAGCTTTAAATGAGAAAATGCTCGAACGAGATATTCGTTTAAATATAAAGAAACCAGTTAAAGTAATATATATATATATATATATATATATATATATATATATATATATATATATATATATATTATATAGTTTCATATACATTAGCAGGACCCGTTTCCCGGCATTGCCCGGGGGAATATAAAAGAATGACTTAATTAAACAATATCTGCAAAAAAGAAATTACAAATCATGAATATATTTTTTTTAGCTTTTAGAGTAGAGGATCACTTTCCTATATAAATTGTACGTAAAATGAGATGGAGGTTAACTAAGCTCATTATTATTTTATTTATTTTTTTAGGGACAGGGGATTTTTCCTACCCCAAAAATTAAGTGCGGAAACAATATTTAAGATTGTGGGATACATCTTTTCTGACTTCGCCTCCTTTTTCGTGTGTTGATGAGGAGTATTATTTTTTGGTGTGCTTTTTAAGTATAGGTATCTAGAAATCTGCAGTCTTAACGTAAGCGGTTCAGACTTTCCGGAGAAAGCCAGTTAAAGTTTCGATGCTTCTACACAACACGAACTGAACGAAATCGATTTTGCAAAGTAAAACTAAAACTTAGTGTAGGGTTAGTTCGATTCGTATTGTGTAGATTGTTCAGTTAATTCGTTTACGTTCTTTATCGTCACTTTTACTAAAGCAAACATGTATTTCCATCATGGTCGATATGTTTACCTTTTTGTCAAGTGGTCGCTAATTTCAGAATTTAAAAATGTCACCTTCCACCAAAAAATAAAAACATCTAAAAAAATTGCAAATTTAAAAGTAAGTATGTTTAAAACAGATGAAAACTAACTTAGATGTGTAAAGATAAAATATGCTACCAGCCAATGTTCCCGTCCCAAAATTGAGAAACCATTCGATTATACATCTCGATTTACCGCAAACCGGACAGGAAGTAGGTGCTCGGTTTACGTTAAATTTTGATAGGAAAGTGATCCTCTACCTAAAAATCTATTCTATTTATTTTATATTTTTTACATTTCTTTTTTACGGGTATATTTTTCGGCTGTTTATAGTTGTCAAAAAAGTAGAATTTGATGTATTAAACTTAAACTTTGATGGTTAAACTTAAATGAGTATCGTATTAAATCTCAACCAACTTGAGCAAGTTGAATCATACACGTAAAATACCGAAATCAAAACGTATTTGGTACTATTTTAGCATTTCTATCGCATGTGGGGGGATGTGTTCGCTTAACAAAAACAAAAACTAAACTGTACCTCGATTAATTAAGTGTTTGAATTGCTGGCGGACATTGTTATGTGTATTTGTTTTTATAAAAATGTATATAAAACAGATATTATTGAAATTAACCAATAGTAATGGTAATAACTTTATACAACATCTCATAGAAAGGAATAATCGCGAATAATATTTTTTATTTATTCGCGTATGAAGAAATCCTTCTTGAGCAAGGCAATGTTTAATTTATTTGGATAGCAGGATTTTTTACAAGTAATATAGTAAATAAAATAAAAGTAAAACACCCAGACATTTATATTCAGAAATCTAATATTATATTCTCTGATAAATAATTCAAGTAAACATTTTTGTTTAGTCACACTATTTATTTTACTTATTAGAATGATTGTGTTATTTTTGTTATTGACGTAAGAGGCAATAGAGAAAATAATGTTATTATATTGTTGCGAAAGAATTACCACACGCCGTATCTGCAAAATTAAGTAAATTAAAGCTGTGTATCTTATTTAAAGAAGTCTGTGAGAAAATATATCGTCGGAAATAAGGAATAGAAATAGAAATTGAAAAACTCAACATCCGAAATAGATTTCCTGTGAGCTGACACATGGCGAGTGTCGTTACCAAAAACCTTTAATTATCAAGCAGCTAGAATTTCAGAAAAAAATTCCCAGAATCATAGAATATACCTGTGCGGTAAAAATCTGTCCCATCTAAACACGAATGCCCTCAAAGGGTGATGTGTCAGTAGTACATTTACAGGAATGGAATATTGTTGACACCCTCTGTGTCGAGGTTCTCTAAATGTTAAGTGAAATAGATTTGCATTCGGTAATATTCCTATTATGGTTGAATTTACAGGTGGAAAATATCGATATTACTTCATGCATATATATATATATACATATATATATATATATATATATATATATATATATATTGCAAATTAACATACACATATATATAACAAAGTTATACATATATATATAACAAAGTTATACATATATATAACAAAGTTATACATATATATAACAATGTAATACACATATATAACAAACTCATAAACATATATGTAACAAAGTCATATACATATAACAACTATATATACATATAATAAATTTATATACACATATATATAACAAATTTATATACACATATATATAACAAATTTATATACACATATATATAACAAATTTATATACATATATATAACAAATTTATATACATATATATATTACAATGTGACGGTGGTAAAGTGGATAATGACGCAAATGTACAACTTGGGTGGGCAATGTTCGAATCCAGTCGATTCCATAATACCACATTCACTTAGGGGTTTTGGCAATCATTACCTGGTCCCTCCTGCAAAAATGCCGACAACAGAACAAGCCGGTCAAAAAAGTTATACGATACTTATTCATACGAATTTACTTATATATATATATATATATATATATATATATATATATTAGTGCCAAGTTATATTCATATACTCTTATATTACAAAGTTATATACACACGCACACACACATTATATATATATATATATATATATATATATTAGAGTATCGTGTTTACGTTTGCTTCATGTTTAGATGTTTATTAATATGTATATGTAATAGGTCAACGGAAAGTTGAGTGTAATTACGTCGATAGACAGGAACTCCGTTTCGCGCAAGTAACAATAACCACAAGAAAGCGTCAAGGACAACAATATCTACTTACTTGTGGCAAGACATTACAACTTAGCAAACTACACAATAAAAAACATAAAATGCATATTATAACACACATGTTTCCATTCAACACAGCACTGCAGAAAGAACAAAATAAAATAGATCTACCATTTAAATTCCCAGACCAGGAAAATAAACTTAGATATCGGTACTTTTAGTCTCTAAAAACCTTTTTCACCCCACCACTAATAAACAGGCTTTTAAAATATAGATATACGCATCACATTATCAATCTAATTCAAACACTGCTAATTTAACTAATTTCTCAAACACACGCACACTGACACACATACATAACTTTTACTTCCTAAACTAGATATAAACAAGTGCGAACAACATAGAAAATATATAAGTTAACAGACATATATATATATATATATATATATATATATATATATATATATATATTGATGTACATATTTGTGTGTATATATATAGACACACTTGCTAATCACAGAATTTCAATTTTTGATATAGACCCCTAAAAATATTGGCTATCAGACAATTACCCCTACCCACAACAGATAATTAGATTTATCTAGTGAACATTTGTTTCCACTTTCTTTTTCTTTCTTTTCCTTTTCTCCTACCTACCGGATGTGTATGAGACAGCCCACCCTACAGAAAATAACGCCGGCGTTCAAAGAGAACAATCCCCTACCTACAGCGAAACAAACAATATATATATAATTTATTAACAGCGAATACTTGAATTTATCAGAGACCGGGTTGCTTTAAATATTTTTATAAGCCCATCACCAAATATATGAAGCATAAATTAGGAACAAAAACAAGAACTGGCTCGCGTTGATTCGTGTAGTACGGTTGGTCTATTTCAACAATGTATCTCAATGACGATACGGAAAGAGGGTTGATGAAGACGAATATGAGTGTTGTGTCAATAAAACCTAAGACTACTTAGTAAGAGTGAAACTGCTTGATAATAAACCGAATATCAAGATGTACATCATTTCATTCAGCCTAATATTTTTAAGCATATGTTAATACAACAGTATAGCACATGAATAAAGTATTTGTTGTAATAGATTATTCCTATCGGTTTCATCCTCTTAGAAATATTATCGAAAATGCTATCCTATTAGCACTTTATGAGTTGAAATTCGTAACATATATATATATATATATATATATATATATATAATCAACACAATATTCGGAATTTCAAAATGCATTCATCCAGGCATTTCCAGACCAGTGACTTTGCCATAAAGGAATAGTTATTAAAAAACGGGTCCTGTACTGCAGAAACGCTCTACACACCACCTGAAAATATTATAAGCCGTAGTTATATATATATATATATATATATATATATATATATATATATATATATACGTGCTGCGACCGTCTTTGTATACATAAGAAGAATATTCCCACAATCTTAAGTTGATGAAAACTTATATTTAAGGATATTTATAGCAAATATGTAGTCAGATATTTTATATATATATATATATATATATATATATATATATATATATATATATATTATATGTCATTCAGTTTAGGCAATAAGAGACACATTTTCTTTAATACATTAAACACCATATAATTGATCAGAGTACAAAACCTCGAAGCCGTGGCCTATTATAGATTTAATATATATAAGAATAATAAAAAACTCGATAAAGATAATATTTTTCAACTTTAACTGGCCTCTTTCATGTCTGGAATAGGGATACAATTTTCACATTCCATCTTTTATTAAAAACATCGCGAAAGTCTTCAACAGATACGACGCCGGATTTAACATTTCACCACTTTCTGTACCCCTGACCAGAATGATAAAAGGAGAAAAAAAGAAACACAAATAAAAAAGGATAATGAGGAAGTCGAACAGTAGAATGAAGACTGATAAATGCGGATGCACTAAGGGTTTGGTATCAAAGTTCATCTCACACCCATATACCAAAATTAGGGGAAGTCAAATTGGGTGTACTTAATTACCCTAAAAGGTTCTTAATTGTCAGTCTGAAATATACAAAAATATACGTAATTACTCATATCGAAACATACTGAATACAGTCGCCAACCACGATTTAAGGTAAGGTGCACTATAGAGGAAAGCAAATCAAACAGCCCGACGCTACCATATGTTAAGGGTGATATGCCATAGTTAAACAATACCTCAAAATATATCATAGAAGAATAAAACAATTTTTGAATGTTAAAAATTCAGATAATATAATAGGAATTGGAAGATACCAAACTACAAAATACTAAAGAAGGCAAGACATGTTAAATAATCGGTTGTCTCAAAATTAGGATTCTTATTGGTTTCATTCATGCAAAAACTGTATTAATAACATTGAAATTTTAATATGAAGTATTGTCAATTATTTATTCATATTTTACTCATATTTCTTTAATTTTTATTGTTTTTAATCACAGAAAAAAATCTATGTAAGTCCGACAACAATAACTTGCTAGTTAAATGATAAAATGCGATTTCCCATAGTTTGGGCTGCAACAATGAAAAACAACTAGAAATTAAACTAGTAAAAATTAATTGATAATGAATGACAATGTCTCATCCAATAAGATGGCTTAAATCTAAGTTTTTTGTTTCTTAAAGATAATAATTTTTCTAACATATTTTTAATATTAAAGTTTGAACTGATTCAAATATTATATAAAATCACAAACATTTTCAAACCCAATAGAAGTGTAATCAAAAAGCATTCTGTATTTCGTATTTTCACGTACAGCAGTTTTTTATACTCTTATTTGTCTTATGTTTTCCATTTTTCATTATTTTTTACATTTTAATAAATGTAAAACATAATGAAAAATGGAAAACATAAGACAAATAAGAGTATACAAAACTAAAAGAATATAGAAGAAAAAAGGAGCAAAAAGAGTTAAAATGAAAAAAATTGAATTGAAAAAGAGGAAAGCGTGAAAAAAATTAAAAATTAAAGTTGACAAAAAGAAAAAAAAATTGAAGAAATATGAAACAATGAGAAAAATTGAAAACGTTTAAAAATGAAAAAGTAACAACAATTTAAAAAATAGGTAAATGAAACAAATATGAGACAAAATTAAAATAATTCTAACAAAAATGATTATAAACACGTATTGGCTCTATAACTATTGGTTAAAATTGCATCAAACGTGGCATAAAGAACACTTGATATATTATTTTGCAATTGTAAAGCGGATGCTTATCGGTGAAATGAACAGACAAGAAAGTAGGAGTACTAAATAGAGAAAAATGTTAAATAATATATCAACAGATAAATAAATTAATGTTTTCAAAATCATAGATGTATATCTCTATTTCGCGTTTTCAGATTGAGGAAATTTGAAATATCTAGAAAAAAAATAAAATGTCTAAAAATTTAAATAAATGAAGACGGTGAAAAAATTCACAGAATAAAAAAGTGAAAGAAATGTTGGGCAAAAGTAAAAGACTTCTAATAAAAACAAATATAAACACCTATTGGCTCCATAACTATTAGTTAGAGTGCATCAAATGTGACATAAAGAGCAATTAATATGCTAGATGTAATCTGTAATTAACGGAGATTTGGTATATTTTGTTTGAAACTGAAACTATACTATTACTATAGATTAAAAAGTTCATTCTTTTTTTTGAAGCACCCGAATTAAATTTAGTAATATGGGGTGAGGTAAATAAATACAATCGAAGCATTTTAAAGATGCGATATTAATTTTATTTTAAAATAAAATAAAATCGAAACCGATTTAGTTTATAAACTTTCATTTTAGTTTATAGTATACAGATTATTTCGCCAATTAAAATTGGCCTCATCAGTGTTTATATAGATCCGATCTTATTGGATTGCCAGCCTATGTTGGTGTGAACTGGCGTATGGGATGTTGTTTTTTTCTCGTATGAAATCACGCGTATCCGCGAATTGGATATAGATTCAAAAGTTCATACTTTTCAAAAAAAAAAAAATGAACTTTTTAATCTATATACTATTACTATTTGTATGCTAAATTCAGTTTACAATACTAATTCAAACTAATGTTATATCTTTCAATGCTCAATTTTGTATCTTAGTATCTGTTGCCATGCATAGCATTTTACTAGCCATTATATTCTCCTTTTTAGGTGGATATGTAATATATATCCTTTTGTAATGATACGATCGTATCAGGCATTACCGCCACCTTTGAAGGACAACGTAGTAAATGTTCGTTCGTCATATATACTAAAATAAATGTTATCAGAGGGAGAATATTATTAATAATACTAACCATAATAGTAAAATACAGATACCAATTCGACCAGAGCTAGACTAAAAGTGGGATTATGACTAGTACGTGTAAAGAATATTAAGATTAAACATGGCGGTTTAAAACACTTTTATTAGATTTTTATTATTTTATAATTCTAAAGTATCTTTGTTGTTTTGCTTTTTCTAAGCAATAATTAAGTTAATGATTGTCGATGCTGGCACCATGCTAATTATTGCTGGCGAAACAGATAAATGCTCTAGTCAAGCCAGTCAATAAAGTTTGCACTTAATGACCGTACTAATAATTGTGGTTACAGCGGGAGATTTCAAAGCGAACTTTCTTGAGAGTTTCCTGTAATCAAACCAATAGGCATTCACGCATTAAGAAAATGCGACCAAGACTAGTAGAAAAACATTCCGATTTACTTAACTGTTAAGAAGTTTTAATTCCACACAGTATTTATTTATGACAATGAGAATTTGACACATTACAAATGACCATAATCTCTATTTATATAACGTTAAGTATGTGTATATATTTATATATTATTTATTACTCCTAAAGTAATGATTAAATCATAGAAAATTCAGATACCTCCGATTTTTGTGCAATTTTAACAACAGGTATAAGACATCAATTAATACATATTCTTACTATTTTCAGTTTCTTTTGAGTAGTTCGAACGGATTTAGAAGGTATAATATGTGTACAACCTTCGAGTTGAACATTCAAATATTTCAGATTTGCATTAAATTTGATCCATAGTCATGAGACAACAAATTAAAAAATATGTATAATTTGGGTTATTCGGACTACTCTTCTCATCTTGAGTGTTGTTCTCACAACGTTTCGGACGATGAAACCCCCGACCCATTTCAAGTGCATCTTTTCGAACTCTGGAATATTTCTGTCGAACGAGGGAATCTGGACGGACTTTCGAAAGAAAACTTTTAATTAATCCACGGGGGTAGCATGCTCTCGTTCCTTCAGCTATGACTTGGGGAAGTCTTAAGTAATTCGCAACTCTTCGTATCGCCCGCACCATGGATTGAACCTTCAGATGACTATCACTTAGAACTGAATTTTACTTAGTACTATAGCCACTGCAGCACAGGTCCTTGCGGACTCGTGACGACAATGCCTGACTAAGTAGACCTAGTATACTTGCGACAATGACTTGCTCAGCAGACCTAGTATAGAATTTAATAGAATATAGGAAGCATTCGTTATAAATAATAGATAAGGTTACAATACACACACACACACAATTATATGTAGTAATAAAAGTAGTGATATATAATAATAAGTAGTAAGATTGCACATTAAAACAAGAAAAGGTTTAAGGCTCCCAAAATTGATACGAGTATTGTCCGCAAGGATCCGTGGCGCAGTGGATATATTTCTAAGTGAAATATATATATATGGTTCAGAGTTGTTAGTGGAAGTTTCCTTGATTTAAAAAAAAATTTGTGTACTAATGAGAAACCATTCATCAATACCCAAATGCCATTCGAGGATAAGGATAATGAGGTTGCCCGGTTGAGGATTTGTAACGATTCACCTACCCTGAAAATAACGATAGAATGCTGTAAGTAAGAGAAGAGGACATCCCCCACAAGATTTCGAAGTCGATTTTGTACGCTGTAAAGGCAGTATAGAGTGCATGTAGCGGCAAATCTACAGATGTGGAAACAGTACTCCATCTTAGGACTTAGCTGATTCTTAAACAGGTGGAGGATTGCATCAGGAGTTATATACTTTCTAATACGATAAACTGATCCAACCATTTTTCCGGCGATCTTAGCAACGAATTTGATGCAAGTGTTCTATTTGAGGTCTTTAGTAAAAATTAGTCCTAGAAGCTTATCAAAGCAAGGGACTTCCCCAAAGAGAAAGCCATGCATTTTAACTTGGGCAAAGTGTGGGTACGAGCGTTGGTGGTGAAAGGAGAGAAGCTTGGTTTTAGAGATGTTAAAGTAATCAGTCACTTTTTACCCGTTGCAAGATGTGCTCGAAGTCTGACGAGAGAAAATCAGCAAGAACTTGATCATTAATGCTCTTTGAAGTGCTGCCATATATGGGTGTGTCATCTGCATATATGTCACTGAATGATCCTAGAATGTGATTTTAGGATTATTGATGAATATTAGGATAAAAAGCAGACCTTTCTGCCAAACCCCATCAAAGGCCTTTTATATGTTAAGAGCTATTGCCTTAGAAACGAATCCTCCGACAAGTAATTCACTGATCCTGTGTGATATTACAGTCACACATCAGCTGTTGATCTTGCAGGACGACATCCATATTGGTTGTAACTGAGTAGATTGTTTTTGCTGAGATAATTGAAAACTTCTTGATTAATCAGAGATTCAAACCACTTATTAATGACGCACAAGAGAGTGATTGGTCCGTACTGAAATGCAGAAGACCCATCTCCAGTATTTATTTTTAATCAACAAATTAACGTAGTTTTCCAGGTTGATTGGAAGAATTTCTCCTTTAATCAACGATTAAACAGCTTTGTAAAAATAGGAGCTAGTGTTACATAACGAAGAGCATGTTTGAATGGAAAATGTTGAGTCACACTTTTAAGAGTCAGAGGTTGCGGAAGTCGCTAAACCACGAAATTTCCGGGCGAAGATTTTCGTTCTCTTTGGCTGGCGAGACTTCAAGCAGAGAATACGTGTTACATTCCTTAAGAATTTGAACTCGCTTTGAAATCTGGTCTCTCGTCTACTTTAAGTGAAATGTATAAACAAAGATAACTTCGTATTATTTCGATTATTCAAACTACTGTACTCATCTTGGATGTTATTCTCACAACGTTTCGGCCGATGTAACCTCCGACCTTCTTCAGGTGTATCTTGTCAAACTCGAGAATCTTTTTGTCGAACTCAATAATATGTACGGAATTTTGAACGGACGCCTTTATTTAACCCATGAGGGTAGCTTGCTCTCATTCTGTCAACGAGAACCGGGTAGAAGTCCTAGGTAATCTGTAACTTCTACTTGGTCAGGGCTGACGGGACAAGGACAAGCTAATCCCGTGGATTAAATAAAGCGTTCTGTTCGAAATTCCATATAGATTCCCGAGTTCGCAAGAAGATTACCGAGTTCGACAAAGTACACCTGAAGAACGTGAGGTTATATTGGCCGAAACGTTGTGAGACCATCCAAGATGAGAACAGTAGTTGGAATAATAAAATAATACAAATTGTCAATCCTTATCTAAAAAGAGACAACTTCATTTTATTTTGTGATGCATTCTAAGAGTTTATCTTGAGGCTATGCGAGTCTGTATTTTCTTATTCACAAAACATTTACTAATACTTTAAATTTTGCAGTTTCAATTAATACAAACAAAGCAATTAGAAAATGTTGCGAACGCTTTCATGTGCCGGTGACAACACCCGAACGAGACGATCACCACAACACGCCATCTACACAAATGATTCAAAGGAAAATATATCAGTCGAAAACAAATAATATACTGTACGGTGTCCCATAGCTGCCGGTGATGCCATGGGTGCGAGTACTGCCATAGCTACCGAAACTGTTAGCATCATTGGCTGGCGGCTTATGAGGACAGAATATAGCAAGTGCAATCGCGCGTTGTATGAAAATAAAAACTGTTATAGGGGCGAGATTTATATGGGACTACCTAGATGTGAACTACTAGGGCGACCATTGTTGTTATCTTTATATAAGGATAACAATGGTCGCCCTAGCAGTTCACAGTGTGTAGATCAATTAAGTAGAAACAATTTTTTAAAATCCAGTTGCCAGAGAACTGAAAAGAAATATAGAACATGAACATAATTACTGCAATACGAATAATTGTCGAAACGCTAGGAACAGTTCCGACTAACATAAAATAAATAACTAGGATAAATTGGAATCAAAGAAAATCCTCGAGTGTGATAACCCACCCACATAACCAAGTAACGCCGACCAACCACCGGTAGGTTGAAATAGACGTAGAACTAAAATATAGAATCTAAAATCAGACCATCTTAAAAAATGGTGGCACCAGCCTCGATTGGTACCACATAAAATGGTTGTGAAGGAGGATGGAAAGAACGATGGGGGAAAGCACAATCCAGACTGAAAAGGGTGTAGAGAGTGCCGGAAACTTGGGGAGGCTTATTGCCACTCAAATTCCAGAGAGAACAAAACGGTCGCTATCAGGGAAATCAATGGTAAGGGGCAATTGCGATAGCACAAAGTGATTTTCGACGGTTACCAAAAGTGTCGGAGAGTTCTGGAAATCTGAAAAGATTTGTTGTCACTCAGAATCCAGGGAACGGCAAATATTATACCTAATTAGCAAACTCCTAGTGAGTAAATAAATAAATAATAAGAATAATAATAAAAGGGAACTGAAATTGCAAAATGTCTGATAAACTGTGCCCCCCTTCCAAAAGAGCATCAGCCTCGGCTGATACCAGACAAAATAGCTGTGATGGGTCAAAGAGAGTGGAAAGACCAAGGAGGCAGAGCACTAACCGTTCGCAACTGGAAGAGTGTGGAGAGTACTGAGACCTTGGGAATGCTTATTGCCACCCATATCCCAGTGAAAAATGATGGTTGTTGCCAGCGAGAAATCACTGGTAAACGGTTGTTGCGATAACACAAAGTCATTTACAAAGATTATCGAAAGAGATGAAGAGTACTGGAAATCTGGGGAGGCTTGTTGTCACTCAGACTCCAAGAAACACCACTGGTTATTATCAGTTAGTAATCTCTGATGATAACCTGTGTGAGAACTCCTAGTGAGTAATAATAAATACTACTACTACTACTAATAATAATAATAATAATTAGAACAGCTTACTTCCTATAAAAAGTTGTGTCTATGTCAAATGTATATACGTGTGTGTGGGGGGGGGTAGAAGCGTGCAGTATAACATATCATGGCGCTATTTCTGACTACGTCTCTGGTTGAGATTTAAGAAGCAAATCTCAAAATATGTAATACTGGTACTTATAATAATGATCTATATCATAATGTATAAATTTTGTATGGATGTTTGCCTGTTTGTTGGTCACTTGCAGGCTATTCGACTGAATTGCACTTAATTTATCATGAAGCATCCTTGCAATGCCGGGTGTATCTGAGAGCGAGTGTAACAATGTTCAAATTGCTATTGTTATTCTTACTACTATAGACACTATAGACACCACTGAACAGAATTTCACCGATGTTGACACGAAGAAGAGTAAAATGATACTACTACTAGTAGTAATGATAATAATAATAATAATAACAACAACAACAAGCCGCGCGTGCGGGGTCCCCCTCTATATGTGACTCGATGTGGCGAGTGTAAAATGCAATAAATTTGGGCAATTTGGGGCATTTTTGATCCCCTGGGGGCGAGAACCAGAATTTTTCTGAGGTCAAGGATGCTCATTTTATATCCAGAATAATTACCTCTACATTATGGCCAAGTTTCAGAACAATTGAATAAATGGATCAAACGTTATGGGAGAAAAGGGTCATTTTTGCCATTTTGGGGTCTTTTGACCCCCTGGGGGCGCGGACCAGATGTTTTCCAAGGTCAGCGATAATTATTTTCTATTAGGAACAATTGCCTCCACATTTTGGCCAAGTTTCAGAGAAATTGAATGGATGGATGAAAAGTTATGGGGCAACAAATGTCATTTTTTGCCATTTTGGGGCCTTTAGACACCCTGAGGGGCTAACCAGATTTTTATCAAAAATCGTAGAATGTCACTTTCTAACCTGACCAAAGTTACAACTTCATGCAAAATTTCAGAGAAATTCAATGGATGGTTGCGGAGAAAAATCCGGACGGACGGACGGACTTGACTCAAAACATAAGTCCCCCGATTTTATAAATCGGGGGACCAATAATCTGTTACTAATTGAGATTTGGTATCTGTCTGAAGCGAACACTATTACTTCTATTGATTTACAATTACACTATCTTGTAATGCTCAATTCAGAGGGGAGGCTACTATACTATTTCAGACTATTGTACTTTCAATACTCAATTCAAGCGGGTAGTTTACTATCTGTATTTTTTCTGTTGTCAGGAGACCATCGCCAAAGCATTACCTCCTTATTTTCTATAGTATTTGTTTTGTGATCATGATTACCTTCTTTTATTTTGGTTGGTGGTAGTAATATACTAGCAAAATAATGAACATTAATAGCCTTCAAAACTATTTGACATAATTTCAAATTTGACACGAAGCACCAAGTATGTAATTACTATTATTACTAATAATAATGCAACTCAAAGAGTTAGACTACTTTCCCTGGAAAAAGGTATGAAACAACATTTCAGTCAATTTAGCATGCAGTGCGAATCCTCAGAAGTTGAAATAATAATAATAATAATAATAATAATAATAATAATAATAATAATAATAATAATAATAAATATACACTATAAATCTCTTGATTATAATGACACAACTTTGGCATAAATAGTCCATGATGAGCTGAATATAATACAATAATGAATCCTAATAAAGTATACTTAAATAAAGAACCAACTGCCCTCGGCAGAAGCAGATAAAAAGCCGACTAAGGAGCTGATTTTTTTACTGAATAATACAACAAAATATTATATTCATTAATGGATATTTGGTATCTGTCTGAAGCCGAAATGACTATTTCTATTATTTAATGTTCAATTCATTTTACTATACCATTTCAAACTAATGCACTATTTGCCAATGCTCAACTGGGGGGGGGGGGGTAGTGCAACATCTATGCTGTTTTCATAACATTCTCTTAGGCATTTCTTACTCCTTTTTGAGTGAAAACGTAACATCTTTTCAGGAAATACTTTTTTCTGTTTTTTTCGGGGAAGAGTGTAATGTAGTAGCTGTTCTGTTGTGATGGGAGCATCCTTCCACGTCATACTCCTTCCTCTGGGTGGAACATCATAGTATATGTTCATTCGTCATATACATTAGCAGAAATATACGACCGTAGGGAGCATATTCTTGCTAACAGTCGATAACAAACAAGATATCTCACAGTCTCTTGTAAGATAACCTAAATACAGATATAAATCTACTTTAGAAAAGTTTTCAGACATTCAAAAAATCTTTCTTTGAAATTTACGGTTTTTATTGACTCTCATAAAGCTGGATTTATGTTATTCGAACATGGAACGGGTGAGAAATATTTTTTTAATGGTTTTGTTTGTCTCTTGTTTTCAGGATCAAAGTACAACGTCCTCACGACATTCACAGATCATCTTGTTCATGTCGGAGGAAAATAGCATAATAAAACAAGTCCTCTTCCGTTGGACTGGATCTTTCCATTTTAATAACGCATAAAAAATAATGTCACATATCGGATTTCTCTGAGCCATGCTGAGCTGATTCGAACGGTGGAAGATCTGTAAGAAGTTAAGTGCTACATTGATAAAATGAACTGGTAAGCTAGGCCCGTTTTGTCAGTATTTGTTTATATATATGCTTACAGTGTCGATAGACAATAGAAATCCCCGTAAATATTGCCTGAGCGGTGAGTATAGTGAAACAAAGGTCGCGTAATCCCGAACTACACAGAATCGGTTGAGTTCAGTAGCAAATAGAAGTTGAAGATGACTGCAAACAACTGGTGTTGTTTATGAGCCTCCCTTCTTCTAGACTAGTTGCACAATCAGGGCTTGGAGATCTAGTCAATTTTTCTTATTTAATACATAGCTTGAGGGTGGATATATGTGTTCATAGCTTTCCCAAGAGTACTAGTTAAAGTGTTCTAGGAGCCCCGACAATTCGCACTAGTTATAGTTTATATATATATATATATATATATATATATATATATATATATATATATTACTAGATGTCTCGAATATATCATCCAACTATATGTATGATACTTCTGCAGTTTATGGACCGTGCTGAAATAGTAACGTTATTACTTAGAAACCCATTCTTAACATGGGGAGGAGGGCTTTGTTAACTATTTTGTACTTTCACCTATTTTTTTTATAAACAGAAGATACCGTAAAATATGAATTTAACTTGAAAATCCTATCTAAAATATAGCACGGTCTGTAAACTGCAGACTTATTATATTTGTAAATGTCAAGAAAAATTAATTATTTAAAAAGGTTTAAGTTTTATTAATATTACTAGAATCATGTGGCATAATTTTGCTAATATATATATAACGAACGAATATATACCATACTGCTCCCCAAAGGAGGAAGTAATGCCTGTGAGATTGTATTATAACAAAAGAACAGCTTCTGCAATACACCCCCTCAAAGGCGAAGATTGTAGCATTACAACAAAACAGATACTACACTACCCACCTTAATTTAGCATTAAACGATAGTACATATTATTAACCTTGTTTGCCAGGAAGTAAGACACAGAGTCATTTGTGGTTTTAAGAAGTCGGCGCAGTAGGATAAGCAAAATCTGACGAAAATGCCTGAGCAGCCCCGCCGGTATTCCCTGGTTATAGCGCATCAGGATACTAGCAAAAAACTAATAATTTCTCAAAGAAAATGTAAAGCTTGGGATGGTGTACCTTCTAGGACTGAACAAAACAGTATTTTAACAGCAACAAAGCCACTGTCAAACTGATGCGTGTCATAATTCTAGTCTGAAATAGTATTGCATACTGAATTGGGAACTAAAATATAGTAATAGTACAGTTTCGGCTACAGACAGACAGATACCAAATCTCCGTTATCAATAGATTTATTTTATGAGTGAAGTAGTTTTAGTATTTTTAAAATAATTTTAATACGTTTGGTTAAATTATGAAAAAAAAATTTCTATTTTTAATAAGTTTCTCTATTTATTATTATTTTTGTTTGTATTAGTAAAAATCTTTACTAGTTGGGTACAAAATTAGCCGAAAAGAAATCCGTCGTCATTTCACAGTAGTGTCGTCTCAGACGAACGACAATAACCTCTACCCTCGAAGGAGGAGGTAATGTCTGGAAAGTGCACCTGCTATGACGGAGTCGGAATATACAATATTCGGAAAACAAGGGTCTAGTGGTTCAAGGCAGCTTCTAGGTTCCCAGAATGATATAGATAGACGTCCATTTAAAAAAAAAACAATGTTTCAAACATGAAAAGATATAAAAAATGTTAGTATCCTTAAAAAGGTCGTATCAATGTATTGACAAACAAAATCGTTGCACAGCTAAAGAGAGCGCAAGTTTCATTAAAAAATAACTTTTTTAAAACATAACATTTGATGTGGAGACTTTTTTCCTCTTTTTCTTTTTCTCTTGATGCATTAAAAAAGAAACAGAACGAAAAGGTTCACAGAAGAAATTAAACCAGTCCGCCATAGTAGTAGTTGTAATAGTAGTAGTTGTAATAGTAGTAGTTGTAATAGTAGTACTAATCTGCGATAGGGGAAACTGAGAAGCTGACAGAGAGTATCAGTAGTCTATTTTATTATTGCCTTTTAAGAAAGAGAAATAGAAAGAACAAGAAGATTGGAAGGAAAGAAAAAGAAAGCATATAAAATAAGAGCGGGAGAGGAGTAAAACATAGTGATGGGGGGTAGTGAATTAGCAAGGCGTAGTAATAAATGGGTTACTTGATTTTTTAATTGAAAACAACGGCTAATTAGATAAATTAAGATGAAAGCATTTTCGAACATAACCCAAAACTCACGAATATATTAATGTGGTGTGGGTGATTTAACTATATAGAAAAAAATTAAGAGAACACGGTGATTAACTCAGTTTTATAATAGATATAAATAAATATATGTATATTTACTATATGTATATATATATATATATACTATATGTATACTATATATATGTATGTATATATGTACTGGGTTAAATAGAAAGGCAGAATATTTTGATTGGCCATATCATTCTTAATAAAAAGGTGCAATGCAATAAGGACTGTTGCAATAATATCCAGGATATTTGATGTTTGTAGATTTCCGTTCATTTGGACCTTCTTGCCATAACACAATTTTGCAACTTCTCATTTTCTTTAAACCTGGCCGTATGTTTTTTTTTATTGATCCGGCCTCATATGAAATGTCAATAGAAATCAATAAATAACGCACAAAGAAAAATGCATCTTGTCGAAGCTCCCATCATGTAAATTAAGAAGTCTATCTTCATATGTGTGGTTAGATGATTGCAACTTTGTATCCTTAGATGATTGAAAGGGGGTCAACAATAAAATTAATAATCCTCACATATTTTTTACAAATAATAAACACGTATATATATATATATATATATATATATGATATATCCTATACATAAAGTAAAGTAAGAGGTTCCCCTATTTCATTTAGCAGAATAGATTCATACACAAATGCTACATGTTTCCCAATCTATTTTCAGTTCAAATTTCTCCGTGTCACGAAAATAATTCCATTTTCAATAACATTAATCGCTTTAACTATTTAGTCCGGTTCGATATTTCAGTTTTTCCTCCTTTAACTAAGAACATCTATTACAACAAGAACCAAATACATCGTGGTCACTTACAGAGGTTTTGCCTCACCGGTCCAGAACGCTACGCATGCGCATTATAGTAATAATCTATTACATTTTTAACTTTAATAGGAGTTAAAAATGCTTATTTTAATAATTACTTAGCTTAATCAAAAATCAAATAGTTCATAGTCTTCATTCTTAAATTAGTTGTAAAATACTGGTTACATTTAAAATGAAAATATTATGCGAATTTATTACTTTTACAATTACGTTCTTTTTTCTGTATTCTACGTCATTTGAAGAAATTAAGTCCCCAATGAACGGCGCGTATTCTTTTCTTTTTATGAAAACCAGCACTCTTAATATAAACCTCTTATTATTTTTAAAATTTAATAGTTAAAAACTTAAGTAACGACGACGTCCGATAGATTTACAAATATTATTTTGTTAAAAGAAAAATATGTTGATTTTATCAACGCGGAGGGGAGGAATGCAAAATTCTAAGCCGGCAGACAAGACACATTTACTTCGATTCGTATAATTCGTTGCGAAGTAAATATCTTCTACTTTGGGCTTTGGTTTGGAAGGAATTTTCTTTGTTTGACAAACTTCGCTTTTCAAAGTTTTTGTCTAATGGCGATATTTTCACCCTCAGCAAAACAACTTCATATAATAAATATTTGCAGAATTTGATTACCAAGACGTTCTGGACTAGAGCATATTCGGATAAATATAAATTTAATTATTCGTCTTATGCTCTATCCAATACTGAAAAGTCTGTCTTGTCTGCCGGCTTAGAATTTTGCATTCCTCCCCTCCGCGTTGATAAAAATCAACATATTCAGTAAGATTGAACCATTATATTCCCAACTAAGAAAACATTCGCCTATTTCCACTAATGAATTAACTAGCGTTAAAATCCAGTTGGGTGAATTAGGCCGGAGGTTTTCTGCTATACGTACTAAATCAAGCGATTGTATTTGGCAGAAAAATCATTTTGAAACTGCGAAATTACTTAAGTCGAACTCTGATATTTATATCACTCGTCCAGACAAAGGATCAGGCGTTGTTATCCTGAACCAAGTTGATTATATCTCCAACTTGTGTAACATTTTGGATGATAAAATACATTTTTCAAGATAGATGGTTTGAGCCATGATGACACTTTTCGTATGGAAATAAAAATCCAGAAAAGGCTTCTTCAACTTTATAAAAGCAAGTTTATTTCTACAGAGATTTATGAGAGAATACGACCTATCGGCTCTCAAAGGCCTAGAATGTACGGCTTACCCAAGGTTCATAAACCCAACATTCCTTTACGGCCTATTCTATCAATGTTAGGTTCTGCACAACATGCACTTGGTAAATAGTTAGTTGATATTGTTAATCCCGTACTTACTTTTTATTCAGCCTATTGTATCTCTGATTCCTTTCAAGTTGTGTCTTATATACACAAATTATCTCTCTCAAAGGATACCGATTTCTTGGCTTCCTTTGACATTAGTAGTCTGTTTACCAATGTATCATTAGATGAAACCATTGGTATTTGTGCAGATTATCTTTACCGTGACCCCTTAAAATCTCCACAATTTCCTGAACGAAATTTTGTTGAACTGATGGAACTTGCTACTAAATCAGTTTCCTTCAGTTTCAATAATATAATGTATCGGCAAATTGATGGTATATCCATGGGAAGCCCTCTTGGTCCATCGTTAGCCAACATTTTCGTTGGATTTTTGGAAAACCAATTATTTTCCAAAGTAACCAAGCCGGCTTTTTACACACGTTACGTTGATGACACTTTTGTCTGTTTTCCCTCACGGAGTGATGCTGAACAGTTTCTTCGTGACTTGCATCCATAGTTGCAATTCACTATGGAGGCCGAGGATTGTGGTTCCCTGCCATTCTTCGATGTTTTAGTGTCTAGAACTGGTTCATCGTTTAAAAGCTCTGTGTATAGAAAACCAACGTTTACAAATTGGTTTTCCTTCGCCCCAAGATCAAGAAAAATAAATTTTATTAGTACTCTCACTCATCGAGCACTTATGATTTGTTCACCAACACGACTCGATGCAGAA
This sequence comes from Sepiola atlantica, assembly GCA_963556195.1. Taxonomy (NCBI): domain Eukaryota; kingdom Metazoa; phylum Mollusca; class Cephalopoda; order Sepiida; family Sepiolidae; genus Sepiola; species Sepiola atlantica. Next base: position 151,589,575 of record OY744516.1, read on the forward strand.
CTTGGTGAAATTACTAATATTTTTCTTGCTAATGGATATCCCATCAATATCATAAAAAGCACCATATTCGCTTACACAAGGTTTCGAGATCATCCGGGAACTTCCAGGCACAGGAATCAGCCATCAGTAATCACATGGTTAGTACGAATAGTTGTTTTGACAAGTATTCCGATGGGTGGTTTTCTGTTTTACACAGTGCCAGGTCGAACTACCATCTCAATATTATTGAGGCGTTAGTTATTAACAATTCTCGACCTAGCCTGTGTAGAAAAAATATTTTGAAGCATCAGTTGGAGATATTTAATGATTAAAATCCACCATAACGTTAAAAGATTTACTTTTTTTCTCTCAATCGTTTTGCTCCAAATTAAACAATTTTTTTTCTTTCATATCTCATTCGATTTTCTTAGTTTTTAATTTATCACTCTGACGTTTCCTCTTAGAGGATCAGACGATAAGGCCTTAAGGAAAATTTTAGAAATTTTCTTTTTGTCCACCTGCCCGTTTCATTGACTTAAAAAAAAATTTCCTCTGAAATTTATTCTACGATTTTGTTGTACGCGAAATTTTATAATATATATATATATATATATATATATATATATATATGTTCTTCTATGTAAACACAGTTCCAAATCCAGTACGATTCTGATGTTTCTATTTTTTTTAGTTTTCTATGTTCATAGCCCCATAAATGTATAAACTATTTCATTTAATAACGATACAACCTACAGAAAATCAGCATTATACGTAGCATATTGTTGGAAATATATTCTGTGTTTTACTTCATTATACAAGTCAACGGATTCATCATCGCCGTGTACACATTGTTTAAGAATGTAAATAAAGAAAAATATATCGTTCACAAAGCAAGAGATGTGAGTAATTCGACCTTGAATTCACCGCTGGTCCGTTGGCCGAATAGTAAACCCGTCTCAAGCTAAAGGCTCTTTCTAGACACAGGTTCGAATCATGTACAGGTCACATTTGTTCCTAGCCCCGGAGATTAATTACATAGTTCATTTAATAACGATATTATTGACGCTAACGCGAATGTCCACTAAGATTCAGCTTCAAACAGAAGATTATTTACGGACAATGCGCGCCCTCTCACGTACTTAATCTTCGCTAGAAGTAAATCGTTTATTATTAAATAATCTATATTTACTGTTGTGATGCACAAAAAAAGGCAAAAATCTGCACCTTTAAATCTACATAACATTCGCGTCCGGCTATTCATGTCGAACTTTTTTGTGCGTGTACATATTAACTGTGCCATTTATTATGCCGTGATCTAAGTAAATAGTAATACGCACATGTGGCCTTTGTCTGACGCAATAATAATGATCAATGTAGAACAGCTTGCGAATTGAATGTCAATATCGTATGTACAAATAATATATATATATATAAATATATATATATATATATATATATATATATATATTATATTATATTTATAAATAAATATAAAGTATTTATTACCTACAGATATCGATGTTTCATGCTTACGCAATCTTCAGTGCAGGAAGTTAATTTCCGACGGTCGGCGGGCTCGAACTCCGATCACAAATCGCCACTGACTCGCAAATTAGCTAATTATTAAGGAGGAATTCAACTTTGTAAATACCAAGTCGTCAGGTATTATTACAACGAGCAGCGAAAGTGATCTACAACAACAAACTGTGTTGGAACTCGCAATGAAGCTATTAGTACTGCTTGTTATTAAACTCACTCAGGGTGCCCGGCCTTAGTAAAGGGGCTTTCAATAATATTTATAAACAAATATTAATTATTTATTACCTACAGACATCGATGTTTATGTATATATATATATATATATATATATATATATATATATATATATATATATATGTATATATATATATATATATATATAACAAGTAAAGGATGAGAATAAAAATTGTTTGAAAAGCTGAAATTTATTTAACAAATCAGAAAAAGAAATCGAGATATGATTAGATCTTTTAAGTCAACAACAAACCGGTGTTAGTACAGCTTGTATCTCACACTTTGTAATTCAAGTGAGCGACAAAAAATAGCGTCCTGGAATACATTGTATCTACGTTAAACATTTTCTAATATTTTACAAGTTTCGTTTTAATTAGGTTTAAATTTAAATTGTTTTTAGTATTTTTCATGTGAAAAGATTAATTTCGAAATGCAATATCTTTGTGTTGTTAACTAAGAGTTGTCTAAATTCAGAGGGAGAACAGTTGGTCTGATTTAAATGCTGGTAAATTGAATTAGAATTTGACATATGCATAGTAAATCCACGATACTCTTTCACGTAGACTTACTATGCATATCGTGGATTCAATTTACCAGCATTTAAATCAGCACAGCTGCTCTCCTGAATTTAGACAACTCTTAGTTAACAACACAAAAATATGAAAATAAGAGATATTAATATTACTTCGAATCTATGGGTAAAATAGCAACTTCTATTCAATAAATGATATTGCATCACATTAACTAATACTCTTAGAAAAGTTATGAATCGATGTGAAATCGTATGATAAACTATTCTTGAAAGCTTTGCTAAGCAACTACTCTGAGATGTAAAACTATAACATCCCCTTGAAACCATGTAGGTCTCTGCAATTGGGCACAAATCATATAACGTCATATCGGGGAATGCCGACGGAGTTGCTCAGGTATATTTTGTAGGCCAGAATGCACTGAACCTAGTGCGCTGGTTTTTCAAAATCCAACATGACATTGTGTCTAACCTTTTGCAGATAAGGTATATAAACATCATTTTCGTAGTAGAGAGGTTTGATTTTTACAAAATATCATTTTTTAAACTTACTTTGAACTTTGGAGCTTAGGTACATACCTCACAATGTTTAAATTGATAAGTATAAACTAACTTTAATCAGTTTACTATAAGATGATAAATAAAAGATAAAATCATGTAAATACATAGATGAAATAAATATGTAGTAGTCGATGTTCGAAGGAGATCAAAGAGAAATGTTAATAATACTCCACTCTATGTTTTATTTTAATAGCATTCATATTTCTTTCTCGGACAGACGAATACCAAATCACCAATACAGAAAAACAAATAATGGCACAGTGTATGTATGTGGTGAAAACAACTTGCCTGTGCGGGTTTTATTTATCTCCCTCCCACGGCGAGAAAATGTGACAAGGTCGGGGGAAGTGTGATTTAAAAAGCCAGCGCCCTAGAAGCCCAGCATTCTGGACGAACAAAAAATTTCTGGGTAGCCCCGTCGGCATCCTCAAACGAGTAGCGATAAACGAACCCTTCTCAAATGGACGAGAAAGTAAAATCTGGTAGGGAGGACCTCCTAGAACTACATAGGACCATACCTCAGCTCGACAGAGATAAGCCACCTCAACAATGTCCTTTACTTTGCGGGTCTGATTTTGGTATGAAGTAACTCCGGAGGCTTGCTGCGTGGGTGGCGAGTCAGATACGTCCTAACATGAAGTACTTCTGCCACATCAAGAGAGGTGCCGATCAGAACACTCTTTCCTGGCTTGACAGAGTACAAAGTCGACTTCCAAATCTAGTCAGATATTATCTCTTCTGTTCCTTACAGCCATTTTCTCACAACGAGACGTTACTACTCTCCTTCTCTCTCTCTCTCTCCCCATCGTTATTTCCATGAAATGTTCTAAACTGAACTCTAATCCCTGGTTACCCCTTGTAAGATATTCACAGCAATAAATCCGTCTTCTACCAAAAAAGAAGACATATTTCCTTCATGTAGCTCACGTCGGGCGAAATTTCCATGAACAGAAACCAAGAAACTAACCAACAAACCGCACACATATATATATATATATATATATATATATATATATATATATATATATATATATATATTATATAAAAACAGGAAAATAAGGATACCTTTAAATTAGAACCTATCATGAAAGAATTGATGCTCGATATACAAGATAAAGCAATTCTATAGACAAGTAAAAGATGTGAATAATAAGTATACAGATACAATATCTATTACGTCATCGTTTCTTTAAGTACACTGAGATTTTAACTCCAGCAACCCCGAGATTCACTTTGAGAGACCATGAAAGAAAGTGTAGGATAATCCATTTATTATATTAATTTGCCTCTTTAGATCTGATTTAGGCATTAATACAATAATCCTATATAAAATTTCCCCTGGAGTGAAAGAAAAAAATCTTTTTCTCTATAGCAATCGTCCGACGCGGTGACTCATCGGTTCCTAAATCTTAAGGACAAATCAAATTTTACTTTTAATTTCATTACTTTCAATATAGATAACTATTACCAATTCATTTCCCTGATTCTCCTTGATAAAGCACTAATTTTTGCGAAGAACAACTCTGATCTTACGAATTTAGAGATTATATTAATAATACTAGCCCGAAGATCCCTGTTTCAATTCGATAATAAATTTTGGAGGAGAAAAAACACACCTAATACTTATGACATAACTATGAGTTCATCGGACTCTTCTAGAGTCACTGATTTGGTAGGTATATACTTATTACGTAGACTTAAGGTTATTCTTGGGCATTTGCAGGATGGATTGTACATAGATGACGCACTTTTTTCCAGAGAGGGACCTAGACTATACAATAAAACCATTAAGAACTTACGTATCTTTTTAAAAAACTTTAGGCTATCACATTAGAACCTGAAAAGAGAACATTCAAGTTCCTTGACTCAACGTTAAACCTTAATTCCGAATTATTTAGCCCTTACCATAAACCCAACCCAACACTATTATACGTTCATAAGTTCTCCAACCACCAAAAATCTATCATTAAATCCATAGTCCCACCAGTTTCCAACAGAATATATAATCTATCTGATAATGAATCAATTTTTTACTACAATTCTAATTTCTACAATAACGCCTTATTAACTCAGCTTACAATGGTGAAATTACATATAAAACCAACTCCATTACCCGAGAAATACTCTTTAGGAATAATTACGATAACATGGCAGTAAACGATAGAAAACAGAAGAATACAACCTTCACTAAGAATAATAATGCCTATAAAAAACAGACTCGGGAACCCGATATACAATGGAAAACAACTTGACCCTCAAATACCTAGACCACATAAACGACTAAGAAGAAAAAGCAACATTTGGTTTAACCCACCCTACAATGTCAATGTTAAAACCAATATCCCTAGAAAATTCTCTAAAATTATTGAAAAATCTTTCAAGCACCTGCATAGATATAGCACGGTCCTAAACAAAACTTCTATTAAAAACGTCTTATTCTTGAATGCCTAACATAGCGCAAACCATACATACGTGCAACGTCAATGGCCGATCACCAAATTGTAAAAACATTTTGACCCTCCCTTCACTAAAAAATTCACCAACATTCAGGAAATCAACCAATTTTAATAAAAGTTTCAGTATTTATTGATCAACGATCACGTAATGTACTGAAACCATTATTTCTGTTTAAATCTTAACGAAAATATATTATTTTCTGAAAACAAAATACATCTTTACTAAAGTTTTATTTTTATTTATTAATAAAAAAGAGCATTTTTTTTCATTTATTTTAATGAAGATAAAGCACTGTAGATGTTTAAAATTAAAAGATTTGTTTAATTATTTCGTATATATTACAAAAAGGCCCTTAAATTCCGTCTTAATAAAATCACTATAACTCAAAGAAAAATCAATTTATTGAATTGGCGAAGTGTTCATTGAATAAAGCATTATTTAATAAATATTTTCACCAAAAAGAATTATATGAGTTTCCGGGAAAATATAAAATGCGATGTAATTATATTTCCTTTTTGCACATAACGCGTTATCATCAGCGTAATATTTTTTTATAATCTTGAAAATAAACAAATAATTGAAAAATTTTAGAATCAGCATCATAACGAAAAAATAATTTTAAAGTTTGGATAATTTCTACTAACGATTGACTTGGAGCGGTATGGTAGCCCTGTTCTGTAATAAACAGGCAGCATTAGCTCACCAAGCACAACTCACTCCCCCCACACCGTCCTCAAAACTTTTTTCAGAAATTCAACAATTTCGTTAATTTCACAATTCATCGTCAGTTATTTGGAAAGATAAAACGTAAGTTTGTATTTGTTTTGTCATTCTTTCATTAATAAATAACTTTAAAAAGATTTAAAATTATTTATTAATAAATAAATAAAATTCAAAATAAATAGCATTCCAATATGACATTTTCTTTTAAAATTGAATTCTACTTATTTATTAATACATTATTTTAATTTTTTAACTTTTTTCAAATGAATATTGTCAGTGTAGTCATTGACTTTAATTTACTTTTTCACACTTAAAATAAAGGAAATACTATTTTAGCTTTATTTTAAAAGAATTAATGTTATCTATTGTTACGACTCATGTAATAAATTCTTACATGTGTCGCAACTATAAATTAGTAATTTATTTTTTAAGAATTAATGTAATTTAAAATTACATTAATTCTTAAAAAATAAATTGAGTAATGTAATTGTTTAAAATTTTAATCAATGATCATGTAAAAATAATTAATAAAATTGACGCAGTTCGCAACGTAAACATTTAAAATAATAACTATTACGGCAGTTCGAGTCTTCCATACTTTGAGATTTTGTAGCCATATTTTCTTTTTACAATTACAACACAGCGAAAAGATGTCCAGAACATAACTTTTATTTTTGTTACTGGATAATTAAGCAATTTTTAGTAAGAAAGAGGTACATTCTTTTGCAGTTAACTCTCTTAAAACATTAATTTAATAATTATCTTTGAAACAGTTCGAGGAAACTCATATCTACTTTTCCAGCGAATTTTAAACATGTTTTATTGAATTTGCAGTTTTAACTGATTTTTCGTTTTTTAGCCGTTTGATAACATTTTTCATTCTATTTTTTTCACACGTAAATATAATTTTTTTCCATTTTTGCACGTACCTAACACACCATTATTACTTTTAACAAGAAAATTAAATCTGCACAATCACTGTAATCCAATATCCCCTTCAAATATTTGTAACTACCAGAAATCTAGAAAATGTCCGCTTAACAATGATTGTATACATAGAGACGTTATATACGTATGCTCTTTGAAACAATTACCTCGCAACGTTAATATACAAAGTAACAACAGTACATGTATACCCCTTTACCTGATAACCCGACACATTCTCAAACCTCACCGCATCACGATACCCAAAATATTACTCTAAAAACCAACCACCTTTTTTACCAGTTAACAACAACATTGCTCGAACTTCTCTACCCCACTTAGTTTCCCTATCAAACAGTTCCAACTTAACCTCTAATCAGAACTTAAGCACATAGACCCAGGGACCACCTACTACTATGAATAACACACCTAATACAATAACCACTCCATATAAATTACATACTTACATAGGAGCCAGTGCCTTATCAATAAAAAAACGCATATCAAACCTCATCTCCTCTTTTAAAAGTAATAACGACCAAAATGCAGGGACTTCCCTACCTAATTTAATTAAAAACTGTAAGCGTAAAAACATCCCATACTCCCTGCACTGGTCGATCTTGAAAATATCAAGGATATTTCACCCTACAATACACTCTGACTAAATATTCAAAATTACATTATATTCGAAGCCCAAATAACATTGCCTCGAAATGACTATAAACTGGCTTATACAATAGTACACCTCCTAGTGATGTTTCCTCAAGTTACAGCACTCACGTGGATACTCCACCAAACTAGATTAATTCTTGTCCTGGAATCCAGTAAGACCAAGAAACCACAAGAAAGACATATAACATAGTTTACTGGTTAATTGGGGATAGTAATATCCTTTATTTCTTTACTAAATCAACGGTTGAGAGGTAAAGATGGAATACTTGGATATCTACGTATCTTATATATAGATCCAGTGTAACCCTAACCCTAAGCCCCAGAAAGAGACCCATTGATTTCTGAGACTTTACGCTGAAGTAAAATGAAAACAAAAAAATAATTACTTTTAAGAGAAGGTTGTTTATATATATATATATATATATACTTGAAATTAACACATATGGAAATATACACAAAACCCTCAATTTAGATCATATAACAAATTCCTAATGAGATAACTATAAAGATCAATCAACAAATTACAAATATTAGCCGCTCAATATTTAGTGGAATATATATATATATATATATATATATATATATATATATATAGATAGAGAGAGAGAGAGAGAGAGAGAGAGAAAGAGAGTGAGAGAGAGTGAGAGAGAGATTGAGAGAGAGATTTCGCCGATTTAAAACATTTTCCAAATCAAGTTTCAAATAAAGAGCATGCACCAAGGTATCATTGTTGTTTACAACTGTTTCAATGCAGCATTCATTTTAAGTCATACAATGAATCATAAAAATGATTAATACTGATTAACACTGATTATTATATATGGATCTGTAAGTAGTAAAGAAGCAGGAAATTCAGGTGAGGAAAGAAGAGTTAATTTAAAAAGATAATTAAATGCATAACATTTTCCCCGCAAGATTATTTCTGTTCATTGACTGCATCTGCTCGATAAACAATTACGAAGCAGATGATTGAATTATCCGCATTTATGAATATACATTACTTACTATTAATACTTTAATGTGGATGGCAACTGCGCGTCTGACGTATTTAGACACACTGGCGCGCGCATGCGCACACACAGAAAGAGCTTAGATCTGTACATCTAAATCTACATTTACGCATGCGCATGTCTATGCATGTCCACTCCTTCCTGTGTGTGCGTATCGACTGCGCCATTTATCATAGTCATTTACGTGAACGGTAATGTGAATATTTGGCCTTTGTCTGTCGTAAATAATGTCCAAGGTAGAACAACAGCTTGCGAATTGCACACCAGTACAGCAGAGACAGCCTGGGGAGCTGATGTATAATATAGAAGAATACCCGTCCCAGGACGGGTAAATTAATTGCGGGAATAGAATAGTTTTGTACAATCTTATGTCCCCTCCGAAGATTAACATCAAAATATAATGCTACTAAACCTTATTTCCTGAATTTTTGTTCCAACTTTGATCAAAATCCATTATTTGATTTGTATTCTAGTAAATGTTTAAAATTTAAGGCTTCTGCTTAAGAGATCTTAAGACAAAATCAAGATTCATGAAGCCTTACTTAAGCGATTATGAATAAAATTTAATGTAAATCTAAAATACTTGGATTTTCAACGGGCAGGTAGTGCTAATATTGTGTTCTCTAAAACCCTTTTAGAACACACCAAAAGAAGCCTGAGGAATATTTATAAATTGATGACTAATACCTATTGTTAAAATTTCACAAGCAGTGGAGTTATCTGAATTTTCATTAAACAGCGTTCATACCTTATTTGCCTCTTAGCATGAAACTAAATTAAACTACATATAGCCCACACTAACAATCCTTACGCTTAAATAGAAAATATATATAGTAAACTATGGAAATATATTTATAGTAATTAAGCTACACAGATGCGTCCGTGTTTCATCCGCGCAGAGAACTGCTAACCTAAGTGTGCAGAAGCCTGACAATTCTCTGGGGGGATGAAACGTGAGCGCTTCTGTGTACCTTAATTGCAATAACTATATTTTTATACATTACTAATAAGCTCTACTCGCGTATATAGCACTGGAACACACTGAAAATGTGTACACAATATATCACATCACGTTATAATATTATACATGTATTCATGATATATATATATATATATATATATATATATATATATATATATATATATATATATATATATATAAATTAGGTCTGTTAGTATTTACCTACCTCAGGGTAAAGTCAATATGTAATGTGGGGTTTTCTATCTTCCCTCAAAGTATCACTCTGGATGGGACAAAAATAAAAATTTCCCCAAGCGAGGATTTTTTTCTGACTAAGGACAAAAAAGGATACTACTCTTTGAATTATTTATTTGCCAAAAAAGGAAACGAATGCAGTTTTCCCCAAATTGGTAAAGAGGCCCTTGAAAGTGTGGAGAATGAGAAATGGGTCGTTTGTCAATCATACTCTTAAATAGACGCATTTTGATCCATTCCTCTAAGCACTGGTGCTTTCATTCTTTTTGCTATCTGTCAATCAATTTGACTTCAGCGGTAACCATAATACCACAGTTTCTCTATGGACAACCCTACTTAAAATATCTCTAAAATCTCTAAAATCAACTGATTGTATATACAAAAGATATTTATCACTTCATTGGAAAAAGAAAGAGCGTAAGACAACAAAAAAACACCCAAAATAGAAGAAAGACAACAGCAAAAATAGAATCAGGGACATGTTAGCAAGACCCTTGTTAGCTTTTCTAAATAGACCGACCACTTTTTCCGATTTTTTTGCACCCATATCAATCTCTAAGTGGGAGTGGGACGTAAGTGGGGGAAAAGAAATAGTGATGATGCATGTCTGTTTGCCTGTCCTGCAATTATAAATAAAACCCTTATATCAAGACCAAACCAACTTCTTTCGATTAAATTTTCACAAGAAATCGTATAATCGAATTTATTTAGTATTAGAGTGTTTTTTTTACAATATTATGGTGGGGTCTGGAATCCTTAACGAATATAAGCGATGTTTCGTTTTACATTATTTTATTTGTAACTCATAAAAATGAAAACATCATAATAAAAATAGTAATAAAAGCAGGTGTGGACAGCGATTTATTTTAATTACCGGGCAACACCGAGCATCCCTGTTAGTATATACATGAATAAAATACGAAAAATTGCCGAATCTAGTCCCTATTTACTTTCCTTCCCACGAAGGCAGAAGTCAGTTTTAAAATGGAGAAAACCAGTTCCCTAAAAAGGGGGTACTCTGGATTGGGACAAAGGCATAAAATTGCCTCGTTTTAGAATGATTGATTCGTCATTGACCGAGGTCGGAAAAGGTTAAGTGCATTATCAGAACATATAATACACTTTGTTCGTAGCTAAAAGGTAAAAAAAGCCTGCACAAATTCTAAATCACCATATATAGCGGATTTCGCATAGCAGCCACAAATTGGGGCTACCATGCTTGTCAATGATATTTTTAAAAATTTAAACAATGGACCCTTAGCTGAAGATCAATTAATATTAACAGAGATAATTCTTCCTTAAAACGCTACACAATCAAAAAATAATTTTCTTTTGCATATTAAACTTCGCAAATTTACTTTGCTGTTCAATTTGATTATTAAAATGATGTGAATTAAAAAATTAACTTAACGAATACACACAACCGAAATAATTATGGCTGTTTGGACACGGTTAATATTTCTAGAACCAACCTGGGAAAATGTATCTTGCCAATTGAAACCAAGCGGCCAATTTTTCATACTAGAACTAGTATCGTAAACATTCGTATGTTTTCGTAATTGCTCCGAAGTTAGCTGAATGTACTTTGCTCGGCCACGGATAGTGATATATAAAATTGCCTGATCCTTAAAATAGTATCGGCCCTTGTAAATTGACACCTCTGTTACCAACAGTTTTACTCGTATTGTTAAACATCCGATTTACACTGATCCTCATTATAAAATGGTTTTAATTACATAATGTTGGAACTTATATAGGTCACTATCCATAGCTGACTGTTATTGTCGGAGAAATTACGTAAACAGCTGAAGTTTACGCATTTTTACTGCGGCAATTCATACTTGTCGGAGATACGTCTGTTAGATATTAAGTAGAGTAGAGTCGAGTCTTCAGCCAGGTAGGATGCTTTACATCCAGTTTAAACCGCTCCTTTGTACCTCTTCTCTAGCCGACTGACATTCTGGGTTTCTGTGCGTGGTCCAGGGCTCTGAAGTTGTATTTTACAAGATGGCTTTCCATAAGGCGGTAAAACCTGACTTTAAAGGCGTTCACCGAGAAGCTCCCCTAATAAATAATCTAGTTAGTTTTAAATAACAAGAAATCGGACTGCTGAAAGGTTAGCAGAGGTCAATGTGTTGTTGCCGTGTTAAAAATTGCCGAAGCTGGTAGAATGTAATAAAACTGGATATGACGTCACATGGCTCAAAGAAAAAGGGTGATAGAAAAAAAGAGTCCGTTTGGAAGCAGGGGAAGCGTTCAGACGTGTAATGATATGGGCTGATCAAAAACTAATTAATGATTTCGATCTCTCTCTCTCTCTAAGTTTCTGTCTTCTGCCCTTTCACTGGTCAGTGATTTGGAACGAAGATCACGTTGAACAAATGATCGCTGTCTTCCCTCAGTTTTGTGTCGAATTAGTCTTTTTGAAAGGTTAGCGTTAAGAAGCTTTAATTACAGGACAGCGTTAAGACGCGTACAAGAGGAGCGACCAGAAACCAAGATATGAATAAACATTTCTGAACTTTAACGTGTCTCTTGTGATGACGGCAATTTGATTGTAGCATGCATGACGCAGTGTTGAGAACACAACACATCCTCCACAATGAGTCCGACGGAGGGTAGACCGCTGTGACACCAGTGATGTATGGTCCTATTGAGCCCTAGGAGGTTCACTCTCCCAGGCATCACTTTTGAGAAGGATTTAGTTTATTTGGGCGCATCCACGTAGAAATGCCGACAGGTCTGTTCATTCGCTATTTTTGTAAAGTCCAAATACAACCCCATATGGTGCACTGGCTTATATTTATTGGCCTTCCGGCCTTGTGCCATATCTTCCTGCGGTATGATCGAAGTAGATATTAATGGCATTGGTTTCAGTATGGGAATTAGCTATTATGTTTCAATTATTATTAAATTTCATAAACATGTTGCTTCACATATTTTCCCGGTCGTTTTATCACATGAGACTATTTTGGTTTGTCTAAATCCCTGTATTTTTCGTATGTTGGCGTTTCTAGAAAAATTGTGGTGAAATTTACCGTATTAATTTCATTCACATTCTAAAGCTAGTACGTCATGTATGTGTTTTACACTTCATTTATGTGTTTTACACTTCATTTATGTTTTTTACACTTCATTTATGTTTTTTACACTTCATTTATTAAATTTTGTTTTCTTTTTGGGCTATTTTCGTAATTTCTTCGAAGTTACGCGTAAATACCCGATTCGTTAATTGATAGTGATTCACCCAAGTACCAACATTGTAAAAGTTTTAGTGCAATAACTTGTTTATATCCGCTCCTTGAGAGATAATGGTACAGTACCTGGGCATGTCAATTCTACTCTTTACCTAGCTTTTACCGCTTTATAATTAGTACGTAGAAAATACACTACTTATTAGTTGCAAGACAAAGTAACTATGATTAATGTATGAACGATTGATTTTATTTACAAAATACATTAAAATGTATGTTTTTTTAAAATAATTCGCTTTAAACTCATAATGAATAAACTTTTGTGGATTATCAAAAAAGATCACGCAGTTTTAAATAATATTCATGCAATGTTAATATGTTATGTCAATTTCTTTAAATTTATTAAAACACGTATCTAGTTTTTTTTTAAATCATTTAGACTTACGTGAGATTCTAACTCAGATAAAAAAACTAGTACCTTAGTAATGTGTACTCTGCCTATTCCTTTTTGTCTACCAGCTGCATGTTTCCATTTGCGTACGAACAGATAAACTCCAAAAACAGAATAACATTTTAATAGTATATATATTGCCCGGTTTTAATGATTTGATTTCATTATTTAATTGCACATAAAGTTTACACAAATCTATGTTGCTTACGTGAAAGCCGTTACTGAAAAAGTAGAGGTAATAACTGCCACCATAAAAAGATCAGAATATTAAAGACCTTATGTGTGCCCTTAGAAAAACAGAGATAAAAAAGACCTCTAATGTTTTTAAATGCGCTAACAAATAGTTGTGTCCGCCGTATATTTTTGATAGTTTGATAATATAAGTCTCTTAAAGTTATTGTTTTGTTTGTTATGAAAAAAAAAGAAAAAGAAAGAAAGGAAGAAAAAGAAAGAAATGAAGGAAAAATAAAGGGAAAAAAGAAAATAAAGGAAAAGAGAAAGTAAATAAAAGATGGGAAATGGAGAAAAATAAGACAAAAAAGAAACGAAAGGAAAGGAAATAAAGGGAGAACAAGAAAACTGAAAGGAAAAGAAAAGTAAAGAAAGGAAAAGTAAAGAAAGGCAAAAAAAGAAAGGAAAAGGAAAGAAAGTAAAAGTAAAGAAAGGCAAATAAGGAAGGAAACGAAAAGGAAAGAAAGTATAAGTAAAGAAATTAAAGAAAAAAAAGGAAAGAATGGAAAAAGGAAAAAATGGAAAGAAAACGAAAGCGAGAAAAATAAGGAAAAAAAGGAAGAAAAAACAGTGATCTTCCAGACGTTGCGTTTTATAAAAATAACACCATTCTCGATGCAGTCCACATTAATACATTACGAAAATAAAGAATTCAAAAAGAAAATTATAACTTATAGCTTACTCCGAGTTATATTTCTAGGACTCATTTTAAAAATGCTTCAAGACATTTCAGTTTTTAATGGTGGGAGATGACTGCTTCTTCAAATTCATTTTTATTGGGCAAACACAAAAGACGGAATCGTAAATGTGACTATTCAATCAATTAAATTTATTTGTCTGATACATTAATATATGACCAGATCTTTTTTGTTACTCATATTCACCCCAAATAAGGCACATTGCCACTAAGACGTAAGAGGCCATTGTGAATTAGGGGCCATTCCTACAGGGACAATCTGGGTAGGAAGTTGAAAAGTGAGATGTCTGTTTACATTACATTTAAATTTCTGCATGTTAGTACAGTCGATGAAGCAAGAAACGGGGATTGAATTCTAAAGTGTGGCAATTCGATGAAAGAAACTATTAGAGTAGAAGGCTTTTCGGCATCTGGGGAACTCTACAGTGATGGGGTGGGATTTTGCTGCATGTCGGGTTAGTCGGGGGTATTTACTTTGAGGTGATACCAGTGCTACGAGTTCGTCGAAGCACATTCCATTAAAGGACTTGTTAAACAAGCACAGGGATGCAACATTGCGACGATGGAACAGAGGTTGGAGCTTGGTTGCGGGATCTATTAGATTGGAGACTATTTTTTTACCATGTCCAATAGAGAGAGACTAGTGGTTGATGCACCGGCCGATATGTGGCAACAATATTCCATGCATGGGCGAATGGTGGCTTTGTAGAGATATAACCTACTGTCAGGTTGAGTATTTTTCTAGCGCAGTAGAGGGATGCTCCACCTTATTTGCAACAGCATTGGCAATCTATTCGATGTATTTGTTCAAATTCATGTTACTTGTGTATGTTAGGTCGAGGAGTTTGAATGATCAACTCTCAGCTAGAGTGTTATTATCTATAGGAATCGGTGGTTGAAAATGTTCTTTGTAATTGTTAAAGGAACTGATTAACAACTGCAATACCGTAGAACATTTTAAGGTGGAATTAGATGAATTCAGAAATAATGGTCAGAAAGGAATTAAGACGGCATTTTTGGGAACTATCGGATAACATATTCAGAATTTGATTTATATATTGATATTGTCTCAATAAATGCTCCGTTGAGTTTCTCTTAAAGGTTTAATTATGAAAATTATGAAAAAAGGGAGATTCCTGAAAAGGCACGATAAACAAATTAGACCCATTATTCAATTGGGAAGTGGATCTATAGTATATGTATTAGACGTACCCGTGACCTATTGGGTTACAACCACTACTATTATTTATTCTATAAACTGTGACATATCTGTAATGACATTCTTTCACACATAACTAAAAATAATTCCATTTACTTCTTTTATTATCCATAAGGATAATATAGAAGTGAGGAAATGTATGTACCATCTAATTTACATACGTGTTTGTGGTGTGTACAGGCACTATGTAAATTAAATGACAACGCTGAAGAGAGGCAATCTATCCTTAAACGCTATGAGAGGTGAGGTAAGGTAAGGTAATATATTACTTAATGGCACATCAACCCTAAGGGTCATTTCATGCCATGAATGTAGAAGGAAATATCCTTCATTTGAATCTTAAGTCAGTGGGTTATTTATAGTCATTAGTTAAGATCTTTTGTATTTTGACTTGTTATTGTTGTGAAGGTTTTCATGCTTCAAGTTCTTTATATCTTCAAATGTTTAATCATTGTTTTGGGTTTGGTTGTTTTACGACATATCAACTCTTTTAGGGTTATTTAATGCCGAATCTCGTCATTTTGGTTAAGGTTTTTATGCTTCAAGTTCTTTATATCTTCAAATGTTTAATTATGGTTTTTTGATTTGGTTGTTTTGTTTTACGACATATTAACCTTTTTCGGGCCATTTAATGCCGAATCTGGTAATTTTGGTGAAATCTTTTATGCTCTAAGTGCTTTATATGTTCAAATGTTTAACCATGGTTTTTGGGTTAGTTGTTTTTGCTCATGGCATATCGACTCTTTTCAGGTCATTTAATGCTGAATCCGGTCATTTTGGTGAAGGTTTTTATGCTCAAGTTCTTTATATGTTTAAGAATGTATTCATGGTGTTTGGTTGAGTGAAAACGGGGAAAAAGAGGGGGAGAGGTAAAAACAGGGAAGCGATGGAAATTGTAGCTTTTTGTTTTGGATTTTTGCAGAACATGATTGAGTTTTGCAAATGAGAATAAAACAATAAAACATCAATGTTTGTTGCAGTTTGAGTCAGAAAGTCAATAACTTCAGACAGCTGGATTTTGGTAGCACCAGTAGGTTCTATTTGACCCATAAATGGGTCCCTTACAGGTACTACCACTCCTGGCAAGAGTGGACCTGGAAGCAATGGCAACTAAGGAGCCACTCCACATTCCTCACAGATCCCACTGGATGTCTTTAAAGGTCATATCCATAACCTGCTCAGAGAGACATTAAGAAATATTAGAGCCTAGTTACACCAACATATAATGAGAGGTGGCAATGGAAATACATGAACAACAATTAGGACTAATTAAAACAATTAAAACATATTTTTAAGAATAACGCAATCCAAGAACTAAAGTATATTTTAGCATATATTTTGTGTGATTAAAGTATACTGTAAAAAAAGCCTTCGGGAAACAAAAGTTCATTCACTCAGCTTTAGTATTATATATATATAGTCTAAAGAAGCTTTGAGTTATTTTAAACAAAAAGACCAAAAAAAAAAAAGGAAAATGCAGTTTAAATTCCCAGAGAAACTAACTAAATCCGAAATAGTGTAGACTTAACATTTGTTGGAAAATTCATAAATAAATAATATATAATAGTAAGTAAATAAAATAAAAAGGGGGATTTAGTATCTAACAGTGAAACAAAAGCAGGAGACCTTAACGTAAGCATCTAATATTAACACGGGGATCTTCAGCTGTTTACCATGAAACTGTTTCGGAGATTTAAAAACAGGACAGTTATATGCATGGCTCTCCAATGGTACAGATAAAACTACCATTTCCCCAATAATTCAGCCTAAAATGTTACTTATATATATACATAAATAAATAATAAAATAATAATAATAATAATAATAATATACTACCTTAAAACTACCGTGTGATATGGTAATTTGCATATCAAATAAAATTCTTTATAACAATAGTAATACTAGTAATAATAATAATAATAATAATAATAATAATAATAATAAAATACTATCTAAACACTACACCTACGAACCATTCTGCGATATGGTAGCTAGAAATAAAATTATATAGGAATTAAGGTTGCATTAAAAAAAAAAAAAAAAAAAAAAAAAAAAAAAAAGCTTTAGCACCTTTGGTACCAGAAAGGCAAATAGATAAGAGGAAGGAAACCTAGCCATACAGATCCAAATACCCAATATATAGTCTAAAGAAGCTTTGAGTTATTTTAAACAAAAAGACCAAAAAAAAAAAAAGGAAAATGCAGTTTAAATTCCCAGAGAAACTAACTAAATCCGAAATAGTGTAGACTTAACATTTGTTGGAAAATTCATAAATAAATAATATATAATAGTAAGTAAATAAAATAAAAAGGGGGATTTAGTATCTAACAGTGAAACAAAAGCAGGAGACCTTAACGTAAGCATCTAATATTAACACGGGGATCTTCAGCTGTTTACCATGAAACTGTTTCGGAGATTTAAAAACAGGACAGTTATATGCATGGCTCTCCAATGGTACAGATAAAACTACCATTTCCCCAATAATTCAGCCTAAAATGTTACTTATATATATACATAAATAAATAATAAAATAATAATAATAATAATAATAATATACTACCTTAAAACTACCGTGTGATATGGTAATTTGCATATCAAATAAAATTCTTTATAACAATAGTAATACTAGTAATAATAATAATAATAATAATAATAATAATAATAAAATACTATCTAAACACTACACCTACGAACCATTCTGCGATATGGTAGCTAGAAATAAAATTATATAGGATATATATATATATATATATATATATATATAGGCTCTTACAATAAATGCATCTTTAACAAATAAAGAAATAAATAAAGGATTTCTCGCAAGCGCAGGCCTTGACTCATTTCTGGCTTTATATTGCTCAGAATTCACATTTATTGCAAAATCTAAATCTTCTTAATACAATACAAATGAAAGAGAAAAAAGTGAATATTTGCGGACTTTTTTTTTAAAAACGGCTCTTTTCTAGATCGAACCTAGAAGATTCGGTCAAAGTTTATCTCTAAAATAATTACAACGTCGAAAGCCATCAAAACCATCCAAAAGTAGAAAACGTTTTTTTTTTTAATTTATCTGTCATTATTTCCATTTTTTCTTTCTTTTAGTGTAGCTTTGTGATCGTTTCGGACGCCATCTTATTTGTTGTAATAGCCTGTATATATGCATCTATATATGGTTATAAAGATTGTTATTTATACTAACATTGTTTATATAAGAGTGCTCAATAATAAATAGGTGATTATAAATAGTTATAAAGATTTTTTTTATTTACGCTAACCTTATTTAGAATACATTTGCAAAACGTGTTTCAGTTAAAGCCATTGGAAACTAGACTTCATCATCTTTTCGTCTTTTCTTTACGTTTTCATTTTGTGGAATCCAAAAAATGAAAACGTAAAGAAAGCACGTTAGGTTTGATAAGGTCTAGATTACTATAGCTGTGTCCGAAACACGTTCTGCAAATGTGTAACAAAATAAGGTTTGTATAAATAAAAAATATTTTAACCTATTAAACAGTTCTTTTTATTATTAAGCACTCTTATATAAACACAGTAAGGATTCTCTGAAGTTTTACCCTGTGGATGCAAAATTTTGTTGGATTAGTAATATATATATATATATATATATATATATATATATATATATATATATATATACAAAGAAAAACGGGCCCCCGTGTACACTTTATGTGATATCTTCTTTATTTATTCAACGATTGCTCTTGTTTAACAGGACATGGCAGAATCAACGACCGTGAGTACGCCAAGACCTCAGTGGGAGCTGAGACACAGAATACACTGTGTTAAATTTTACAAGACAGGCTTGTTTAAGAAAACCCAGGAAAGTTTCATGCATCAGTTCGAATGTGAAAAGGCTCCATCCAAAAGCAGAATTCAGAACTGGGTGGACCACTTCGAGAAGTATGGGACCGTGGAGAACCTCAACGCTCCTAGTGAGAACCGCCCAAGCCACTCGGGACGTCCCAAGAAGTTGGTCGAAAGTGTGAGAGAGTCTCTCCAGGAGAGTCCGAAAGGCTCTGTGTGTAAGCGAAGTCAGTCCCTCGTTATCTCCCGTGAGACTTGCAGGAGAGTGCTGGTGAACGATATCAGGGCTTACCCATAAAGAATACAGACGCTGCAGACCCTTACAGCCTCAGACAAGAAGCAGAGGAGCGCTATGGCAGTCAAGATGCTCGATAAGATCGAGGATACACCAGGTTTCCTTAACCTCCTTTGTACCTCAGATGAAGCCCACTTCCATCTTGACGGAAAGGCGAACCCCAAGACAAATGTCTTCTGGGGGTCGTCCAGACCCAATGAAGTAGCCACCAAGCCCCTGCACTCTCCTAAGTGCACGGTGTGAGCTGCAATCTCGGTCAGAGGCATCATCGGACCAATCTTCATCGAAGAATCTGGCGCAGCAGTGACAGTCACCAAGATGCGGTATGTGGAGGTCCTCCAAACCTTTAAGAGTGAGCTCCAGACCTTCTACCCGTCTCTCATGAGCAAGTTCTGGTTCCAGCAAGACGGAGCAAGTTCTCACACCTCAAACCTGTCCCGAGATTGGCTGAAAGAGAACTTCGGAGGCCGAGTGATCAGTCTCAGGACTAATTTTGAGTGGCCATCCCATAGCGTGGACCTAAGCCCCCATATTTTCTCCTTTGGGGCTATTTTAAGGACAGAGTGTACGCAGGGAAACCCAGAACCATCACGGAACTCAAGGAAGCCATCAGGGAGGAGATGAGAGCCATTCCCAATTCAGTCTTTAAGAACGTCATGGACAGCTTCGTTCTGCGCCTCAAGAAATGTACGGAGCTAAATGGAGGCCATCTAGAACACATGCTATAGAACGGAGAAAAAAATGCCAACGACTCTAGTGTTTTGATGTGATGTTTTGAACATAATAAACTAGTTATGACCAAACATTCATTTCATTCGGACGAAACACTAAGAAACGGGGCTTAATTAAAGTTGGGCCCGTTTTTTGGGGGTCACCCTGCATATATGTATATCATTTCATGTATCCACATGAAATTTTATAAGAAGATACAATACTTTATGTATCGATTTTCACTATTTACTTTAACAGTGAGTAGGGCTAGGTAGTAAATTATAAAATTATATATATATATATATATATATATATATATATATATGTATATATATACAGGCTCTTACAATAGATGAATCATGACAGCCAGAAAATAATAGAGGAATTATGTTTAGACCGCGCCTTGTTTCTGTTTTTTTATTCGTGTGCCCTGGATACTCATCCACTTCAAATTCGAAATCCGAGTACAATATAAATTAAACAGAAGAAAACAAATGTGAAAAAAGAATGAACATTTTAACACGTAGACATAGTTTGGTTACGCAGTGGAAGATGATAGGATTGAAATTAATCTTAGGAATCCAATTAACCTTTAACCCGACTATTAAATCGTATCTGTTTAGAAGTTGAGGTTTTACATTATAAGCTGTTTGATGAAAACGAAATCCTGAAAAAATGTCATAATACCACAAACTGTTCTTGAAATTTAAAATAAATTTGTTATTGGTACGTTGCCGAGTTACGAAGAAAATATTTCGATTGATCTCTAATCTCCGGTGTCTTTGTGTAAGACATTCACAGCAAGAACTCGCCTTGCTAAATAATCATAATTATGATAATAATGATTAAATAAGTATTTGGCATTACAAAAAGGATGACAATTTTACATGAATATAGATTGCATACTTCGAGAACGGTTCCAAAATAAAATTTATTGCTAATTATAACGTAGCATATTACGTGACATGAAAATGTGGCCCAAATTCTTCGAATTCGGGCCTTTTATTTCTTTTCACAAAATCTTTTTTTTACCTAAGTTCCTGAAAATTCAAAGCTTATTTGTGAAAATGAAAGGATCTGTACTATTAATTATGCAAATTGAAAAGGCGGAAATATAAAAGAGGGAGATGATTCAATTTTTTTAGGGGAGTTTTTTTTATTGAATTTAAAATGTTAAAATAAAACTTCTGAAGATACGTTAAAATTAAATAGATTTAATAAAATAAATTAAACATAAAATAAATAAATTAATAAATTAAAGGTTAGGGTTCAGGGTTAGTGTTAATTCCTCGTCTAATGAACAACGTCGTCCATGTCAAATTTGGGCATCGCGACACAAATCCATCGCTTCTAGTTGCGTATGAAATAAGTCTGGTCTCAGCGCCAAAGATGCAGGTCTTGGCACCTGGAATAAGTCTGTGTGCTTGCAAAAATCGATTATCTTGCAATTATCGCTAAGTAAAAACAACAGGTATTCAAGTTCAAATCGTTTACGTCCATTTTGTGAGGAATCAGATTTGAGACCCTCTCCCCCCCTTCCCCCCCCCAAAAAAGTTTTAATTATCTCCACCTTTCATATTTTGTCTCTGCCACGTCTCTAAAGAAGCACCAACAATGAAAGTGAACACTATTTTTTTAACCAAGAAATGAATACTACTGATTGAAAAAAAATTCACTCAATATCAAAATTATTCGATCTTTACCAAGTTTTCAGTATTTTTATTAATAAATGAATTTTAATATGAAGTTTTTATTTTATTAATAAAAAAACTTAGATTGTTTTAGGTCACTTAAATTACTTAACCTCTTTCATTTCAAGGATGAAGTAGGTATTATTATGTATATTATTAATATTAATATTATATAAAGTATATTATTATGCAAGCTCTCAAAACATTTAACTGCGATTTTTTTGTATTACTTTTTATCGAGAGCTGTATGTATATATATTTTTATATGTGTATAATAAGACATATTTTACCCATGAAATAAAGGGATGGGGACTGTTCGAAGCGCTCCTACGATTATTGGTATTATATTATTATAAGTTTGTGAAAAAAAAGCTTTTTTTATTCAAGATTTTCTAATGTTCTTAATTTTCAGAGAGAAACTAGAGGTCGGCTATTTTAACGATTACTTAACGGTTTAAAAGTTATTTATTGCTAAATGGGTAAAATAATCATACAATTCTTGAAACACGCGTGAGCGAATAAGCTGAATAGAGTAACCTATGATGTATGTGGTTATATTCTTACTATCGCCAAAGGTACAGGGGAACACACGTTTTCACTTCATATATAAGAAGAGTCAGTTGAAAGGGGAGATAATTCAAACTGTTTTTTTTGCGTTGTAAACATAACCCATACAAAAATCTAGTGAATTAGTAAGAAGACACATTTTTAAAAGGGTACTTATGCAGTTTTCGGACCGGTCTGAAATAATGTTATAATTTCGAAAGCCATTCTTAACATGTTGAGGTGGAGGTGATTAACTATTCTGTACTTTCACCTAACAATTTAATAAGCAAAATAGTTAGTCAACCCCCACTTCTTCATGTTAAGAAGGGCTTTTTAAATTATAAAGTTATTATTTAAGCCCGATACCAGGAGTAATCTTGCAAAATAATGCTCCATTATAAAAATAATTTTCTAGCACTTTTTTCTATTTTTTTTACGTTTGATTCCCCCCAAACAAAGAATATTGCCACTGAGACGTAAGGAGCTACTACAAATTAGGGGCCAGATTTTTAGGGGGCGCTCTAAGTGGGGATATATGTAGTAAGATGTTTGTTCGCATTAATTAAAATGTTTGCATGTTGGTACAGTCGGGGAAACAAAGAGCGGGGATTGAATTCCAAAAGAGAAGCGGTAATAGGAAAGAAGCTATTACAGTAGAAAGTTTTCCGGCATTTGGGAACCTCTACAGTGAAGGGGTGGGATTTTGCTGCTAGTCTGGTTGGTCGGACTATTTACGTTGAGGCGTACAAGGTTGGGGGTTAATCACACTCATAGCGACATTAAAACCCTAATCTTCCATACGGAATACAAGAACTTCACATGCTTAAAATATCGAGCATGTTCTCGCGATCGACGTATTCGGGCTAATGTGCAAAATGCCATATCATGAATTCACTTTTTGTTAATATTGTTTTCTAATTCAAATACACTTTATATTTTATTATTATTGCACAGAGTTATATTTCCGTTTTTTATCGCGGATAGAAAATCAGCATTGTTTTTCCGACTCTTTTCATCTTCAGTTATTTCTAGGGTTAGTGATCTGGTTCAATATTGGTAATTATAAACAAGGCAATCCCTTTAAATTAAACACGCAAACACACACACACACACACACACACACACACACACCACGGCAAAGTAAACAAATCTGCGGGTATCTGCCCACACATTAATTTCATTACAAAATGTTATATAGTAAATTAATACAAAAACGCCTCCATAACTTTTTTATGGTAGATAACAGCTTAGAATTTTGAGTTCAAAGGTCAATTTACTTCTGGGGAGGTTGCTATTCTTGGTTACCTTAATTTTGCCGGTTACACCAGGATACGGTTTCCATTAGTTAAAAATATAATAGTTCTACTTACATTGTCCGACATTTTGAATTTCCACCATAGAATATTCTTATGCTGATTATTTTAATCAGTTGTTAAATAGTAAATGATACTATTGAAATTAATATTGGGAGTCTAATTAAGTTTCCAGCTTAGTAACAAATAAACTGGTGCCAGCAGTAAACAGGCTCATGAATGTTAACACTCTTTGTTCCAGTGGGTCAATCCACCTTTGATTGCTACAAGCTTTCTTAGGTTGCCTCTTTTAACCTCTTCCAGCTATATTGTAAGCCGACACATCAGTATGAAAAGGATTTGGCAGTAAATGAAAATGCGCCGTTGGATTAATGCGAATCATTATTTCTGTACGTTCATTGCTTTTGATAGAAAAAAAATATTTTGGCGAGAAAAATAAAATTTGGAGTAACTGATATACACTTTATTAACACTTTATCTAATTACCTTTTAAATAAATTTAGAAAACTGATATTTATACGTGGTACTTGTAAAGAATTAGGTATGCAGAAGATGTTAGTAGTTATGAAGTTAGTCCTGTTAGACGAATAATCCGGAATCAGTCCTTAGTATTGGCATAACAGCTTGAACAGAAACGTTTTTTGTTTTGTTTTTTGTTTGTCAAATAATTTATTTAACAATTTTTTTCTTGTTTGTTTAGAATAAGGCAATGTTTCTGCATGTATAATTATGGTTTGGGTCATCCTCCCTTCGTGTTAAAACTGGTTTAATAATTGTCATCAAATCAGTAAGTGAATCAACTTCATTTATTGTTTTATTTATTGTTTTTTTATTAAGATTTTTACACATTTTAATGTGGAAGGCGAGGATAAGTTTCCTTAACACTAACCAATTTTCCTTAACCCTAACCTAACCTGTGTAAGCTTTAGTGTCGTCTACCATTTTACAATTTTTTCGCGGCTTTCAAATTTCGTATCGGGCAAACATGTAACTGTGCCTTTTCATTCGTATTGTCTCTCTTCACACTCGTAAATACTTAAAACTGACTTGGAATGTCCGTCAATACTCGGAAGTGACTTTCTAAATACTGAAATTTTCTGGGTACTCACTCATTACAAGGACTTATGCAGTTTACGCACCAGGCTATTTTTAGATAGGATTTTCAAGTTAAATTCAATTTTTACGATATATCTTGTATATTGAATTGTTAGGTGAAAGTATATAATAGTAAATAGAGCCCCCCTCTCAATGTTAAGAATGGATTTCTAAATAATAACGTTATGTTGTCGGCCCAGTCCGTAAACTGCATAAGTACAACAAATTAAAAGACCTTTTAAAACATTGTAAAAGAAATGGTGAAATTTTGTTTACTTTAAAATTATTTGCAGTCTTATGTATTTTTTGTTTGAGATAAACTATGGTATTATCTGTTCAATTTAGGTACCTGCAAAATGAATGACCGATTACCAAATTGTAAAAACATTTTGACTCCTCACTTTACTTAAAAATTCACCAAAATTCGAAAAATCGACAAATTTTAATAGTCTTTTCAGTATTTATTAATCAATGATTATGGAATATGATGAACCCATTATTTTATTTTTAATCATAGTGAAATTTATTATTTTGTGAAAAAAATACACCTTTACTAAAGTTATATTTTTAAGTACTAATGAAAAACGCATCAAGTTTTTAATGATAATAAAGCACTGTAGATGTTAACAATTAATGTTTTTTTAAAATATACTTTATACATTACGAAAATAGCTCCTAAATCGCGTATTAGTAAAATAAATATAATTCGAAGAAAAAATAATTTCTTGAATTAATGGTATGTTTAATCAATATTTTCACCGAAAAATAATTTAATTGCAAAAAATATTTTATGTAATTTTAATAAGTTTCCATGGAAAGTTAAAACGCGATGTTATTATATTTTTCCTTAAAAATTTATTTTATAATCTTGAAAATAAAAAAAATAATTGAAAAAAATTAAGAAACTGGGCCATTTCAAAAAATAATCTTTAAATTATTTACTTGAAGATGTATGGATGCCCAGTATTGCAATAAACAGATAAGATATGCGCCGCCACTCGCCATCATCAAAATGAAAACAAAAACAGCGTGTGTTTATATGACAAAGTCGTTTTCATTTCGTCTATTTTGCTCAAATTTTGGATTAAATTGATTGGTCTTAATTCAATTTATGGTCCTTAAATAAAATCGCTGGCGACCATATCCTTTTTTTTATGCCCCAAAAATGTTTTTACGACGTAAAAAGTTTTATTACATACAAAAAAGTTTTGATACAAAATAAACTTTGAACATATTTTATACAAAAAACTCGTTTTAAACAAAATGAAAAAGTTCAAAATAAAATATATTGGTCGATATGTAAAGAATTTTAATATCACATTGGATAATAAAATCTCATTGAACCTAATGAAATATTAAATGGCATTATACAATTTCTATTACAAAACCATATTTTCTTTATAACTGTAAAAATAATAAAATGATATATTATAGCGCTTATGAGCTCTCATATAATCTCTGAATGCCGCTTACAATATTGTTACTATCCTTTTCTGCCAGATGTTATCATTACTCTGACATGTTTTTGATAATTATGAATTTTTAGTAAAAAAAATGTGCACATTTGTTTTTAATTCCGTTTCTTATGACTTTAATTTAAATAACCTTTGAAATAGTTCCAGAAAAGATATATTTATCTTTCAAAGAGATTTCTTAATGAATTTTTGAAAGTTTAAATTCAACTGAATTTTTGTATTTTTTAGCTGACGTGAGGACAGTTTTAATTTTAAAATTTATTTTCACGCGTAAAGTTACATTTTCTTAGAGATTAACTTTAGGCTTTTATCTTTCGAACACAATCAACATTTTAATGAAAACTATTTAAAATAATTATGATAAACACGTTTTAACAACCATCGTCCTTATAAGCCACGGCCATTTTTGTACGTACCTACTTCAAATCCATTACTCTGGCGACATGAAAAAAAATTTTTTTTAAGCTTTATGATGTACGTACTCGCGACGGAAATCTCATGTCGTACAACAAATCACATTAATCGATCCAATATTTTTTTATTTTTTTAAAATCAAATTTTATGGGTACACGACGATCGTCGATATATCGACGCCATGTTGGAACTTCTGTTGTCGGACATGGAGCTAACTCCAAAACCACAATTTCCAACATGGCGTCGGTAGATAGACGATCGTCGTTTACCCATAAAATTTGATTCTTTTAAAAAAAAATTTTTTTTTATTAATTTATGTTTTTTTTGTGTACGATATATGCTTTCCATAATGCTTTTATTTAATATTTTTATGTTGGCAGAGTTATCACTTTTAAAATAAAATATTTTTTATCGGATACAAATAATCTGAACTTATTATAAATCCGTTTAAAAGAACTTAATCCGTAAAAAGATGAAATCCTTTCTATTAATCTAATAATACAAATAAGAAAAATAACAATTTTACTTACATTGTGCGTCATCTTGATTTTCGACTTTTAATTGTGCTACTCCTTAGCGACGAGACGTAATGTCAGAAAATCCGACTATCGCCTGAGATCACCGAATTTTTAATCCGCCGATCGGGTAATTAGCATCCAATAATATCCTTCACGATAACAATCCTTAAATGCAGGAAGATAATTATGTAAGCATTTACTTACATGTATACATGTAATTATATACTTGTATTTTCAGGTGTGTATGTATTTGGTTTATGTATCCATCCACTTGTGCAAATATATGACGTGTTCTGGTTGAAGACTACATGTATTTATTTACAAGAAGAAGAGATATAGTAAAAATCTCGTTGTAATCGCCCTGACTCGAACTTCGCAAACTCAATAATTCCACATGTAAAATAGCACATGGCGAATATAAATAGAAGTCATATTTAAAACAATTTATTTTTTTTGTTTTTAAATGAAATTATTGATGTTTTAGATTTCAATGTGATTTGTTATTTTGTTAAATTGGTTTTCCGCAATTTTTCGGATTATCGTTTCTTCTCAGGTGTTTCAACTCTTTCTCTTGCCGCACAGTAAGCAGGAAATCTTGCACTTGTATCTGGTCCGTCTCATGTGCTGCAACTGATCTTAATGCGCCTAGTTAGGTCTTTTAAACGAAGAAGAAGAACCTGAAAAATACAAATAAAATGATGCAGTTTAATATTTATTTTATTTTTCTTCTAAAACATTATTTTTTTTATTCTTATCTCTCTCTCTCTATATATATATATATATATATATATATATATATATATATATATATATATATTTCTTCTATTTCCATTTTCATTTTTCTCTTCATCGTCCTCTGTGTGTGCGTATGTTATTTGTCTCTCTCTCTCTCTCTCTCTCTCTCGTTACTTTAACACGTTCTCCTTCTCCCTGTTCATTTCTATCTTTAACATATACTCATTTTCTCTTTTTCTTTTTAATTTACTCCCTTTTTCTGTCTTTTTTTTATAACTACCGCCCCATCTCTCTCTCTCTCTCTCTCTCTCTCTCTCTCTCTCTCTGTCTGCCTCTTTCTGTCCCCAGTTCTCTTGGCCATCCTCTCCTTTTTATGGCGAGTTATCTCTTTAACATACTCATACTAACCCACTCTCTTCTTTTTTAGCTTACTCTTCTCTCTTCCTTTCTCTCTCTCTCTCTCTCTCCCTCTCTTTAACTATTGCCCACTCTCTCCCCCTCTGTTTCTCTTTCTGGTGCATATTTCTCTTCCTCTCTTTAGAATCCTCAATCCCTGCCTCCTTTATTGCCATCCTTTTCTTTTTTACCTCCTCCCTTGATTAGCTTCATTTCACCCTCTCTCTATTTCTCGTTAGTTAGATTACTATATTTCCTTCTCCCATGTATTTCTAACTTTTTCTTCTTCTCATTTTACCTCTCCCCTTCCCTGTCTCTCTTTCTCCTTAATTACCACCCGTCTCTTTCCCCGCTGTATATTTCTCTTCATCTCTTTAGAACCCTCACTCCTTGCCTCTTATTCTGTTATCGCTTTCTTTTTCACCCCCTTCCCCAAACTAGCATCATCTCACCCTCTCTTCCTGTCTCGTGAGCTAGATTTATATCCACCCCCTCCCGTCTAGTTTCCTCTTCTTTTTTCTTTTTCTATCTCTCTTTCTAATTCTCTGCCCTTATTTCACTCCACATTTATTTCCTTCTCTTTATCTCTCCCCCTGCTCACTTTTTATATATCTTTATCTACCTTCCTATCACTCTATTTAAAATCTACTCTCTCTATATCTCTACTTAGCTCTTTCGTGTCCCATCACCCTTTCTCCCTCTCTCTCTTTCTCTCCCTCTCTCTCTTTAGTCTCTCTTCCATCACTCTCTTTTTCTCTCCTTCTTTCTTTTTTTTGTGGCATATTTTCTCTTTCCTTTTCCAGTTTTTATTTTTATTAAACACATTACCGAATCGATTTCTATTCATTCTATAGTCTAATGTTGGTCAAAAGAAAAATGTTTAAAAAGAATGCATTTAAATCAGTCAACACCTACTTCCGAAGAACACCTTACAAAATCCTATTGAAATATTTCCCTAGGAAGATTTTAGCTGTCAATGAATAATGTCAACATCAATAATAATTCAAACATTCATGAAATACTTTCGTTAGAGAAAAACGAAGATGCATACACTCGTTTAACTAAAAGTTAACATATTAGATTAAATGCTAAAGTAAGGTAAAGCTTACTATTAACGACATGAATTATTTAAAAGGGAATATAGTCGGGAAATTAGTCAAAGACAATATATTCTAGTTTACCAACTCCTTTGTGACCTATTTGCGTTGAAATGAAATATAATATTTAATATTTAAACAGTTATACGCAGTTTAATTTACTGTAAATAGTGGTTGTGAGTAAAATAATCCACAGTCATTCATCTTGATTATTCACATTAAGGATTATTTTATACACAACCATTATTTACGGTACATTAAATTGCTTATGATTTCTTTCAAGTATTAAATAAAAAAGTTTTTTTAACGTAACCTTTTAGTCTGTGTTTTTTACATAATGAAAAACAATGCCCATCGCTTTTATCGATTAGATATTTTATCCAGTCCGATAATTCCTGCTGTAGCATACACTGTGCGAGTTTCACTATGTTTTGTTTCTTTTAAAAATGGTAAATTCAACATGGCGTCTACACTGGATGGGTACGTACTTATTCAGTTATTTTAATATATTTACATTACGATTACATTTTAAGAATTAAACGCAAACATTTATGATATATATGATAACTTTCCCATATAAATATCTTTTTAATTTATTTTTGTGTCTTTTAATTTGCGAAGCTTCAACTTTACGGACTACAACGAAAGTTTCTGTTGACATGAACTACTACGGCGAAAGTTAACGAAATCTATATTTCTCTGCTTAGCACATTCATTCAATACATTTTTATAGCAGATATATACACGCAAACAATATTTCCATAACTTTACCAAATACAGTATTACTTTGAATGGTTGCATTGGGATCTCCTTTGTTTAGAAATTTACAAATTGCCCGGTCGATACAAAGCCCTTCTTACAAACAACTCAAACATTATATAGAAATAAGTCTGTCGTTGCCGGTACTATTATATACTATTATATTTAGACTTTTTCTTGTTTTTTTATGTACGACGTCGTCGTCGTCGTCGTCGTCGTCGTCGTCGTCGTCGTCGTCATCAATGATGTTCTATTAGCTGCGTGGAACAGAAACATCGAAATTCACAAACAACGATTATTTTTTTCGTCTTTTGTTTTTCGATATATTTCATTTTCATTTCTTCTAATTTTTTTTATTATAGAGACAAACAAACGAAAGTAAATAATTGGTGTTTTTAACAGGAAACTTTTTTGTGTAATTAAAATAAAATTAAAAATTCTTTCTATCGAGCTTTAAATCGGCTATTTGGATCGTAGCAGCTCATGCACCAACGTGGCGTTTTATATCGTCCCCTATTAAATAGTAGGCTGTAAATAAATCTATTTTTAATTTCTTACAGAAATTTAATTTCAGAGACGCGCGTAAAAACGTTGATAATTATTGATTTCAATTCCATAAATATTTTCGTCGTTCTATAAGATAATTATACTACACAACTGGATTCTCTCTCTCCCTCTCTCTCTCTCTCTCTCTCTCTCTCTCTCTCTCTCTCTCTCTATATATATATATATATATATATATATATATATATATATATATATATATATATATATATATTATAAGTGGGTGATGGTGAAGCATAAAACGACGATGTTGTTTTCTTATTTGTTATTGTAATTTAATATTTCTAACGCCCCGCGTTCTTCATCGGGAATGATTATTGATGGAACTGAACTACCAAACGATTCCATCAATAATGATTATCAAAAAACAACAACATCGTTTTATGCATCAATCAGCACACACACTCATCATCAAAATATCTTAACTCTTAAATGATTTTTTTTTTTATCTTGGTTTTACATCAAAGATAATGATTACAACATCATACTAATAGCTACTCACACTTGCCAACATGCTCGTTGCAGATGTGAGACAAGTTGCAGTTTGACACATTTTCGTTGAATATTTTATTAAATATGCATTTTGTTGGAATGTGTCATATTAGAAACAAAGAATTTAAATGTTAAGAAACGAACGTAGAATATCAGCATACTCTGTCTCTCTCTCTCTCTCTGTTTATCTCTCTCTATCTCTTTCTCTATCTCTCATATATATATAATATAATATAATATATATATATATATATATATATATATATATATATATATATATATATATATATATATATATATGAAAGAGAGAGATATTTATGAATATTGGTATATATATACCAATATTTATAAATAAATAGTAAATTATTTATACCTACATACGATGTCGTTTCAAGATTATGCTCTCATCAGTGAAGGGAAGCGATAATTTTAGACGGTCATACGGTGCGAACCCAATTTACAGTGCCAACCCAGACTTCGCACGCTTTCACTCAATCCTCAAGGCCATAGGATATTATCACATGATACGAGAGAAATTAAGTTATATTTATGCCAAATACAAGACATATGTATACGTATATAGTAAGTCAGATAAAGTAAACATCAACAGGATGAAAATCCAAACAATTTGAACCGGACTTATTGTTATGGCACTGTTTAGGGGCCGTAATGAAAACACGGACACGGAGTTTAGGTATAACAAGTATATTGAAGAAAAGTATTGTTGTATAAACAGAGAAACAAGAGAAGTAGCCGTCTGTCCTTACTGCCAATGTAGACTGGGGTTGAACGACGGTATTTACCACAGCAATATGTGACACAAGGTCGGGTAGGTGGGGGGATATCAAGCCAGCGCCCTTAAAGAAAAAGCACTCTTTTCTAGTAAAAATAATCTGGGACACCCTGTCGGCATTCCCCGGTCAGGGCGCTTAAAGTAGTAAGCAATAAACTTACTCCTCACTAAAGAGGGGAGGCAATGCCTGGGAGGATAAACCTCTTAGGACTACCCAGGACTTAACTCCTAAGCCCGATAGATAGAAGGTCACCGAAATGGTCCAGTCTGCAGGACTGATTGTCGAGAACAAATCCTCAACAGGTGTACCCCAGTCAGAAGACTGGGGTTAAACGACGGTATTTAATTGCCTCCCGCCACAGCAATATGTGACAAAAGTCGGAAAGGTGGGGAACATCAAGCGAGCGCCCCTAAAAGAGGAGCACTCTGGCTTTGCAAAAATAGCCTGGGCAACCTCGTCGGCATTCCGCGGTCAGCGCGTCTCGGGCAGTAAGCAATAAACTTACTCCTCTCCAAAGAGGGGAGGCAAGGCCTGGTAGGGTGCTCATCCTTGGACTACCCAAGACTGAACAAGCCCGACAGATAAAAGGTCACCGAAATGGCCCAGTCCACCGGACTGACTGTCGAGAACGAATCCTCGACAGGTGTACCCCAGTTCGAAGACTGGGGTTGAACGACAAGTGAGAAGCGTATGTCGTCCAGTATTTATTGAAAATTAATGAATCTAAATGTTCGTCATAAGTACGGCACTATAACACTTATATAATAGTGCTTAATAGTAAATAGAGCTATTTATATAATTATTTTTATTTATTTATTTTTATTTATATTTTATTTAATTCAATTATACAGACATTTGTACATGTCTTTATAAATAACAATATATATATATATATATATATATATATATATATATATATATATATATATATATATATATATATATATATATATATATATATATATATATATATATATGGAATAAGCGGAAGACCTAAAAAGCTCAACGTTTCGTCCAAATGAGCTTTGTCAAGAGTGAACGAAAAAAATGACAAAAGACGAGAAAGTCTATAAATTATGAGAAATATATATAGTGGTAGGCTTCATGTACAGAGGGAAGATATGTAAATGTGTATAGAGTAAAAAAAGAAAAAAAAATGTAACAGTAAAGAAAATAAAAAAATAAAAAGTAGAAATATATATAACATCAGCTGTTCTCCAGTACTATTTAAAATAATCATAACACACAACAGGGTTCGATTACAAACAAGAAATTATATGAAAATGCCACCCAGCGTTGCCACGTATTATTTTCTTTTGGTGTCTATGTAAATAATTTTTGTTGTCATAATTGCGCGTAATGCGCCTGTAATTTTTCATCTTATTTTTTTCAATGGCAGCAATTCTTTTGACAGCTTAAACAAAGAGATTTATTTCAACAGATCATTAGAAAAATACATTTGTAAAGTTTATTATATTTTGAATACTTTTCTTTAATAAATACAACAGGGCAACGCTGGTCACATAGAGCTGGTTGGGATGAGAGCGCTAACTGGCAGATTCTAGGCTCATTCTATAACTGGGTTCGACTATCTGCAATTATCACTTCCTGTACTGGTGATAACAAAAGCTTGAAACGCTGGCATCTGTACGTAAAAAAAAATAATTTTAAATTTACAAAAATAAATATAGTTAAAAGCCCGCTTAAGAAATTAAAGTTAAGCCCTATTCAAAGAGTGAAAAATAGACTCTCTCTTAGCTATACGCAAAGTTCCGACAACGTTCACTTAACCATCTCGATTTTCTACTGCTTGTTGCTTTGCTTTGCTTTCTTATGCGCAAATAGAATTAAATTTTCCTTATTTACGTCGTAATTCCCCGTGGCCGTCGGGTTAGAGCGCTAGGTTGCGGAGTCTAGACTGATTCTGTAACTGGGTTGGTCTCTCCAACCGTCTGAAATGATCACTTCTTACACTTGATAGCCAAAGCTTTAAACGCCGGCGTCTGTAAGTAAAATATTTTATATGTACTAATATATATATATATATATATATATATATATATATATATATATATATATATATATATATATATATATATATGAATGATTAGTAGTTCAGATAAGGTTAAGCAGAATGTTTTGTGAAAAACTTTATTTATCGTTTAGAAAAATTTAATATAGCTCAAAATACTTCGGCTTTTCTCTGTGGGAAGTCTTATTCATGCGTTAATTAAGTGAGAGGAAATGTGAAATATTTTTTCGTAATAGTAATCAAGATGCAATACACACACACACACACACATATATATATATATGCAGATTAGTAGTCCGAGGCTGTAGCAATGCGATGTAGTTGCCGGGAGATGGAAAAAGTGAACAGAAATAAACGATGAGAGAAAGTGAAACTCAAAACAATTCATTAATAATTTCACGAAAAACTGATTAAATACCAGAATAGTAAATACTGTCTGGTAAATAAAAAGTTCAGCAACGAAAGATAATCTTAAATTTTCGAAAGAAAAAACTTTCATTTTCAAAAGACAACAATAGAAGACCGAGAGGGTCGAAAAACCGGGAAATACCTGTGTCAAACCATTGAAATACCGCAGCAGACAATTGGAAGTAGGAACGCAGAAAATGTCAAAATGTAATTAAATAATTATTCAACTAAAGTTAAAGTATTATAAACATTTGTTTATTTATATACTAATTATTATAATTGTATTATATTTTATTTTATATGATTTATTAATTTTTTTTCTCTTGTTTATCTTTATTCAATTCTAAATTTAAATTTACGTGTGGGCCGTTATTATTATAATATGTGTCATCAAAGGGGGATAACTTAGGGAAATATGTTTAGAAATAAGATTTGAAATTTGAAAAGGAATTTAAATTGTGGAATGGATCAATGCCAAGGAGGTAGGAAGGAACCGTTGGAACCGGGAAAGGGGGGGGGGAGAATAAGAAGAAACGTTGGAGAAGGGGGTGGGAATTACGGATAAAAATACATACAAACATATACATATATAAAGTGTAAATATCTAAATACTTATTTATTTTTATGTTAATTTAAGAGTATTCTAAGGGTATAATACGCCTAAAACTAAATTTATATAATGTTATTCTATTTATTGATTTATAGATTTTGTTTTTCTTTGATTTTCTTTTGTTATTATTATTTATTTATATATTTAATTTATTCTGTTATTATTATAATTTCTTTTTTATTTATTTATTTTATTTATCTTAATTTTTTTTAATTCTTATTTTATTTTATTGAATTTCAAACATTAGTTAAGGGATTACAAATGTATCAACATACACATACACACACATGAGAATACACCCATATTCACATACATGTATATATGCATACACATACACAAGGCCTAAATATATGTAAATAAAGGGCATATCATTCCATTCCATAATTATAATATGTAACATGTAAAATTGTGGAGTGGGTGGCGCTGGCAAATACAGAGGAGACAAGGGCAAGTAAAAGTGTGGGGTGGGTGGCGCTGGACAATAAAGAGGAGACAAAGGCAAGTAAGCTTAATTTTATTACCTGTAGTAGTATAACTGCGGTAATGGTCCTCTGAAGAGAACAATTATCTTTGAAAACTCATGAGCTAAGGACTTAAGGATACTTTGCTTGAACTTTGAATTCTAATAAAATTTGATTGACACCTTATTCTATTACTTCATTTTATATTATAATATATATATATATATATATATATATATATATATATATATATATATATATATATATATATATATATATATATATGGATGGATGGAAGGATATCCTAATATACGTTATCGTTATCATCGAGACAGAGGCGGATATCTAAGCAAAGGGATCATTTCGAATGTCTCTTAGGATGTGTATATACCAGCATTACTTTTACCCCCAAGAGTTTGCAACCGAAGACAACCAGCATCCTTCCTCGGATACAGAAGGCTGTATGCAGATTGATTCTTTATGTACTATACGGACGTTGATTCTACACATGAGTTCATTAGCTCTTTATCATTATTGTTATTTTAACCTGCTGAATGACTAGGCACACTCCTCACGAGTCAAGACTCCACAGGGAGACAATTCAATCACCAATAACACGACTATATAGGTAATATATATATATATATATATATATATATATATATATATATATATTAGGTAGAATTCGAGTTTTTGTATTAAACATTTTATTTATCCCAAACAGCTGTTTCGGCCGTATTAAATCATACATTTTCATTGCTTACCAGAAATATATATTCAATTGGTATTATCATTGTTTCTATTTACTTGCCTACCCACGAAGGAAAATTTAGACATAAGGTTGTTTTTTAATGTGAGGGAAATCCAACCCCTCTAAAAAGGGGACTCTGGATTGGAGCAATAGTAAAAATTGACTCAGCCTAGAAAAATCCGCCCTGTTTTAATCGAGAACAGGAAAGATGTAGTGTAGTATCAGAAATGAAAATGCACTTTCTTCCTAGCCAAAAAGTCAATATTATTATATCCGAAAAAAAAGAAGAAATTTATATTAAGAGAAAGTGAATATTTACGAAAAAATGTTATTCTTTTTCTAAACGGCTTTTTCTAAATAGAAAATCATTATATCTTATCATGCCAATACTTGATCCATCGTTCAAAGGTTACAGTTTATCAACTCTTTGTCAGTACAAGTTGGTCACTGTAGTGACTGAGGAGATGTTCTATTTTCTGTCTGGGATCTCCAACTGTGAATGTTGCTGGTTGTCTTTTCAACCTTCGCTCTTGTTCGGTTCAAGGTCAGCGAGTTCTTCGTTAGGAAAACCGTTTCATGCGGGAGATGGCTCTGGGTTTTGGATAGCAAGTAGCAAAACTTCACATGCAGCCGCTGTTTATCCTGACGATTTGTTGAAACTCAATGGAGACCGATTGCTACGCTACATCCACTATTGCTGATAAAACGAAGGATCAAATGGAAATAAGGACATATAATGATGAGTTGGGTGAGGTGTTTTTTCTTGACATTAAAATAACTGTTTTTCCTTGGTCTGCTGTCATGGCTGTCGACGTTGTAATTATTTTAGAGATAAACTTTGACTGAATCTTCTGTGTTCGATCTAGAAAAGATTCGTCTTAATGAAGTTTTTTTTCTCGCAAATATTCACTGTCGTGTGATTGAAATTTCGGATGTAAAAATACCACACTGATGAGATCGATTCAACATATGTTGTTGTTTTTTCTGGTAATCAAGAAGAAAGTTATGTTTTAATGTAGTCGATACAGCTGTATGGTAGAAATAAAATGTTTAAACAAAATCCTTGGATTCTATTCATTTATTATATTTAAGGTTTAGTATTTTATTTTATACCATAACAAAATTGCTATTGAGCTTTCGATCAATCTTCTGTGTGATCTTAAAGAATTAAAAGCACACACATACACACACACACACACACATATATATATATATATATATATATATATATATATATATATATATATATATATATATATATATATATATATATATATATATACAGGGCGTTACAAAGCCCTCTAAACAGGAGCGTGCTCTAGGAGCACGCTCCTTTTCGCTGGAGCGAAGGAGAAGAGGGCTCATTTTATATTCAGCGGGAATGGTTTTATCGCTCCGCGCTCCTCGCTCCAAAATTATTTAATTTTTTTTCTTTTAAACATTAGTTTTTTTATTCAGCAATAAAAAGGAAAAGAAAAGAAATTTTAGAGTTTACTCTGGGTTATTTCTTTAAAATTATATCTCTGGTAAATTTATATGAGATAGGGAGAGAGAGGGGGGAGGGAGCGCAAGGAAGAGAGAGGGAGAAAGAAGGAGAACATTTGAAGTTCTCAGATATTTACATCGATGTGTTTAATTTTTGATGGAACAGTTTTCTTAAGACAGGAGACAATTTGGCAATAAATGTCTTCAAATGCGCCAATGAGTCTATAGACGTCTTTGAAGTTATTTTCTTATAGATTTGAACTTCTTTTGTATTTATGACAAGGATGTTTATTGCTGATTGAATAAATAAGCACATTTTTCCTTTAAATCGTGTTTTTAAATAAAGAATTTTAGGTTCAATTATACTATAGGAGCCGTTGGATTTTCTCGCCATTTCGCTCGGTATACACCCAAATGATCGATAAAATCGATTTTTGGGGTGAAATGGTACATTTTGTCATGACAAACAATTCTAATTTATTTTTTAGCATATATCAAATTGATCTTTTATGCCACATTTTTACCCGTCGTTATTTCGGCGACATTTTTTGTTATTCTTAAATTCACGACTAGTATGTCTTAACCTTTTCATGTTTGCTTTTAAATTCGTTAAATTCTGTTAAAACTTGCTTTTGTAAATAAAATGTTCAAAGTTTTTTTTTGTGTGTAATAAAATGTTAAAGTAGTAAAAATATATTTAGTCCAAGGAAAAAATATATTTAGTCCAAGGAAAAAAACAATAAAAACAAACATGGCCGCCAGCGATTAAAACCTGGAATTTCAGTTAGATTCTCAACACTTTAAAAAGTAAATGAGAATTTTATTTCAGGACCAAAAATACAATTTAGACCAACAATCAGTTTCATCCTAAATTTGAGCGAATACCAAGTGAAATGAGCGAAAGAAAACAGCGGTCCATATTCTACAATTAAACCTATGTTTAAACTTAATTAAATTAAAGAAAATATCTTAAATTTTAATTTAAAAAAGCAAATAATTAGACTTTCTGACTAATTTGTTGTTTTTAGAACCGAAAGTAGATTATATATCTTTCTTTATCTTAAAAAAATCTATTATCGAATATTAAAATTGTAAACAGTTTGCTTTTGTTAGAGATTTCAAACATAGACGTTTTCACCTTTTTTTTCAAATTTTTAATTTTAATAAATGTTTTTGCCCGACCTAGGAAAACTTGCTCCAGTTAATTTTTGGGGGAGAGGAAAATTTAAACCGATATTTTCTCAACTCCCAAGGTCTAGGCCAGATATTTTGTATCAAATTTTGAGACATTAAATGTATCTCTGAATTATTTATTAACAATCTATTGATATTTTTGGGGCAACTTATGCAAATAAAATTTTTTATTCAATCTGAAAAAATAAACTTCATTGGTTTTTTTTTTTCGCCCCAAATTGTACTATAGAAAAAAAAACGGATAAATCGATTTGTTTGAAAGTACTTGCGCGTTTCTCTGTTATAAATAATAATATACATTATACAATATAGTTACGTTCGTAAAAAAAACAAATTAAACAGTAACACGACAAGTAATGTTGCCTGGCTGTCTCTCCTCTCCCAGAGAAATTTTTTCTTTAAAAAGAAAATAATCACAAATAATGTTTAAAAGTAAAACTTTATTTACTTAAAACAAATCTAAATTCCCTTCCAAAATAAATAGAAAAAATATCGGGTCAAATTTTCCTTTCCTGAAAAAATAGGTTGTTAATGCAATGAAAATTAAAATCGTTTTAAAATGCTTCAGGGATTTTTCTATTTCTATTTTATACCTCAGGAAACGAAAATTTACGTATAATCCTATGCTTCGTCTGACATGTTCTCCTATAACGAGATTTTGTCAAATATTATCTTACGGTTTTACACTTAAAGTGACACCCCAACCCATATTGATGAAATCCTTTGACGCACACCCCTATCCTTCGACCATTCATTGGCAGAATAGATCGTTTATGAAAGAAGGTACATTTTCATTATGGAGCGCTGAAAAGAGCCGCTCCTTTATTATAGGAGTAGGAGCAGGAGCGACTTCGTTTTGAAAATAGGGAGCGTGAGAGGAGCCAGCTCCAATTTGGGGCGTTGGAGCAGGAGCGGGAACAGTTCCAAAAGTAGTGGAGCGCGTAACACCCTGTATATATATATATATATATATATATATATATATATATATATATAATATAACTCAGTAGAAAACAACATTTATGACATAATCAATATTTTGTAATCATGCTCCAAAATATCAACATCAACAAATTTCTTAATCAATACGTTACGGTTAAGTTTACACTGGAATTGTACAATCATTTATATATATATATATATATATATATATATATATATATATATATATATATATATAAATTGTGTGTGTTTAAGACGACGCATTGAGTCAAAACTACAACCGCTACCACTATTTGTTGCAATTTGATTTCAGTCGAAAATTAATTACCTGGGACATATCTTTTAAAACATTTTTCTTGCATAACTGAAAATGTATAATGATCAGTTAATTAGTTTTAGAAGAGAAGATTGTACATACAATATATAAAATGGAAATGATCATATCTTATAATGCTAATACTGGATCTATCGTTGGATATCAAGGTTACAGTCCATCATATCGTGGGGAGTACAAATTTGTTCATCACATGAGTCAACGAGGTATTATTCCATTGTCTGCCTGAGAGTTTTCTTGTATTCGGTCTCCACCTGTGGAGTTTGCTGGCTGTTTTTCCCACCTTTGCTCTTGCTCGGTGCAGGGTCAGCCAGTCTTTCAAGATCCGTTCTATGTGGGATATCTTCTCTGTGCCTGAGTTCTTGGATAGCAAATGGCAAAACTTCAGGTGATCCCACTGTTAATCCTGACCCTTTCTTGAAACGAAATGGAGACCGATTGCTACACTACATCTACTACATCTACTATTGGGTGTAAAAGGATGGATAAAATGGAAATATAGACGCACATCTTACTTTGCATAGTGATATATATATATATATATATATATATATATATATATATATATATATATATATATATATATATATAAAATGTGTTTTTTTTTATTTATTCGCTATCTGAAAGCAAGAGCATGAAGTTATCAATAGTTTTAATAATTTCATAATAATAGGACCGCATAACCTTTATGAAGTCTTAATAAGAAATATTTGTTTAAATGATGTCCTAACTTTCAACGTTGAGCAAAATGAATGAAAACATGCTCGGGAAGAATGAAAGAGAATGAAATATGAAAGAATATAAAGACTGAGAATCAAAAGCGACATCTTAGGAAGCAAGAAAATGAGTAGCTAACCAAAGGAATACAAAAAGAAATGTGTGTAAGAAAATGGCAAAACAAAGGGAAGAAAAAAGAAGTGCAGGAAGAATGGAAAAAGAACTACGAATGGGAAGCGAAACGGAATTACTGAAAAGTGGAAAGGATAATTAACTAAGGGCGTGTTTATAAAACCCCGAAACACTTTGAATCGTGAGGAATCGTATTTATGTCATTAAAATAAAAGATAAAACATCTCTTTATTTACCTACCAAATTACGCGGTCTTAGCTACAACAGCTTAAAAGTAGTCAGCTGATACAAACATACAGTTATTTTAGACTATTAGACATAAGAACATGAAATATATTGTCCCATATCTATGCAGATTGTTCCATGAAATTTATATTTACCATTTTTTTTATACGGTTGTCTCCGGTGGAGTGTAACGTATCTCACTGACAATTTTTTTACCATTAATTTTAATGAAATTGCTGACACAAAATCATTTTATTGATTTTTTTTTTTTTTTAAAGATTATGAAGAATCCATGAGCGATTGCTCTTTTACCACATTACCTCGAGTGGAGTGTATTCTATGGCTGACTCTTCAAACTTAAGTATTTTATTTACTCCTCTCCAGAAGGTTAGACACAAGGTCAGGTGTGGGTTTTGATGAAAGTGTTTCTGTGGAACTCAGCCACCGTGCCATCCCCAATTTCAATTACCGATACGTGTATAAACCGTTATACACCCGTATCGCTATCATGGGTACATGTTCTTGCTTATCTGCGGATAGAAAACAACTCAGGCGCCAATGTTGATTCATAAAAAAAGATTCATTTTAATAGAGAGACAGACACAAAAAATATCAGAGTGACAGATCACTTTTGTACGCGCGGGAGAGAAGGTGAAAGACAGACAGATAGATGAATAGCTGGTCTTGTTACATTTGGTTAAATTGTGCGCAGAACGCCCCACCCCCATTGGGGATAGCACTCCGGACACATCTGCCCAGCTGGAGTCTCGCCAGCCAAAAGAGACAAAACTTTTCCGCCCGGAAATCACGTGGTTTCTCAACATCCTGTCTGAGGCGACCTTAACAGTGTCACTCAAACTTTTCCATTCAAACACGGCCCTATGTAACATTATGGTTCACCATAGAATGAACCGAAACATTTGTAATCCCATAACTTTAGTCATGGAAATCTGTATTTTCACACAATGCTTACCATGTCTGTCTTATTGCCTTGGAGTATTTTGTTGTGCGACGTCTTTCATTAATTAATGGTTATATGGATGTCCGAAAAGTATGAACTCATCAGTGGTTGTATAGTCCAGTTATTAAAAATATATAGTAAGTTATAAAGTTCTTTAAATTGAAACTTATTTTTTATTAACCGTTGAATTTCCACGGGTCCAGATAGGTTTTGGGGTGGGACGGGTATAATAACCTTGAATTAAATCATGTCTTTATTTAAGTACTGAAATGCTCAGTATGAAAACAGTGTTAAATTATTGATAACAAAATCTATATAATAAAACGCTAATGACATTTCATGTTCGTACCTACGTTATACACTGCCATTAAATTTTTTAAAGGTTGGATTGCCCGATCACCGAAGATTTATTTATTTAAATAATATTTATCTGACAATTATTTTTACAGTAAGAACAACGGGAGTATTTATTTGAAACGATTTAAATTGTAACAATAAATTAAATAAACCGGTTAACACTTTTGATTTATTTATTTATTTAAAAAGAAAATATTTAACTGGCAATTATTTTTACGGTAAGAAGAAAGAGAGTATTTATTGTTTTAAAAAGATATACATTGTTACAATTTTTAATATAGACGAGATATTCGTTTATTTGCGTAAAGAATATTTAAATAAAAATGGCAATTATTTTACGGGAGATAAAAAGAGACAGTTTTATTTAATATTAGTAAACTTTACATGAATGTATTATTTTAAACGAAATCAGCGTGCGTGGACTTTTCACGAAGGCCGCGAGTCTATGTAGTAATAAACTAAGGCATTTCGCATGTATACGTACGCTATCACCTTTTATACAGATTAAAAAAGAGATCGTGGACTTGTTATTAATCTGACGTTGCTAAGGTAAAAATTCCGAATTTACCCACTTACAAATGAATTGTTCCAAAGTCGAATTATGTCGTCCCGTTGATAAAGCAATGAAATTTTAAATAAATATATTTCAAAAAGTGAAATTTGTTTAAGTAATTTGAAGAATATTTATTGTTTCTAAAAGAATGTAATTGCGACAATTTTAAATAAATAAGACATATTCATTTTATTTATTTAAAAATGATGACAATTGTTTTAACGGAAGAAGAAAGAGTAATTTCTTTCTTGATAGTATTTGTACTAACAGACATTTATTATGTCAAAAGGAATTTTTATATTAACAGTGAATTATAAAAATTGATTTAGAAAGCACCGTGGAATTTCCACGGGCACGCTAGTCTATATAATTTAGTAATGTTTAATTATGTTTACATAAAGTTGAGACTTTATTTAATTTAACAGATTATTCTTGTATTTCGAAATTTTTTAGATGAGGGCTGTAATTCGTATTATTCGGACTACTATTCTCACCTTGGTTGTTATTTTCATAATGTGTCGGCCAATGGAAACGTCAAAACTTCTACGGGTTCCTCTTTTTCAAACTTGGGAATATAAATGTCGAACTGGGGAATATATAGGGAATTTTGAACTGAAGTCTTTATTTAATCCATGGGAGTAAATTGTGCTCGTTCCGTTAGCCATGGCCAGGTGAAAATGTTCAGTAATTTTTATTTTTCTCTGATTTATTAATGCCTACAGTGAGTATTGAACTTTCACCCTCCAGAAGAGAGTGTTACTGCACGTCATTATTCGTTCAATCACAGATACATCAACAATTTTCTAGTATATTGTAAAAAAAAAGAAATAATGATAAACCTCCGAATTAAAGAACAATTGCAAGTTTGGTTCCTTGGATTTGTCGAACACTTTACTTACTATATGTGCGCTTGAAAAACATAATAGACTTTATTTCTCTTCATTCCGCATAGCTTTTTACGATAGCTGTGACGACTAAGAGGTTTGGATTTGAGTTAAAAGATGACTCGTGTCCAGTGTTCGAATCGTACGATCAACAGAACGGTTATCTCCACACTGATGATTCTATAACGATAAAACATGTTATATGGATAATAATAAAAAATATTTATCATTAAAATAATTATATATATATATATATATATATATATATAGTGTGTGTGTGTGTGAACACGTTTGTATAGTCAAATAGTTCCATATTCAGAGTTTCAGCCGAACACACGTACATACTAATTCCCATGGTGTCATTGCTCAGGAAAAGTTAGTTGCAAAAATACGCCGTGTGTTTAGTTTTATCAGTTACATGTTACTCTTAAATCGCGGTAGATGTACGTAA
This sequence comes from Sepiola atlantica, assembly GCA_963556195.1. NCBI lineage: Eukaryota > Metazoa > Mollusca > Cephalopoda > Sepiida > Sepiolidae > Sepiola > Sepiola atlantica. The sequence continues at coordinate 151,634,425 of OY744516.1, forward strand.
AATGCCGTCAAGGGACTGAAATGTGGGTCTATTTGATAAATGACATCTCCCAAAAATTGTTCCCAAACTGAATTATCAAAGAAATCTATGTTGGCATTGTGCAGCTGTTCGATTTAATAACGTCCAATAAGCCCGGTTTTGTTCTTGCGTGGTATACAAGGAAATGAAAAGATAAGCAAGTCTCGAAACGGTGACTGCACGTACCAACTTCTCGAAGGACAGAAACACGTATCTGTACTACGAGATATGTAAAATATGCTGCCTATGAAGAAACATAAAATACATACATTCACAATAAAGAAAAAAACACCATCAAATACCATATTTTATTGTATACTAGCAAAGGTACCCGTCCAAGGATGGGTTCAGAATAGTGAGCCATCCTCGCAAGGTTTTGTTTGGTTTGGTTGTTTAGTTTTACGGCATATCAACCTTTTTCGGGTGATTTAATGCCGAATCCAGTCATTTTAATAAAAGTTATTATGCTTCAAGTTCTTTATATGTTAAAGTATTAATTGATGGTGTTTGATTTAGTTGTTTTGTTTTACGGCATATCAACCTTTTTCGGGTGATTTAATGCCGAGTACAGTCATTTTAGTAAAAGTTATTATGCTTCAAGTTCTTTATATGTTAAAGTATTAATTGATGGTGTTTGATTTAGTTGTTTTGTTTTACGGCATATCAACCTTTTTCGGGTTATTTAATGCCGAGTACAGTCATTTTGGTAAAAGTTATTATGCTTCAAGTTCTTTTTATGTCAACTTATTAATTCATGGTGTTTGGTTTGTCTGATCTGATAGCACCAGAAATATTTTGTTGTCCAATGGTGTATATTTTGATTGGGGGTAGTTTTCGTTTTGTTTGTTTCTTTTTTTTTCAGAGTTTTGATCTTCCGTTTCCATCATGTTCAGTGCCTGAAATCGGTTATGTATCAAGTTCACTCTGATTTTTTGTTATAGTTGTTGAGGTGATTTCTCTTTTCCTTCATGTTCAGGATTTTTACATGGAGGTTCTTTGCATGGAAATTTTTTTTACTTGGAGATTGTTTATTTGGATCTTTTCGGATCACTATATTTTTCCTAGTAGATTCATTTGCATTATTCATTTCACTTGTTTTTGATTATTGTGGTGCATCTTGGATGGGGGAAACCGGTTGAGTAGGAGGCACAATGATAATCCTTTCCTCTATTGGTTCCACCTCTGGTTTTCTAACTGTTGCCTTCGGTTCCTCGTATTCTTTTCTAACTAATTGTTTTTTTCTGGGGGGGGGGGGATGCTGCCCTGCCTTGTCCAAGCTTAAGCAACCTTTGTATTAATTTTATTTATTTACTGTCCTCCTCATTATTCGCCACCGGGGACACAGCCTGAGAATGTCTTTTCTCTACTAGTGGTTTCAACCACCCTTCTTGCTTCTTGGAAGGAAATATTTCTAGTGTATTCATTAATCACAACTTTTGGCATAAACTGGGAGGTAACCACCACAGTTTGCGCATATATGGTTCCATTTACACTCGTCCATAGAGTGGTCAGGGTATTTTTCCCCACATTTTTCACATGCGTTTCTTCCGACCCATTTGCGTCCGTGATATCCATATTTCTGGCATTTGTAACATCGAAGAGGATTAGGGATATATTGTTCAACCTTTTTCATGTGTGTTTGTTTGGATAATCTTGTTTTCAGTTTTTATAGAGATTCGCTTCACCTAGATTACTCCTTGGGATTTTAATTTTTCTTTTATTTCTTCTATAATACACAAGGAGGCTCCATATTACTCCTTTTGAAATGTGTAAGTATTGATGCGGGTATGATTTTTTTTTTTATTGTGAAAAATGTTAATTTTCAGCAAGAAAATCTGCATGTCTTTTTTCTTAACTTCGACCAGTATGTTTCCATTGGCCATTTTCTTAACAACTTTAGGCGTCATGTTAGCCAAAATTATTTTCTCAATGACGAATGGAGATAATGTAACAAGATGTGGTATTCTTATGCTTCCAGTACAATAAATCTTGGGAATCTTCTTCTCGATCGGAGCCTGTATCCCTATGCATTCTTTTATGGTTCTGTTAGGAGCCATAAGTTGTTTTTTTAATGTATCATTCCTGCTCCCTACCCACCATGGAGTCCACTTCGACTCAAAGTCTATGAGAATTGTCATGGGGGAAAACCAATCGCCTTGACAAGAAAAGTCTACAGGAATGGTATACTCAACCCGATCGTGATCATAAGCACCCGTGTTCCATCGATTTTTCTACCCACTTATAGCGAAACTTCCGGGGTACAAAGCCAGGTTGCGGTCATTTATCTTTCAAGTTGATTGATCCTTTCCACTGCCTTTTAGCAATTATTTATAAACTGGAGTGGGTATTGATAACTACGAAGTTAATCAATTGCAATATTGCAAACGATCGGGGAAACTGATAGAATAAGTGCTAGAGCTAGAGATAACTGGCCGATTGATCGGATCGGGTCTCTCCGACCTCCCGTCTAGCCGAAGTAACGGCCAAAGTAGAGTGTTGCAAATCACGTGACCATTTATGCAACCAGGCCACGGACTGCTAAGCCACTAGGATCTTGTTCTAGGACATCACGGGTCGCTACCCATGGCCAACAGGTAGCCCCGTTTGGGGGAGGGTACCCCTCTGCATGGGGTTGCAATCAGCGAATTCGCGGCTCCGCTGACATGGCAATCCTCGAAAGGTGTTTGCAGACGCAACAAATTCTTCACAGCAATTACGAACATACTATGATTAAAATCAGGTGCTCGACTGAACTCCGATCTCTGCTTTTCATAAGTAATTACATTTTATAAATCCCTTTCATCAGTTTACATTTTCGTATAATATTCTTAAACATTTCTACTATCAATCCTTCCATCATAACTCTTGATGGGTGGTAACTTTTGTATCCTTGTTACAAGGATACAATAGACAATGTCGTTACCTAGTGGAAAAATACCCATCACGTTATTATAATGAAGAAAAGAAGGTGTATTGCCATAGTTGAGATACAAATATTAGTAAAAATATTACTATGTCAGAATAAGACTTAATTGCTAATAGCCGTGTTCACTCTAGATATAATAAGTCCACTTACCGATGCGTGTATGAACCATTATACATCCGTGATGTCGTCGTGAACCCGGGTTCTTGCTTGTCTGTGCATACAAAACCACTCGGACGCTGATATTGATTTATTAAAAGGTTTATTTAAAAAAAAGAGAGCGAAACAGTCACAGAAAGCATCAGAGCGACGTGTTACTTGTGTATGCGTATGAGAGAGAGGGAGATAGGGAATAACAGACATGCATACATACAGAGAGACAGACAGCTCGTCGTGTCACACCCAGACACACTGTGCGCACTACCTACCATTGAAGACAGCGGCTTGAAACGTCTTTCCCACTTGAATAATCGTCAGTCAAAGACAGAAGATGTTCGTCCGGAACTCACGTGGTTTCGCGACTTCCGTTCTAAGGTCACCTCTGATCTTTAAAGCGCCGCTCAAACTTTTCTATGCAAACACGGCTTTCGTTATGTAACAGTAATTTGTTTAAAAATATTGTATGTGTGAAGTCACTCTCCAATTCGTTATGTACGATTAGCAACATAACAAAAATAAACTATTATATATATATATATATATATATATATATATATATATATATATATATATGTATATTTATATGCGATTACGTATTTCTTTTTTTCTAGTCCTTTACTGATGTGCCCATAAGGGGAAACAAATCAACAAATAAATAAGATGTACTTTCTTGCTTGAACAAATTTACTCTAAAAGACTAATTTCGTGATAAAAACATCAACAGCTAGATCGTAAGTTCGACCTGTATTTTAAGTGATTTTTTTTTTTTACTTCAAACGAAAAATGTGCAAGTAATCGTTAAACAATGTCATTTATTTTACACAGTCATATTTTCCATGTGATCTTTTAAGTTATGTAATACAATAAGTATTGCTATGGTCTGCGCCCACGACGCGTCACTGCATACAGCATTTCTTAGTCACGTCAATTGATCCAATATGGCACTGGAGCGAATCGTGATGGTCGTTATTTTGTTTCCTTTCCGAAATCAATGCGTTCAATTTCGGCAAAAGGCCGTGGTAACATTTATCTATGTGCCACAGAAAATGGATTTTTTAACATCAATTGACAATTTTGTATTATCAACGAATAACGTGGTTATTCATAAAGTCGAAATTCTTGGTCACGCATTTCATTCGTTTACAGATCCCTTGGTCTGAATCTAGTAGTAAGGCAATACTAGCGGGGTTTTCCTAAGCCGAATAAAGAATGAGTCTACTATGATCTCTTTTGGGACATTCACATAAAATGTAAGGACCTACTTGGAATTCGAAACCGGTTTGCTCTATTGAATAGTTTATTTTATATCAGTAATTAGAATGACACTCCGGATCCCTGTCCAATATCTGTCCGGACACGTGCAATATCTACATTTACCTCTTAGATTACACGTGGTCAACAGCTTTACGAATACAAATTACACATAAAATTAGATACACTGTAATCTGACCTATTTCAGTTGAACTAAGTAGGTAACCTGACACAAGTACACGGTATTAAATATTGCCCAGCAAGTGTCACATGTCAAGGTGTCAATTAACTCTAATCAGAATTTAACTCTAGACCAGTTTTCCTTTTCTTGCAGAAGCATCGTCAGTAATGCATGATTTAAAACCGTGCACGCGCGGGTTCATTTTTGCATTGTATACGCTTAATAGAATACGAGTTATTATTTTACAAATAGCTCGGAGTGCGGGTTCATGCCTTTACGAACGGTATTTGTATACGGCATAATAACATCGACGCACCGGTTCTCGTTAGATCACAGAAGTTGAGCCTTGTCAATGCTAGATGCGTGAGCATTTGTGAATACCAGGCGCTATATGTGAGTAGACGGCGACACCTCCCTTACAAGAAAAAAACTGCAAAAACTAACGTCATCATATCCCCTGACCGGTATATACATCAAACCTGTCACCGCTTGTGAATTTAATATTTCCTAGAAAAGAAGCCGGATCAACCATCCTAGGGTTAATGCTGAAGCAAGTATCAGGTACCAGTAGCGATATTAGTTCGTAAATCGCTACAATACATGTGGATACCATTTGAACTCAGTATAAAGGATTTCATATTCTGTAACGGTATCCAGTATGCTAATCATGCACCCCATCATATTTTCTGATGGCAGCATTGTTAGGTGTTTCATCCAGAGCACAGGTGACCGATGTCTCTTCATACTTAACTGGAACAAAGAACCGAACATAATACTAAATTCGTGTTATAATGGTAAATACCCAGTTTGTAGGTAACGAGGAAATAAAGCTTCATAAAAGTAGTATCATTTAGTAGGATACCTGTGCCAGGACGGGTAAATTTAATTCCTAAAACAGAATGGTACCCCACTTTTATGTCCCCTTACGAAGATTAAACCCCAGATATAACTATACTAAAGCTTCTGTCTAGAACCCTTATTCGATTTTTTTTTTAAATCCAGTGTATGATTTTGATTCTAGAATATGTCTGAAATGTCAAGCTTAAGCCTAAGGGGTCTTGAAAAAAAACTGAAATTCAGGGAATCTCGCTTAATGACTATGAATCAAATTCGGTACAAATCTTATATATTTTAATTTTCACATGGGAGATTGTGTCGAAATTATGCCCCCTAAAACCCTTTAAAATGCTCAAAAGAAACTGAAATAAGGGGAATATTTATTAATTGATGTCTAATATCTATTGTTAACATTTCACAAAAATCTGAGGTATCCGAATTTTAATAAAGGGATTCCGTCGTCTCTTTTCCCCATTTGCGTAAAACCAAATTAAATTATATATATAGCCCATATTAATAACCCTTACGCCTAGCAGCTGTGTTCCGAAATTCATAATGATTGGTATTAGTTTAAGAGTAAATTTTATATATCGAAATGTATAAACATATACGCATACCTAACTTTATATTGAGATCAAAAGTTTTTCATTATTAATTATATGTGTGCCATAAGAAAGTTATTTTGTGAATCATTAACTACCTCGTCGTCGAGTGTTTTCAAGTTACGATCTTGTAAATAGAACAAGGGGCGTTAACGTTACAGGCTGATTTGTGAATCCCACTGATGGCATGCTCTTAGATATGTATTATGTTGCTTTTTATTGTGTGACATAATAGCCGCTCCCCGCCTTCCTTCGCATTGAAGAAGACGCTAAAATTTTGGAAACGAGCTCAATGCACTTAAAAAGACTCTGAAACTTATTGGGGCACATAATTTTAAACGGATAAAGATTTATTCCATTTTATTACAGAGCACAAATGTTAGCTGGCGTCGTTGAGGTTAATAACTAGATGATTGTGGGGATGACTTGCATGTCAAAATATGAAATAGATAGCGAGAGAGACAGATGTATGGTTCTTCCTGTGTTGACACGACTGTCACAATATCTCGGAGCGGGTGAGGAAAGAAACACCGTGATAACCCCTTGAAAGAGAAATATTAAGGGGCTAGAGGGAGAGAAAGGTAAGAATAAGGCCTATACTTGCTATCATCTGCTACGTTAAAAAAACTGATATCAAATTTAATGACAAAGAGAGATCGAAAAAGGACTTCGTACAAAGTAAACGTATAAGAAAGTCGTCCCCTCAATTGGCCAAGAGAAAATCCCGGCTTTTGATAGCTGAAAAATTTCGTAAACAAACGACTATAATTCACATTGATACATAGAATTTGTTAAACATGAGCCTAGTAGCTCCTATGATAATTCCAGTAATTATAGGCCTTACTGGACTCACGAAAAAGAATTTCAAAAACCACCTGGCGAATATACTCAGTGAACAAAGTGCAAGCGACATAACAAAAATTGCGCTTAAAGTGGCGGTTGGAGTTTCTGAAATAGCGTGTGAATGTCTGCCAAACGGTAGGATGTCTCATCCCCAGCAAAAACAAAAAGATAAGGAAATTGAAAAAAAGAAGATAGTCGGATTTTTTTTTCTTTTCAATAATAAATAGATTATTTTTGTAATCATAATTCTTCTTGTAATTTACTTACAAGCCGTTGCCAATGGTTGCCAATCACCATCCAAATGTGTCATCAGGTGAACAGGTGAGCAGATTCGTCGTGCGTACCCTGCCAGCGACACGAAGGGCTTCCACGGTTGTGGGTAGAGATCTACGGCAGAAACACTACACATTACCGGCCAAGCCTAGCGACATTACAAGTGCCTTCGTTCATTATTTTATAAGCAGGACAGTCCAAGTCTAGCGTTATCTGGTATGTGCTCTCCTAATATCTTCCAAATTCAAAAATCTGTTGTTCGTGTCTCAACTCACAAAGATTAAATGCTTTACGTCGTGTAAAACACCCAGAATTCAGACCATCCTAGTTTAGCCATTCAATATTTTACAATTGGCGTTAATTTATAGTAATTTTATTGAGCTTAGTGTTTATCCAAAATGACATTGATTTTATACTGATTTGTATATGGTCTTCAAAATCAAAGTATATGATTTTTTTCCATATTTGCTTTAACATTTTAAATACCTCGGTAAAGATATGTACTCATGGGAAAGATCAGTTGGAAAAATGGAAGAGAAAACCTATAAATGTGAAAAGCATGAACTAATATATTTTTTAAATGAAAAAAAAAAACAAATAACGCAAGGTAATCCAAATCACGCTTATATATTAACGAGCTTAGAAAGTAGATGTGTACCAATATTTAGATGTGGTGTGTAAAAGTAAGGATAGAATTGTAAGTTTCTGTGATAGGGATAACATTTGAACTTCGGATATTTAAAAGGGGTGAGAGTATTTCCAGTGTTCCCAAAAGAAAATGTAACTTCATGAAATGGCATCATGACGAGGACCAACTCTTCAAGAAGACTCAAAATACTAGCATTGGTACCATAAACAAATATTCACAATGTTATCAACTTCTAATTTAACTATCATATCAAATTTTATAGAGCCACGCTGTTTTTTTTGTAGACAAAAAGGTAATTGATATATTTAAAACTAAACGTGTTTTTCGTGCCTATTTGGTCGAATGTTCTTTAAAACTTCTGTTAGTTTTTTTGTTATCGTTTTCTATTGGCAAAAATTCAATAAAATCGCCTAAACTGACAGCCCTGCAAGATTTTGCCAGATGATCGCCGCTAAGTGGATGCTTATGACCTTGCTATAAAAAAACTATCAACATTTTAGGTAAATCCAGTAATGAAAGTGTACAGCTCTAATGGAATAGCAAATATACGGAGAGAGAGAGACATACACCTATACTATATATAGTATTTAAATTCACATGAAAATTGGGTTAATAGCTCAATAGTGTATACATTACTAGAGCCCAATATATATATATATATATATATATATATATATATATATATATATATATATATTAGGGACTAACTTATACAACAGAAAGACCGATCGGAAGTACAAACCTAGTGAGAGCGTGGAAGGGATAATTTTAACAGAACTCTGTTGGCATACTTAATTCATTTTTTTGGCACCTTACTTAAAATGTCTTAAGAAGTCATACATATCTTAACAGTAACAATGTGTGGGAGGTATATTTAGAGGACGTATATCCGACAAAATGTATAGGTATAAAATGGAAAAAGAATATAAGCAAAATAAAACACTAATTAAAAGAAAAAGAAATTAACGCAGAGATTCAGTCTATTTCGTCGATGTACGGACATATTCAAGAATGCGTGGTAACGTAACAGAATCAAAATTTATAGATACATTGGTGCTATGGTAAGAGTGAGACATCCAAATTGCGAGATAACAGGGTAGCTAATAGTTTTAGGGTGGGAGAGGTTTAGCGGGTCACATGTTACTGCACATGGCTCATACTTAATTCTTTAAGACTTTTCTTTTGACAATCGCTGTAAAATTTAGAAACTTGCATTCCTTAGAAAATATAGAATTTTATAGAATTTTATTTATAGAAAGGGTGATATTTTTAAATAAAACTTGATAACTCTTTGATGAAGATGATTAAAAAGAATTAAAATATTGGGTTGTTTACATAGATTAGTCATCTCGTGGTGGTCACTTATCCACTTTTTCAGGAGAGGAGATTGAGTTTCTAGAGCCGTTACTGAATGAATTACACAAAAAAAGTAAAGTCAAATCTGGCCGTTTATTTTAGCAACTGTGTCAGTCGAGAAAATATACAAAGATGAATAACATTGGAAAATATTTCTATTTTATTGACTCGTCCCCATATTATTTTTGTACATGTTTAATTTGGTGGGACAAATATAGAAATACAGATGAATGAAATGAAATAGAAATGGTCGGTGCTTCTCTATGATTAAAACTAGATTGAATATTAATGTAAAAAAAAATACACAGAAGTTATGGTGTACTTAATTACGGAAATTAATCCGGCAGTTTTATTTTCATAAAATAAACTCAAATTCTAGCCGCACGGTGAATATCGCCGCTATTTTCATGACATCTAAGGGAGATAATTCCTTTTTTCCGCGTGTAGACAGAGTAAGGGTTGCTTTCTCTCCAAAAGTTGGATTTACTCCCCTTGACTTTCATAATGATGCTGATAATGGCGGCGATATTCCATATACGGCTACAACTTGAATTTATTTTATAAAAACAAAACTACTGGATCAAAAGGACGTAGTATCAAATAGCAGTTAATAATATATGTACAGGCGTAGGTATTTAATATCTTTTTCCTTATAAAAAATATATGAAAATTACCATATATTTTTGGGAACGGTATATATTTTCCCTTACAAGTAAGTACATAATAAATGTTTATTAATATTTTTTACATCTATATTCAATTTAGGTTAAACCATGGACAAGCACCAAATGGTCCATGAAAAAGACAACCCATTCACATTAGAGTTTGCCTGCATATGCCTTCTCATGTTTTCTCAAATCAGTGAAATTATCGAACTACATAAGTCGGCTTTTAGTAGTGACATTTACCATGTATTCATAAGCTGTCAAATATTCATCATAATGGGGATTCTGTGTGTGTAAATTTCTTACAAAAAATGCGAATATTATTTAAAAGGAAAAAGATATTGAATACTTACGCCTAAACATATATTATTAACTGTTATTTGATACTACGACCTTTTATACAATAACTAGAGTCTATGTTATGAATCTTTCAATCGTAGCGTGTTTTTTTCTTCTTGAGATTCTTATGGATGGCTCGTCTCTTAGGGAGAAATCGAATCTAAAACTTTTTGGACTTTCTTTCTCATCAAATGTTTCTTGGAGTTTATATATTAGATCCATTTCTCTTTCTGTTTCTTGTAAAGTCGATTTTCTTTATCGCTCTGAACACTTTTCCACATCTAAGGCTATTCGCGATCTCTACAAATCTACTATCAGCCCATGTATGAAGTACTATTGTCATATTTGGGCTGGTGAATCTCTGCCCCATTTGGGGGGGGGGGTCTTGATAAGGTGAAGAAATGTATCTGTAATTTAATTGGCCCCATCTTTTCTTCTTCTCTTGAACCTCTCTTTCATAGACGTGATGTTGCTAGTCCCAGTCTTTTCTATAAATACTATTATGGTATTCGTCTTTAAGAATTGTGTTATCTATTCTCTGCTTCCGTTGTTCCAGCTCGTTTGACTGGTTGGTCTAGTAGTCTCAATAAATTCGCTGTTTTGATACCTAATTGTAATACATCTTCCTATTCCAGTAGCTTCTTCTCAAGAACTGCAGGCTTGTGGCACTCTTATCCTGCTGACTGTTTTCCTCTTACGATATAGCCTTAGTCTTTTCAAGACTAAGGCCAAAAAGCATCCTCTGTAATTGCGATAAGGATCTTTCGTTCTTGTTAGCTTTTTACATCAAGTAGCTTCATACCTTGTCTAGAGCGATTTCGATGATTATAAATATATATATATATATATATATATATATATATATATATATATATATATACACACATTAAATCGACAATGTGGTAAGAAAAGAATGTTAAAAACCTCAATATGCATATATACACATAATCATACATTACTCAGCACTGGCAGGTTTTTAAAAAATGGGCACTGCTCACTCGTTAGCCTCACTATTACATAGACACCGATCTGGTGAGCATTCAGCTCAAAAGCTAACTGCCTCACAACTGAAAACCGGCTTTTCTTATGCCACCTTTCTAGACCACAGTGTCGTAGAAGACATTTGAATTCATCACCTGCGTTAGTTTCGCTTTAACTGGCAACGCATGCGCTGTGTAACTCCAGTGTAGGCGTTTTGTAATTCGCCTGGCATGTCTATGTGGTCTACAACAAGATACACAAACGATTCTAATTCTCTTTCTTTACAAACTTCAGCGTGAGATGAGTGTACCTGAGACGATAAAAAAACGAATATGCCGCTAAGAGGAAAGATAATCGAGTCCGTGACAAGTGAACCGACAAGTGCGGATCAAGAAACGCATGAGACTGGCAATAAAGCCGGTGTTGTGAGACGAGACGTTCCCATTTGGGGTTCGACCGTCATGCAATTATTAAAACGCTCAAGGGCGTCTCCGTATTGAGATATCGTACTGACACATGTTAACGAACTATAAAAATTAAAGGTTGTACTCTGATTCGTAAAGCTCTATCTATACAAAATCTACGTATATAGTGCCCATTTTGTCTGTTTGTAAGTAATATTGCAACTATTCTACTATGATGTATTAAATAGAAAGAGTGAAACGCGGCGTATCACTCTAAAACCAAACTTCTCTATTTTTCCCTGGCAATGCTTAGATCTTTGTTTTACCCCAGTAGATTATTTATTGCAACGGCTCAACCCGAGAAATGTTTTTTTATGTGGTGAAGACTCACTGTTACATAACGAAAGTCGTTAATTGAATTGAGAAGTGATTGACGGATATGAGGTCAGAATTTAACCTTTTGTTCACGGAAGTTGATGAAACGACGTGACTTCCGGATGAAGCGTGATCTTTCTCTTTTCAGCTGCCAACTTAAGAGAGTGAGAGTAGTCGCCGGCAATGTAGCTAAGTTTGCTATCTATTTGTCTATCCGTCTATCTCACTTCATCTGAAGAGCAGCTCGCGCTTTGTTTTGATAAGCTCCTAGAACTGACTTTCACTCCAAATCTAAAATAGAAGACTTATGCCCAATCATTTGCTAAAATTGCTGGAAATACGGCTTGATCATTCTACCACCCGAGAAAGAGTTTGACTACTTATTTTAACGATCTAACTATATAAGAGCCAGAGACATACTAAAATTGAGTACTGCTGGCACATCTTGGAAAATGTTGCTCAGCTCCCTCTTCTCGAACTATTGGGCGATGATCTCTTCTGTTCTCTACAGTCTTTTTCTCAAAGAAGAGGTGTTGCTAGTCTTTCTCTACTCAACTGGTCTCCAATATCTAGTTCCTCTATATAAGACTTAAAGACGTGTGAAAGACAAGAAAAATATACATTTTACTTTTGAATATACATGTATCTCTAATTAAAATTTTATTGAGTGATAACATCCCCCTCACGACAAAAAATATACTAACTAAGGCAAAACGATACAAATGTTGTATTTGTTGTGTTGTTATTGTTGTGTAATGTAGCAGTGAGAATGGAAGATATACACAGACAAGAAATAAGTAAATAGACACCTAACAAAAAGTAATTCCTACACGTTTAAAGTTTTTGCTTCCTTCACTGACGGCCAACACTCAGAGGCGTACAAAGCAGCAGTAAAGGTGTGAAACATCGATATGTTATACTGATTGATATTTTCTATGTTTTAGATATCAATATATACATTATGTATAACTTTTTAAGTATGAAATGGGCAGGCCAACATTAGGATCATCCGAGTTTTAGAGGAGCCATGTTATAGGTTAATCTTACGATGGACGTAATCAGAATCAATTCGCCGCAAACTACGGGAGTCCACTTTCCACCGTTAACAGAATTTCCAATGTGCTTTCTACATCAGTCTGTATAATTTATTGTTAATAATAATATTCCGTTGAAAATTATGAATGTCTGTCTGGCTGAATACTATTAAGTAAAAATACTCTTTCTTCTTCAGTAAAAATAATTGTCAATGTCAGCTAAATATTTTCACTTTAATTTTTTTAAACAATAAATATTCTGTCTCCTTACCGTAAAAATAATTACCAGCTAAATATTCTGCAAATTAATAAAACAAATTTTACATTTATTGACGTGCAATTATTTAAAATTATAATATTTCAGTCGACGAGACAACGTAATTTTATTTTGGAACAATTCATTTTAAAATGGGTATAATCAGAATTTTCCCCCATTTTTTAATGTTCTATAACGTATGTACGAACACGAAATGCCGTAGCTTATTATTTGATATATATATATATATATATATATATATATATATATATATATATATATATATATATATATATATATATATATATATATATATATATATATATATATATATATATATATATACATATATATATATATTAGTTTGTTTGTTTATTCTTTTACATTTAATTTAACAGATTTATCCGAATAGTTCTCCGAGATCTGGAAAGTTTAAATCCGGTTTAGTCCGGTGTAGAAAAGTACTTCAACTAGTAGCATATTAAAGATTGCAAAATATTCCATTTGTATATTCTCAGAGAATACCATGGTAGATAATAGTGTTAGGTTGGGAGAGGTTGAGTGGGTCACATGTTACTGCACATGGCTCATACTTAGGTTTCCTAAAGCCGTTACATGCACAATTTGTGATAGACAAACTGCAACGTTTTTCCTTGGGGGAGAGGGGGGGGGGGTACGAAGCGTTGGTACAAAAGTGTGTTTACTGAATAATCAAATACATTCTTCACTGAATTGAGTGGTTACAGTACTTGTGCATAATGGGAGCACCTACCTACGGCAATCTTCGTAAACTCTCTTCTCTCTCCGGAAATGAACGAATATAAAAAACTAAACAAACAACGAAAAATGAAAAGCGCTCATACGTATGGTCAGTGACTACTAGAATTTGATGATCCTGTTTAGATGAAGAATGTTTTCTGAAAGTATACTCTATAAAAAGAAAATATCAAATTTAGATTTATTGAATAAACTGATATTCTTTGTGTAAGTGTATTTCTGGCAACGAACACATCTCATCGCAAATATTTATATTGCTTCTCTTTTCAGTCTAGAGAGACGAAATACAATGTGTACAAAAGTTGCTAAGAATAATGTTTCTGCTAAAAGCATAAATTTCTAGAATTAGTAGATGGTCTTCAACAATAAAATCGTATTTACAAGATAGGTACAATTATATGTATCCATTATCTTTATTAATAAAGATATAAAAAGTTACCCTCTGTATTCAGAAAATGTTACCTTACGGAAATGAACGAGATATCACTTTTGCTTCGTGATCTTTTGGAAATAGCCTACACGTATCGAACTGATTTTTTTTCTTTTTTCAACTGAAAGACTTCAAAATAGAACCCCCCGTCCCACAGTGCAATCTCTCAATCAAAAGTTCCACGTTCTTTTGCCCCTGACTCGCTGGTTCGCTTGACATGTACCCAACCAGAATAGAATTCACGATTGTTCGGTAATTTTCGTAAACTATTGCCGCAAATAAAGATCATAAATTTAAAGAATAAGATGATAAAAGAAAGCTAAGTTAAACGTTATTATCTATTATGTGAGGTTGTTTCCCTTAGGCTTTTTTCTATATACTTTAAAACACACAAAATACTGACTAAAATTGACCTTAGTTCTGAGTTTCAGAAATATTTGAAAACAAATTTTTTTCTAATTAGCCGTAATTTATTATTAACCTAAAAAGTCACCCATTTTTCTGTTAGCTATCCATTTTTGTATTATTTGGATATTTCGGACTATTGTTCTCATCTCGGATTTTATTGTCATAACGTTTCAGCCGATGTAATCTCCGACTCTCTTTAGGTGCATCTTATCGAACTCGGTTATCTGTTGGAATTTGGAACGAAACCATTTGTTTTATCCACGAGGATAGATTGCTCTCGTTCCGTCAGTCATAACCGGGTAGAAGTCTTAAGTAATTCGTAACATGCGCTGCTTCCTTGAGTCGTCTTTACGTCGTTCATCTCTGTCTATAAGTTTTACTTTTTACACAAGGGTTGCTGGTTTCCCATTCCCCTCCATATGTGGTCAGGCATATCCGACTTTTAAATATATCCACGTGTTATGGATTTCCAGTGTTATTCTAGTCTTACATGTAATAGGCAACATGTCTCACCTTTGTATACTTTCTCACACATAGAATTACATACACGCAGTTCTCGTTCATGACTTTATCTCTAGGACCGTTACTCGCGCAAAATGTTTTCGGAGACAAACCATATATATATATATATATATATATATATATATATATATATATATAAGTAAAAACAAGTATAAAATTTATACTAGAATTGTCCACAAGCATTTTCATGCTTATACAATATCAAATCTCTCTATTTTGAATATCGAAAACCCAATATAAATTAACCTTTTTTTCGTAATTTAAAATTGTGACTACGTTTATATATAGTAAATATCCTCAACATTGGAATATAATGATATATTCCAATGTTGAGGATATTTATTTAATAAAGATCATTAAAAAGTATCTTTCTGTTGTTTTTCTCCAAATTACCAAAATGGGAAATGAAAATTGTTTCTTTGCATTTCTGTAAAAAAGGTTACACTTTATTACTTGCTGTCCGGTATCAAATAAATATAAGTTAAATTTCACAGTTTTTCTGTTGAGAAACATACACTGTAGAATAAAATATAATATATTGCCAAGTGAATCATTTTGGGGCAAAACACAAATATTTTCTAAGATTCGATGCCAATTGCACATTTGGAAAATTCAACTAAGCATGTTTGTATGTTTCCAAAGTCAAAAGTAAAAAAATATCGCCTAAATTCTAAAGCGTATTTATTTAATGTCTAACAGAATCTATCATAGAAAAACATCTGTAGACGGAAGGTAATACCAGAAAGAATGACAAAATCGATCCATGTAAAAAGAATTTTCTTTACGACAGACAATAAATTTGGAGAAATATCCAAATATACAGTTACTGGTTAGAGATAGCCTCGTGCTGACATTGAAGAGAAGAAGCACCTTAGTAACAGGGGCAACTTGTTATGTTATGTGCGAGATTAGCAGTAAACTGGACAGTCTAAATATGTTGCCGGCAGTGAGGCGAAGGGATGCGTGCAATAGAATATTTTCGTGCAAACTATGTGGAAGATTTTTGGGGTTGAGCTTATGTATCAATTGGGTGAATCCCAGCACATAGCGCCAATATTTTAACCTCTATTGTTTAAAAGGTGTGACGTGTATATTTTGTGAGCTTTCTATTGGCTGAAATTAAAATGTTCATATAAAGACTATTATCCAATCAAGAGTCTATATCTTTACAAAAAAATGATTCGTTTACTGCTCATAATTGAACAAGGTTTCACACATCCAAAGAGAATGCGTGATTTCATTATATTCCAACATTGCACACTGTAAAAAAAATGGCAGACGGAAAAAATGAATTAAAGATACAGAAAAATGTAACTTACACTTTAGGTAAAGTTGTAGTATAGTTAACAGCCGAAAAATCAAAAAATAATAAAACATACAACAAATAACTTTTGCCAAAGGCATTAAAATTTGATTTTCCACCGACCTGTATACTTTAAACGTTTTGAAACTGTTTTCAAGCTTTTTTGTTTGTTTGTTTTTTTAATTTTAAAAATAGAATTCGTTCTAATTTCTTCCTTTCGACACGCGAGAATTAAAATGGTTGCTTGACCCTCTTTTGTTTTGGGGGCTTCATTCCTTAAAGAAATGGTACAAAATGCCTTACGCTACAAATAATTTGAAATCCGAGTAGCAAGCGCCTTCCACAGGACTTAGGTTTGGTGGTCGAGTAAGTCATTATTTTAGTATCTTTTTTAGCTTAAAGTTCCCCAAAGCTAAATGACCATCTTCAAAAATATCGACCGCCATAGTTTTGTTTGTTTCATGTTTCGATATGTCAACGTAACGCAAACAAATTTAGGGATAACAAATGTTATAATCAATTTCCACACTTTACAAGTATACGGGTTGGTAGAAAATTTAATTTATGCGTTTGGTAAAAGTTATTAGTTGTGATTTTTTTATTTTCGATTTATTTGCTGTTAACTATACTGCAACTTTACCATAGTTTATATATAAGCTGTTTAATTTGAAATCTCAAAGCAAAAAATACTTTTATATATATGACAAAATAAAGGTGGAAGAACATCGAATAGCAGTTACAAGAGAGGAGACGGAAAATCGGGTATAGCCCACCATGTATGGAAGGAGAAAGGTGACTATCGCCACCTCTGGGAAGAAGTAAAAATAATAAACAGTAGGTCCCACTGGAAAGTGAGGAAACTTAAGAAAACAGCTCACATGCTCGGGCATGACAACCTACTGAGCAAACCAAGCATAGAGCTGAATACGATTTGGAGACATCTAATAGGAAAAGAAAATTGATTTCTAATTGTCCTAGTGACACATGGCCGTGAGATCTAAGCCGTTGGTTCGAAAGATGCAAGTTATCTGGAGGTGCAAAGTTCAATGCTGGGCGAAGGCGGTGAAAGTAACATTCAGCGACAGCAGCAAAACTGAACGGAGAATTAACGAATGTGTCACAGAGACAAAAAAATAGAATCCGAGCGTGGTACTCCCGTGACAATAAAGGGCTTGGGTTTCAGAATCCAGACGGGCAGTTCCCGAGTTCGATACAGGACACCTGATTAAGGCCGGTGTGCAGAACGGCCGAAACGTTGTGAGCATGGCAGCCTAGATGAGGAAGTCAGTCCGAACACTGAAATCCATAACTTTATATATATATATATATATATATATATGTATATTGCTGACAGAGGATGAAGTGGAAGAAAAATACCTGAACAGAAAGAAAAACACTGTGTATGTTTTTATACTACAACCCGAGATTTAGAAGTAAATATCATTGCTTCTTTGGTTGGCTAATAGAAACTGCTGATTAAAGAGTTTGTCCAATAGAGAGTCGATACGTAAACGCAACATCTGCTGTCGCTACTACTTCGAACAAAATAACAGCAAAACGGTTGATATGCCGTAAAACAGGAAAACGATTTTCTAGTGTATCCGTATAATATATTTAGCAATACGCTTATTCCAAACACTCGAAAGACTGGTTATAAAAATAGGGATCGGATAATTGTATTCCAATTTAAATCTGTGTGAGTATTTTTGCGCATGCGTCGTTGTCTACTCCATCCAAATGGCCTTGACTTTGCCTATTGATAAAAAAAAAACGTTAATTTGGCTCTCCCAACAAACGGATATGTAATCATGTATGAATTAGATGCAATTGATTAAAAGCAAAAAAAAACAAAGATGAGGTCAATTTCTCTGCCGAGGTCGGCAATCCAAGACGAAGCGACTCGTCTTCACTCTACCGAACATTTAGGCAAAAAAGAAAGAAAGTACAGATGGATGTGCCTATTTTAAGCCTCCGCATTTTCTTTGTAATTAGCTCGTAAAAAGAGTGTTCTTTGTTTAAATCGGTTCGCAATTGGATAGAAATAAAATAAGAAAAGATAATTATGCGACTGCATAAAGATTAAGCACGGGCGAATGTTGGCTTTTAAAAGATGGTTTCAAACTTTGGAAATTTTATTCGAACAGGATTATTAAATAAGTATAAGTAGAGATGCGATGCGAACGAACGTATACAGTTATCAGCTTGTATAAGGTACTCTCTATTCTTCTCCGTTCGTTTAGCGTACCCTTTCCTTTTCATTTCTTCCTTTCTGTATCGCATGTAAATGTGAGACAGTCAAATCAATAGCTTTGTAATATATCTACCATCTCCGACATAAGAAAAAGATTATTTCACATAAAAGTGTTAATTCTACAGTTTTCAACTAAAAAATGATTCCCGCTAGTTTGAAACGATTCTTTCAACAAACCGGTTTAAAACACTAATTTCTAATAAAAACAAGAAACTTAACAACGAAAACCCCAGAGAAGAAGAATCCAGATAGTCAGAGACAAGACACCCAGCGAACGTGATATCACCTACCTCCTCACAACAAAGGGAGAAAATAATCACTGGGAGGAACATATTATACCCCACCGACAACAAAAAGAGGCGGTAATGCCTAAGAGGATGGTATCATGACGAAGGAACATATACTACATTACCCCTTTCCAAGAAAGAGGTAATGCCTGGGAGGATGGTCGAATGACAACAGAACAGATACTACACTACCGCATCAAAAAAGAAGGAGGTAAATGTCTTGAAGGATGGTAGTCAACAGAATGGATAGTACATTAACTCCTACTGAATTGAGCATTGAAAGATAGTGCATTAGTCTCAAATAGTATAGTAAACGTAAATAATCATTACAAAATAGTAATAGTATAGTTTCGACTTAAGACAGACAGATATCACATCTCTATTAGTAATAGGATAGCAATAGTTGCTCTCAAGCTACATATTTAAGTTATGTTAATTCAATCCGCGCGTTTATCAATGAAAAAGCTATTTCAAACCCATGCGCGCCATACTGACGGATAAACAGCATCACTTATAATGATATTTGGACATCTCCACAAAGTAAAGCTATTGTAGCACCTGACCACAGTTATAGAACGGCCTTTTGTAAACCTGTTTCCAAAGGCTAAATACACATTTACGCTTCTATTGACGAACGTTCTAGTGATCCTTTCAGAGATCACAATGCCATTGAATATAGAGAGAACACAAAGCTAAGGGGGACGTGTAAACTAATCTATGCACGAGTAGTTCTCAGCAACTTGATACGCAAATACGATAGGACAATTTATCATTAAAAACCGGTTGCAAAAAGCGTGGTTTTAATTTACTTGATTTATACCGTGACTTTATTGAATAAAAGAGTCAGTCATGAAAAGAAACTTTGTAAATCAAATTTGTCCTAATTAAAAAAAATAATTCCGCCACTGTGGATACATTTACCCATAAAGAATGGCTGTTATAGCGACAGGGTCGCTACACGTAGTTTTATCTGAGAATATCGGCATTATTTTTAATATGATCATCTACGAAGCTCGGAGCATCTCAATGACACAGGATGATTCATAAGTCACTTAGCTATTTAAAATGATTAAACATACTATGAACTTTTGATAATTTCTTATATTACTCTTTAATTACTGCTATTTGTTATTTTAAATTTGTTCGTTTATATATTTGTTTCTATATATATTTATTTTTATTTATTTAAATTTGTGTAAATCATATGTGCTTTTTTTTCAGGCAATATGTCATTTACAATTGAAGAGCGAATTTTTATTGTTATGCATGTGGCCAAATTTGATGAATCTCCAACACTTGTTGAAAGGCAATGGAAACGTGATGTGAACAGAAAGCCTCCTTCGCACAACATCATGCTCTCAATTTTTAAAAAATTCAAGGAAACTGGAAGCGTACAAGATGCTCAAAAACCAGGTGCTCCGAAACGTAATGATGCAAAAGAAGAAGAAATCCAAACCTTGTTTGAAACAAAACCTTCAACATTAATTCGCCAGGCTGCTCAAGTGTTATCGACATCATATAGCTGCGTTCAACGAACCCTTCAAGCGGTTGGGCTTAAGAATGTTCATGTCCAAACAGTGCAAGCACTAACAGAGGTAGACAAAGCAGCGAGACTGGCAATGTGTGAAGAAACACTTCATCGAATATCGTCGAACTCTTCTTATCTCTCCAACTTTCTTCGTCCAAGGAACTGTGAACAAACATAACTGTCGTGTTTGGGGTTATGAAAACCCCAATCTGACAATGCCAAGACCTTTTCAATCTCCTAAGGTAAATTTATGGGCTGCTTTGACAAGTAAATATCTCATTGGTCCTTATTTTTTTTTATACGAATGTCAATAAAGAAAACTACCTGTCAATGCTGCAAGAATTTTTAATCCCTCAATTAAAACAGCGAAGAATATACTCAAAATCCATCTTCCATCAAGACGGCGCTCCTCCGCATTGGGGACTCAATGTCCGAAAATTTCTTACTGAGAAGTTCCCAAATCGATGGTGAGGTCGAGATGGGCCAATCAATTGGTCTCCGCAAAGCCCTGATTTGACGCCGTTGGACTATTTTTTGTGGGGATATTTACGTGACCAAGTATTTGCCACGCCAATAACTAACATCGACGACCTCAAATCAAAACTCACTGCCGAGTTTGTTAAAATTAATCAATCAAATATGCTACAAAGAGTCGTAAATTCCTTGCAAAAAAGAATGGAGCTATGCATGCAGAACGAAGGTGGAAATTTTGAAAATTTGCTGTAATTTTAAACTCCCATAAATGAATTTGTTGAATAAACTTTCTGTTTTGTATTACCGTATTTTTTTACTTTAGAATTTCAAAAATAAATAGCTAAGTGACTTATGAATCACCCTGTATATCTCGCGTGGAAAAAATATGGAATAGTTTTTCTTTGTATTACTTAGACTATTCGGACTACTGTTCTCATCTTAGGTATTATTCTACAACGTTTCGGACGATGTAACCCACGGCCTTCTTCAAGTGCGTCTTGTCGAACTCGGGGATCTGTACGGAATTTCGAACGGAACTCTGTATTTAATTCACAAAGGTTACATCCGCCGAAACATTGAGAATAACATCCAGAATGAGAACAGTAGTGCGAAAAGTCGAATAATCCGAATAATACAAATTATTCATCCTCATCGACAAAAAAAATTTGAAAACTTCGAAATATTATATATTTTTTCGGTGAGACGACTGGATTCTCGGAGTCCATTTCTGTTTGGCACGAAGAATGATTTTCGCGTGAAGACGTAATACGCGGCAGATCAGGCGACCCTTATTTTCACTTTTTTATCAAATTCTCGCCTGAGTTCACCGTTTGCACGAAAAATATAATTTCTTTTTTAGAGTTTGTTTGGGGCGTGTTTGTTTTTTTGCTCGTACACCATAAATATACAGGATTGGACTATATTTCAACCCTATATCTTTAAGAAAATAAACTTGAACAGGGGCAAAAACTGAATTCATTAAATTATAATTTATTTTAATTTTTGTAGAATTCATTTTTGATGAAATTCTTAGAATCCGTATAATTTTAACTCATTCATCCATGTTTGAAATCTCATTAAAATAATGGTTAACAACGTTTTCATTTATTTATGGTCCTTTTAATATAAACAAAGGCGTTGCAAGATAACAGGCGGATGTGTAAAAATAAGATTAGTAAATGGTAAATGTACACTTTAGTTTAAAAAGGTAGAGTGGAATTTTGCAGTTAGAATTCGAGTAAGGAAACGTGTCACGGTAGTAAAATCACACAAATAAGAAGCGGTCAGTCTTCGTGGCGAATAAGCAGGAGGGGCTTTCTTTTCCGAGTAAACCACCAGAGAAAGAGAGAGAGAGAGAGAGAGAGAGAGAGAGAGAGAGAGAGAGCAGTCGGGCTTTTGGATAGCTGCTGTTTTTCTTAAATGCATGGGAGAGGGTGGATATTTTATGCGTGTATATGTATGCTATGACAAAAATATGACCCCCAACAAGATTTATAAAGCACAAATTCATTTGTCGATGTTTCTTTGTTAATAACGTCTTTAAAAGCTGTTAGTCTGAAGACGAGGACAACAACCGAGAGAAGAGAAGATGGAAATTTTACTGCCACCTGACCACAGAAATACGAGCAACTGATTCTGTCAATGAAGCGAACGCGCCGTGGGGATTGAAAAACATCCCAGCTATCATACAAGAAGTCAGAGCCCCCAAATCCTTTTTGCAATTTTTTTTTTAAAGTCTTATCTTAGATCCGGATTTAGACAACGTTTAGCTCACCTGGGTTGATGACTCCGGGAGGAGAGGTGGAAGATTATGTTTCGGAAAGTTACGGTGATTTATCTATGCAGCGAAACTCACGTAATGACAACTGCTCAAAACTATGGTAAAAACTTGTATATATGAAACAATTAGACGGATATTGGTATCGTGTCATGTGACCGTCAACATCCCTCGTCTCGACTACTCTCTTCCTTTTGTCAAAAGGGATAATATGATTTGTGGATAGGCATTTTCTTAGACATCAGAGACGTTCTTTAGATGTTCTAAACATGGCGGAATGTGTCCATTGAGAAGTTTGTAGGATCAATCTTAGCATAAAACTGTGAAGGAAAAGGATTTTAGGTTTGGCCAAGTTTGAAAACATGAGAACTTCTAACGTATACGGTTAAACATTCCAATTCCCCATCGTGCCATTAACTTTTACTTTGCTTAATTCAAGAATGGTATGGGAGGAAGCAAATAGATGTTTTATCCTTATAGAAAGTAAGAATGATTCTAGCCTTCATATATATATATATATATATATATATATATATATATATATATATATATATATATATATATATTGTTAGTTTTAATTCAGAGTTCGCTCCATACCTCAAATATCACCTTATATATATATATGTGTGTGTGTGTGTGTAAATATATATCGGCCTGTGTTCTAAGTAGTTGGATGACTACACCCCTTATTGAGAAGAGTAGGTACATTCCACAGTCGGCCTTCGCCGCTGTTTGCTTAATCTGTGTTAGTTAATAGACTTTCTTGTATGTAGCGAGGTAACTCAGTGGCAGAGTGCTCGCTTTGCATGCAAGTGACTCGGGTTTGGATATGTTCTATTGATGAGCCCAACGTAAGGCGAAACTCGAGTCTAGGACTTCCGGTTAGTTTCTTTCATGAGTTGTGGTGTTGTCTGATTGTGGAAATAATTATATATGTATGATATTTTTACGGTAAATATTAATTATTATTAGATTTTATGCTTACGCAATCTTTAGTGTACGAATGTTAATTCACCCGGTTTGAAAATCACCACTGATTCGTAGTCGAGTCCTACCTCTCGGCCGCCATCAACCAGCATGACAATTAGGAGAGATTTAAATCTATAAACACTAAATCAGCGAACAGATTTTTTTTTCTTGCTTGACATTTTCGATTCCAGCAGAAACGTGTACGTTTACTTTTAAGCACTTGTTTTTGTTCAAAACACGTCAATTTGATGAAAACTTGTACACGCGTCTAAACCATTTAACGGATTTAAAATTACTTCATCAGAGGAAACGGTTAAAAGACATTGAAAATATACTATTCTTATTTTCTGAATTACGGCCGTAAGTCTCTGTGTAATTAGTGTATATATTTAGTTTTGTTTGTCTGCGTTGTTGTGTGGAACTAAAGTCTGACTGGTATAGTATTAATTTTATGTTGTCTATACTGTGGTTTATTAAATTGTGGTACAGTGTGACCTGTGAATGTGGTGAGTTTTACCTGATTGTTTTATGGTTGTTGAATGTTAAACGGAATTGGGTGTCTGTCTCCTAAACATATCTACTTTCCTTACGGTGTTAAACATGTAGTCGATAGTAAAATGAAATTAGGGTGTTTAATCGTTAATTCAGAATTGGGTAGAATGGGGAATCCAGGATGTGATGTTTACAGATTTGGCAACCGGTATTTGTTGCATGTATAATTTCCTCGCTTATTCACGGGTTTTTGTTTGCTGCTAGTCTATGTGAGGAGTGTCGATAGATTTTGTTTTTCTTATTTCATTAATAGGCGTTGTGTTCAAAAGTGTGTTATACATACACACGCAAACATATATAATTGTTTGTATGAAAAAGTAAAGTGCTAATCTAATTATCTGTATATCATTTTCATTCTTTATATTATACGTGCAGAACAATGTCAGCTGCTGTTATTTGCATTACGAATAAAAGCTTTTTGCATAAATGAATATTAATCTCTTTTTCCTGGCATGTATAAACCAGATAATAATCAAATGTCTCTCCTGCTGCCACGTGTGCTAAAAAATGCTAATGGTTATTCTCATCATAAGAAACATTGATCAGTGAATACAATCATTTATTGCTGAATAAGGAGAATATATGGAAGGACGAAATGAAATAAATATCTCATCATTCACGAACATGATACTCGCTATAGTATTTAGCGTTTTAGAAAAAAAACGCATTCAACTTACTTTGAACATTTTATAAACAAGTCAAAGTCATAGTCTTGTTGGGTTATAAACCATAATAAAACCTGTACAATATTAATCTAAATGAATAAATGCGAATGTTTTTTTTTCATTTTTCACTCCAATATTACCATCAAAACGGGTTACTGTTATTTAAATCAATAATACAACATAGAATTTGGTTATACTCTCTATATATAATAGAGACGAGCAATATAAGGACAGTCATTAAACATCTATTTTTTTAACAGTTCCTGATAAATTAATGTTTTGTGTTATTCAATTTTTATTTCATTGCCCTATGTTGTCTATATATGTGCAATAGTTTCGTCGATGTTGAAAATAATTAATCAAAGTGATTTAATAAACAAATTGATAACTTTTTTATATCGTTAGCTAGAATTCTTACTTGCAGACATAAGCGAGAAAGGGAAAAGAGAGGGGTTGCTGGCTATCTCTCTCTCTCTCTCTCTCTCTCTCTCTATATATATATATATATATATATATATATATATATATATATATATATATTTGACTAGTTGACTGAGTCTCCCTTTCTCCCTGTTTCTCCCACGTATTATTTTCTATCATTATTTCTAGATTCACGTCGGATGTCGCTAATACTCTGAGAATAGATACTACATTTTTACCTTAGCCAAAAGGCCAAGGAGCTATAAAAAATAATGATGTTATGACTAGGCATTTTTAAATGAATGAAAAAAGACTGATTTAATCTATTATTGTTATTCTTTCAATGGAGATGTGTAGTGTAGTATCAGTTCTGTTGTCATTAAAGCGTCCTCTCAGCAACTATTTTCTTGTTTAATGGGTATTGATTACTCCTCTCCAGGAGTTAGGCACAAGGCCAGTTTTTATTTTACTCCCACAAGTACGATGTGACCCAAGGTCGGGTCGGGAAAGTGGGGTTTAAAAATTGCCTGGGCAGCCCCGTCGGCATTCCCCGATAGAGGCGCCTCAGACAGTAAGCAATAAACTTACTCATCCCCAAAGAGGGGAGGCAAATCACAGGACAGACCCATTGACTGGCGTAAACCAAGACCCGAAGGCCAAGACAACACCAGTATGGGGTGCAGTATCCAAAGAGTATCAGTAAACCTTCCAGGTACTGCATCGTGTTTGTTTTTGTTTTTGAAATCTACTTGTTCAGCTTTGGGTTAAGGTTAAGTTTTTTATTTATGCTTTACATAAAATGATCTACCCTCGGGTTGTGGCCTTTTGGCTAAGATCAAAGTGTAGTATCTGTTCCGATGGATACTGCACCCCATACTGGTATTGTCTTGTCCTTCGGGGCTTGATTTACGCCAGTCAATGGGTCTGTCCTGTGCAGTTCTAGGAGGTCCACCATCCCAGGCTTTGCCTCCCCTCTTTGAGGAGGAGTAAGTTTATTGCTTACTGTCTGAGGCACCCCTACCGGGGAATGCCGACGGGGCTGCCCAGGCAATTTTTAAACCCCACTTTCCCGAACCGACCTTGGGTCACATCTTACTTGTGGGAGTAAGATAAAAACTGGCCTTGTGCCGAACTCCTGGAGTGGAGTAAATCAATACTCTCGGGTTGTGATTTCTCGTGAGGATTTATTCATTAAACTTGAGTCCTTGGTTTGTGGATATATGGCAGGGGCTTACTTAACATGTATGAGTGTTGTAAATGAAATATGAAGGAAAACATTATTAATCAACAAAACATTTATAGAACTACAATTTTACAAGAATATAAAAGTTTGTTTTAGTGAAGAAATGTTCATTAGGTGAAGTTTATTCAACTCATTTTCTTTTGTGGAAAACGTTCTGTAAAAAGCAGACACGAGGGATAAAGATGTGTATGTCTATATTTGTTAGTGCGTGAGTCCTAGACAGTGTATATGAGTTAGTGGCAATGTGATACTGTGTCGGTATATTTACCTTGTTTTGTTACTGTGTGTGTGGTTAGGTTTACCTTGTTCGTGTTACTGTGTGAGTAGCTGTGCGCGGTGTTGAAAGCTTGTACGTACGTTTTGAAGTGGTTTTTTTCTTCTTGCCTTCCTGGCTAAAAAAACAGGGTAGAGAAGGAGTGTACTTCTTGTTTGTTCTTTTGAGGTGCGTCGCTTGGGTCTGTCTGGAGAACTCTGCTTATTTCCGCGTTCTTATAGGGGTAATCCTGTTCGCATTGGCTTATTACTTTAACATCGACTTGTTAGTTTTTGACTTTGAACTGTTTTGATTGGTTGGAAGTCCTCTGTTAACACGTCCCTGTTAAGAACCAACTTGCTTTGGGAGAGTGAAAAGGAACTCGTATCTAACCGAACAAAGGAAAGAAAGATGGTAGCAATTCAAGCCATTTGCTTTTTAAAGTTCGTTCGGATCGCATCTCGGTTCACCACTAATATTTTCAATCCTCTTATAGTATTCGTCATCATCAACTCTCAATCCATCTATCGCATTTACCCTTGTCCTCGGGTGGCTTTGGGGACGCTGAAAAGTGGTGACTCACTAGTAATAAAAAGGATGTAATACATAAGTACACTTCAGCTTAGTAGCATAGAAAAAAGTTTCCACTTTAACTGTTGAGGTTCTATGTAAGATGTATCTACAAAATGTGTTTTTTTAATCTTTGGTCTTCTGATAAACTCCATAAATGTAAGGTCCTGGTAATTACATGTTTATTCGTGGGTGATTGTGTGTGTGGGTGGGGGTGGGGGGCTGCGAGACAGTCGTCAAGTTACACTGAATTGTTTTGAATTTATATGAGAAAAAAAAGAATAAAAGCTTGAACATATGCTATTGTGTATCTATGTATGCTCTGTTGTCAAATGTTTACATTCATCGAGCTTTTACCTTGAATAGTTTTAATAAATGTACGAAAACTATAAACTCGAATATATATATATATATATATATATATATATATGTATATATATATATATATATATATATATATATTGGTACAGAAAATTAGTACAACATCTATACCAAAAATTAAATGAACAGTACGCTCTTAATTTTGATTCGCAATTAATCGATCACTTTGCTGTGATTTTTCCTAACATCTATCAAAAGAAGTTACACACACACACACACATATATATATATATATATATATATATATATATATATATATATATATATGCGTGTGTGTTTGTGTGTGTGTGTTATAGCAAGAATTAAATAAAAATAAAATAACACGGAATCACATAATCACCGATGCAAAAAATTATTTAAACCCTCCGGTATTGTCAAGCATCCAAGTGAAGTGATTACATTTTTTTAAATAAAAAAGAGAAATTCACACTCGTCGATTAGAACATATCGATTTGAGATACCTTAACTACCTTCCCAACCCTTTACATACCGTCTGTGGTAAATCATACAATTCACCCCTCTCGCTCTATATATATATATATTGCTCTCTTTCCCCTTCACTGTATTGCCTTCCGTTATAAATTGTGCAATATCACCCTCTCTAGATATATATATTAAATATGTTTTCACTTTCCTCCACCTCGATTTACGTCTTAAATATCTCATTTCCCCCTCTTCCAAAGTATGTATTAGATATGATGTCGCTCTCTATATATGTATATTAGATGGTGAGTGTGAATCTCTTTTTTTTTTTTTTCAAAAATGTAATCACCTCGTTTAGATGCTTGACAATACCGCAGGGTTGAATTAAATTACTGCACCGGTGATTATGTTATTCCGTGTTATTTTATTTTTATTTTTTATATATATATATATATATATATATATATATATATATATATATATATATATATATATATATATGCTTAATTCACGTATACTTTTGTTGTAGTTCAAAAAATTGATTGATTTCTTTATATTTTGAAATAGAATTATCTTCTAGAAAACATATAGATTATGTAAAATTAATTAATATAATTTTTAATATTTAGAACAGTAGTCTCTTTCCTTTTTCGAAAATGTATTTCTTGACAAAAAAATGAGCACCAACATTTTATAGATAATCGGAATTAAATGAATAAATACATTTTTAGAAAAAAGGACAGACAACAATCATATTTATGTGTTTATGTTTAAATAAGTCAAATTTACTTGACATATATGCAGAAATGCATCATTTTTCAACTGTGATATATATATATATATATATATATATATATATATATATATATATACGACGTTTCTTTCCTAAATATTCTAATATATATATATATATATATATATATATATATATATATATATATATATATATATCAATATCGCTGAATGAGAAGTTACAAGGGAATCTTTAGTTTTTGTTTCCGGATTTTCTTGCGTTCATTCCACCGGAAAGGAAAATCAGTACGTGTGAAAGCACAAGAAAAATACAAAAAAATTGGGATTGTCTTATTTAAGGCTTGACGTAAACATACATACACGTATGCATACCCATATAAATATACATACACATATATGTATACACATATACAAGACTGTATACACACACACACACATATATATATATATATATATATATATATATATATATATATATATAACATATAGATAAATATACAAACATATACATATAGATACATAGACACGTATACATACATATATTCATATATATTAAAATAAACATAGTATATATATGTATTCAAATATATATATATATATACATACATATACATATATACACATATATATATATATAAATATATATACATATATATTTTATTATGCACATATATACATGTATATAAATATTCACATATATACATATGCATATATACATATGCATATATACACATATAAATATACATATACATTTAAATATACATATATATACGTATATATATATACATATATATTCGTGTGTTTGCGTAGTTAGATTGGAATTCTTTTGACTTGCCCGAATGAAGTTAGTTGAGCGTAAAGATTGCTTCATTTAGTGCATATAGTATTTTTGTAACAGTTTTTACTCCTTCGCATTAAATCCAGCAAAACACTGGAATGAAGATGGTTTCCTTCTGCACTATTACGTTTCACGCTTCGCCATAACTTGACAATAACCCGAAGATAAACTCTTTCCAATAAGGGATACAAAGCATTTCCGGGCAGCCATGTTGAATGTAAATGGCGTGGTTAATGTGGCGACAATTTTATTAGTGGAGCAATTCGTTCTAGTTTTTTCCTCATTTTATTTGTTCTATTTCAGCGTCTGTTTGCGTGGCTGCTTTGCAATCTCTGCAGTTCAATTTAGGCTTAACATTTCAGAATTTGTTTGTTGTTTTACAACCCGATTATGAGGAAGGGGCCAGTTTCGATGTTTTAATATATATATATATATATATATATATATATATATATATATATTCTCGATGTCAAATTCGGATCGTTGATCGAATATTGGAATGCAAGTGCTAAAGCTTAAAATCGAATATCAGAATCTGTTATGATTGCCATAACATTGCAACACTCAGAGATACATTTTTAGAAAAAGACAAAGTGTTGTGTTACATTACATGATATATAAAATAGAAAGAATATCTGAAGAGAGCCAAAATGCTCGAAACGCGTTATAAATTTATAAAATTTTGAAATTATAAAATAATAAACAATTTTTAAAAAAGTTTTTTTTTTAATTTACAAATGTTGGTAGCCTCACTTCTTTAAATATACATTTGTTACTCGTTGGAATCGTACTACCCTCTTCTATATAATATATATATATATATATATATATATATATATATATCCCAACATAGGGTTTGACCCCAGAATAGACTATTCTATTTTCCGCGACGATATCAATTAGGCTAACCCCTTACAGGAATGAATGAGAGAGAGACATATACATTTAATATAAATACATATATACATATACCCATGAATATACACACATATATATATATATATATATATATATATATATATATATTAGAATATGGGATGTAAAGACTAAAATTTCACAGTAGTTAAACACTTAAAATGTGTGTAAGATGCTGGTTCGAAATACCCATAAATGATGAAGTTATTAAAGTAACGATTTCTATGTCCATCTCTTGCTAAACCTTTGTTTTTATTTTGCGTACTTACTGTTTATCGACATATCTAGTATGTATCTCCCTCTAACGGTGGGAAGATGTGACACAGGGTCGGAATGTGCTGATTGAAAAGCCATCTCCCAGGAGGAAAAGTACACTGGCCTACAAATAATACCTCGGTAGGAGCGCTTCAGGCGATTAACAATAACCTAAACGCTTCTGAAAGAGAAAAAGTAAAGATTCGATCAAATGACTCAGACTCTGTCAGAATTACTGTTGAGGACATATCCTCGACTTTGTATGAAAAACACAACACACCAACGAAACGGCCGGTGCTATAAAGTCATATAAACTACTTTGGAAGAGTTTAACCTAATTGGTACCGTCGCGGAATATAGAATCCCCTATTCCGGGGTCGGTTCTTATGTTCTGATTGATGGGGAAAATGTGGTCATTAAATGGATAAAATGGCAACTTGCATTTAATTAATCATATGCAATAAATATTTTGTCAATAAAGTTTATATGCCGTTAAACAGAAAAGCCAAAATCTGATAAGTAAAATAACTTGCAGTAACTTGCGATTCATTAGCAAACAAGTCAACAAAACTCTAGATAAAAGACTCAGCAAATAAAGTTAAAATTTACTTCTTATGCTACTAAATTTTAGTATTACTATTTATTACATGCCTTGTTTCTTACTAGTGAGTCACCACTTATCAACGCTCGAAACCACTCGAAGAAAGGGATTAATAAAGTGGATAAATTGATAGTTGAATGACGATGTATACGATGGATATGTGAAAATATCCACATAGTACAGACTCAAAACAACAGCCTACCTGAAACAACAGCAATCCTTCCCTTTTTTAACACAAAACCCTCATGGGATGTGAGGACTAAAAGGCAAAATCAGCGTTGTGACGATCTTGTCAGAAGAAATTCAAAAACTCGAAAAATAAATAAATATCTGTTAAAAGGATACTAGCGAACAAGGTGTGACTATAGAGATAAACACTTATTTAATTTAAAGCGTTCGCAATGTCTTGCTTGTTGAGCAGCTATTAGCAAGATGGAAAAAGCGCATGCTCAGAGTTGTTGGTTTTTATATGTGTCCGTAATTTGCATGCATGAACACCAACCAGTTTTAATTAAGTTTTAATCTAATTTAAGTTAATTTACTTAATTCAAGGAGAGTAGAAAGCGGATCTTGGGTTTACTTTCGACACCCTTGTAACTATCGCTTCCCTTATTTTGTCATTTAGTCCTCACATTCCATGGGCGATGTTTCTGAAAAAAAGGGAAGAATTGCTGTTTTGGGGGTCGAAATCTATTCATCTAACACCTATCGCTGGCTTGTTTTTTACCTTAAAGTAGTATATTTTAAGATCCTTACATCAAGTGGCTTAATGCCTTATCTGAAGCTATTTCCATAAAGAAAATTGACGAGATACGACAGTAAGAGAGGAGATACCTAAGATTGACGTAAACAGACGAGTAAGAGATAAGTGCAGTTGGGAAAGCGTTTTGGTAATTTTGTTTTGTTCCGGTGTTATCTGGACAAAAGTTTCTCTCGGGTTTTTTTTCAACAATATCGCGGATTCTGCATTCCCATCTATGTATAAAAGTTTTTATATAATATATAACTGGAAAATTAGAATTTTAAAGAAATTAAAAATAAAATAAAATAAAATTCGTAATATGGAAGTTAGGGCTGGAAGCAGGTGTACAAAGGAGTCCTAATTACTTCAAAGGAAAACAATGATGGCTTGGTAGTAATATATATATACATTACGATTGCCCTTTCTTAACATAATTTTGCTATCTCTTCAATTGGTTGATGTGCGTCCGTGCGCACGTAGGTGGCTATGTAACCCAGCTTTACTCTTACATGGATATTCCTAGATGTGAAACAAAAATGTTCGTTCTTGTAAGGGTGACTGCACGTTTGCTTTTTTTTCAATTTTCTTCTCTTTTTGTTTTTACTGGGGATAGAGCATCCTACCGGATGCCATACATTCGCCCGCTATTTCAGACACTCCAGCCGAGATATCTTTGTAAGATTCTAACCGTGCCTTTAAGTGAAATTGTTTGTATCTCTCTTGCACTTGGTTCACCGGGTATATTCGCCAAGTAGATTTTGAAATTCTTTTTCACGAGTCCGGTCGCTTCTATAATTACTTACCAGTTTTTTTTTCAGGTCGTACATTAGGTCATGGTATTTCATTATCTTTTCTCTTTGACCTCTGTTTAAGCCAGACTTATTAGGGACACTGACTTCAACTAGGGTAACTACTTTCTCCCTTTTGTCCCATATCACTATGTCATGTTTAACAGCCCCATTTATAGATATGTAGCTGTAGGGGTTGCATAGTTATAGTGGACGGTATATGATTTATTTCCAACTGTTCTTTCTGGTGTATGCTCCAAGGACTTGCTGCTACACTGGATATTCAACTTTTTACAGATGGTCACTCCAGTAAAAATATTTACACACTCTGTTGTGTCGCATTGAATAGTAGCCATCCTCCAGCAGAACCATACAACTGGGTGTCAGGTGGCTCACACTCTCCACTTCTGTGTGGCAGAACCTGCACTTGTTGTCGTTGCTGAGACGACTTATTTTTTTAAGGCATTGGTCATACTGGGCTTAATCTTAGGCACCTATTATAATTCTCTCCTGATCATAATGAAGCGATTCTTTTTTCAGCCAATCTACAGAGCCTTTGTAATCTATATATTCCTGGGATAGTTTATCCAGAAAATATTTAGCACGTTGTTGGTCGCCATATTGTTCCAGTTTTCTGCAATTGAAAGTCTTGGTGTATCTCTGGCAGATCTTCCGGGCTATTTCCGTCGCAGGCTTGTTTTTCGTTTCTACCTCATTTGTAAGACCGTCCAGTCCAAAATGTTTGGTAAGTTTTGTGATAGAGGCAGTGCTACTTGCTCTGGTTCTTTTGTGTGTGCGTACCATCATAAGGTTTGGGTTCTGGGAGTTCGTTAGATATTGGCCGGTGCTAAAACTAGTGGCTCGATGTTGATGGCCAATTTCTGAAAGGCACATATCTCCTGCTCCTATTGGCAGATACAGCCTTGGTAGACACTGGCTTCTGTATATTACTCTGTACAGTGTCAACATTTTCCTCGTTTTAGTGTCTAGTCTTTTAATGTCTTTTTATGGGCAATCAATAATTTCAAAGCTGTATGTTATCACTGGCATTGCTAGTTGGTTAATGCGAGTTATTTTGTGTTTGCTTGTCACCTGTGTGGTGCAAAATTTCTTAACACGACGTACATATTCTCTACCAATTTTTCTCTCATCTTGGCATGTTGAATTGAATCGTTTTCTTCTATGCCAAGGTATTTGTATTGTTTCTGCTCTTCAAGGTATTTGATGTCAGTCTCTTCATCAAGCTGTATGTTTTCCGTTTACATCTTCTTCCCAGCTCTGAGGGAAAACTTGGCACATTTGTCTAGGTCAAACTTCACTTCAATATCTTTAAAGAAGGTATGGGCAACCTGCAGGAGTCCGCTTTAGTCAGCGTCTGAACTGTAATCCATGAAGAGCAGGTGATTGACTTCTTTGTTTGGATCTTGTTGGCGGCCCTGGCTCAGGTTGTAGGCACTCCGTCTTTAGTTCAATAGTTTACTTAGCGGATCTATCGCTAGGCAAAGGAGTACAGAAGATAAGCTATCTCCTTCGAAGATTCCTCTTCGAATCTTGACGTCAGGGACTTTTATTGTTCCACAAGTGTGGCTTAATGCCTTGGGTATTCGCCACATCTTTATATGTACAGCCATGGTTTTCTTGATGACCGGATCGCTTTTATATAGGTCAAGGAACCGCAGAAGCCATGTGTACGACACAGTATCATATGCGTTTTGTAATCGATCTAAGTCATGTTTAGGTGTCTCTGCCTCTTCCTAGATTCCTCAAGGATGGTTTCATTCATCAGCAACTGTTTGGTGGTGCTAAAACACTTTTTCCTGCATCCTGCTTGTTCTTTTTGAAGGTACGCTCCAGAAGTAAAGTGTTCGTAGATACTGTCTGCAACCAAGTCATGAAAGAGTTTGTAGGTTGTAGTGAGATATCAGATGGGTTTGGTTTTAGTAGAGTTTTGTTTCTCATATCATGAATTTTGAATGTCTTGTCAGGCCACTTTTAGATTTGCAGACTAAACCAGAAATATGACAACTTAGCACTGGAGGTGTGGCTGGTATAGCTTCCTCATAAAACTGTTGACCCAGTCTTTGGTTGGGTAATTT
The DNA here is from genome assembly GCA_963556195.1 of Sepiola atlantica. Taxonomy (NCBI): domain Eukaryota; kingdom Metazoa; phylum Mollusca; class Cephalopoda; order Sepiida; family Sepiolidae; genus Sepiola; species Sepiola atlantica. The sequence continues at coordinate 151,669,792 of OY744516.1, forward strand.
TAGATGGTTTACAAGTCAAGCTTTTGACAGAATAAACCTATCACATAGAGTGCACTTCTATTTCAGTTGTATGTTCTCTGACACTAGACTTTCATTCTGCTTTCTTAATACATGCATTAAGACAGCATGATCTATACGTTGCTTTTCAAAATCCTTACATATTTCTCTGATGTTTTTCCTTCATAGTACTCGGTCTTCTGATTATGCTTCCCAGCTATTTACATCCATTCTCAAGTAGTTTCAAGTTGTTTGTCAGGGCACTTTTAAACATTATTCTTTGTTTATATCGTGGCCTCTTCCCTCTATCGATCTTTCCATAAAACAACTGTTTAGGAAGTCTTTCGTTCTCTATCCACATCAAATGTAAAGTCTGGTTTTCAATGATTTTCATCTCTATAATGATATTATTTGATCGTTCAAAGACTAAAGACTTCAAGTTGATTTTAAGTATTCTCCGAAGAAAACTTCGAGGACATCTTTCGAGTAGCCGAAGATACCTTTTATCTTCTGACAACTTTTCTAACCCATACAACAGAGTAGTAATAACGCATGTTTCATAAAGACTAATATTAGTATTTGATGTAATTTCCCGATCAAACCGTTTCCATAGTATATATATATATATATATATATATATATATAGGTAAAAAGGTAAATTATATATACATATATTATTTCATGCCTACATATATGATATTAGAAGGTAATGTAATATATTATGTATACATTTTCAGTATTAACTTAAACTCAATACGTGAGTAGAGTTAGCAGTAAAGTATAAAACATATATTTATGGTAATAAGGCTACACAGAGTTGTCTGTGTTTCATCTCTGCAGATAATCGTCAGGCTGTCTTAACATAACGATTCCCTGCGGGGATGAGACGCGGACACTTTTGTGTTTCTTAATTGTCAAAACTATATTTTCATTCTTTATTATATATATATATATATATATATATATATATATATAATAGTGTGTGGGTGGGGGTGTATTTTATGTAGGCCTCTTTTGTATGTCTACATATCCTTCTAAGCTCGTGTAATTATGTCTACTCGCATTTTCGCTCAACTGTATCTACAACTGTATTTAATATGTGCAGGATAATCTTCTAGTGTATAGATACACACACACACACACACACACACACACATATATATATATATATATATATATATATATATATATATATATATTTACATATATGATAATGAATAAGTATTATAATGCATACATATCATATACATCGTGTTCATGTATAATCTAGGAATAATACATATACGTTATCCATACTGTATATTATGTATGTCTAAAAATGAGTAATATATATATATATATATATATATATATATATATATATATATATATATATATATATATATATATATATATATATATATATATATTCGTTATTGTTTCTGCGTCCACTAATGTATATGGGTTTGTCTGCTGGCGAACATGCCTGTTGACGAGTATCCGCGTTTGTGTGTATATGTGTGTGTGTGATAATGGTTCGTGTGCGAGTATGCATACGTGTCCACACACGCCATGTCTGTATATATGTATGCGCTTGGTTGTATTAAATTTCTTCTCATAGTTCTTGCTAAGCCTTGATATTCGACAGAGAAAACAACTCGACAAGCAATCATGATGCCGAGTCATTTTATACTTCATTAATTTTTTTGACTTTTTTATGAAAAACTAATTAAAGCCTTAATCCTTAAATGATAATACCAGACGTGTTGTTGGCTAGCACGAATTCTCTCGTTTAAGATAACGTTACCGATCATTGTATCGTAAAGATAACGTTAATGAGAACAGAGTTGGCGATACCGGTGATTAGACTCATTTTTTTGTTTTTTCGATGATAGAGGATGACGAAAGGTTATGATATCACTGATAACTAGATGACCCCCATCCGGAGTTGTCCAGGTGTCAAAACTTTTGGACATATATTTATTTTTATATAGCGCCTCTCTCTCTCTCTCTCGCACGTACACACATACATATGTACATACATTGCAAAAATAAATGAAAAAATACTTCATACAAAAACAAACTCATGCTTGTTTACATTACATTTAAATTTCTGCATGTTTGTACAGTCGGGGAAACAGGAAGCAGGAAGGGAAGTATCCCAAAGGCAAGCGATCTAATGGAAAAGGTATCAGAGTAGAAAATCCTCCGGCATCTAGGGACCGCTACAGTGAAGGGTGGGACTATTCTGCTAGTCAGTACGTTGGGGGTACAATTGCAGAGAGTTCATCGGAGTACATTCCGTGAAAGTACTTGTGAAACATGCACAAGGATGAAACTCTGTTGCATCGCAACAGAGGTTAGAGATTGGCAGACAGTGCAGGACCTACAATGTTAGAAATTCGTTTTTGTACCCTATTGCAGAGGGATTGTTTAGTGTTTCGTGCACCAGCCAGATGTGACAGCAATACTCCACGCACAGGCAAAATGTGACTTTACAGAGATATATGATACTTGCAGATGTAAGTGTTCTAGCTCGGTAGAGGGAGCCTACCTTCTTTGCAGCAGACTTGGCAACATCTTTTATGTACTTATTCCAGCTTATGTTGCTGCGAATGAGAGTCCAAATAATTTGAACGTTGGACTTTGGAGAAGGGTGCTATCATCCATTATAATCAGTGATTGAAAAGGATCCTTTTAGTGGTTGATGGGGAAGAGCTTCGCATTGGTCGCATTAAATGTGACCATCTATATGTTGTCCTATTCTACTATAGACTGAAGGTTGTTTTCTAAGGATCCATGGCATTGTCTTGCGTGAGTGAACATTCGATTTGCTTTCATGCCGGGAATTGAGCGTGGTTTAATCGGCAAATATACCCATCACAGACACGATTGTATCGTGGAGGTCGTTTATGAAAATCAAGAATAATATAGTTATAATATATATTGGCTTATCGGAAACTTGGTTAAATTCGCACAGAGATGCTGAACTTGAAATAGAAGGTTTTACACTCTTCCGATGCGACACATCAAGAAAAGCCAAAACACGTGGAAGGCACACCGGCGGTGTTGCTCTTTATGTCCGTGATGATATTGGATGTTCCTGTAATGTAATTTTTTCTCATGCGTCTGAATGTGTGCAGATGTTATGCCTTTACTCCTCCTATGAAGATTTAGCCATTCTTGTTACTTATAGACAACCTGATGACAGCTACCATGGACACCCATCCACACCAAATGATTTTGGTTCTCCTCTTAATAAAGTCAAACATATATTATCAACAATAAACCCTGCTCCAGATATCATTGTCGGTGGAGATTTTAATCTCCCTCACGTATCTTGGCCTGATGGACAGGCTATTCCAGGAGCATCAAATGCTGAGCGATTGATGATAAATTCACTGAACGAATTCTGCAATGAGCTTTTTTTGTCACAGCATGTGCTGTCTCCCACGCACAAAGATGGGAATATCCTTGATCTTGTTTTCACCAATAATTCTGATTTGATTCATGAGAGCATCAATGTACCCTTACTGCAAAGCACATCTCACCACAGTCTCATCCAGCTTCAAACAACATATAAAGTTAAATATAAAAGTGAGGTATTGAATAATCGTGCACCAAGAACAATGTTCAATGCACTAAACTTTTTCAGCGAGGAAGTCGATTGGACTGCTCTTTCAGAGGAACTAAGCCATGCTGATTGGGAAGACTCATTAAGAGACATGGGTGCATCTGCAATGCTGGACACTTTTTATTTAATTGTCTACACTGCCTGCTGCAAGCATGTGCCATTGCGTAAATCAGAATGCGAGAAAAGAACGCCCAAGGTGGTAAGATACCGTCACTCACTTTCTAAAAGAAGACGGAAGATAAAAAAGCGTCTTTTGAAAGTGTCATCGCCTGCTGTTATTTCCAAACTGTCCAAGGAATGTTTGGATATTGAAAGGAAACTGCAGAAGTCTTTTGCTGACTCTAACGCTTTTATGGAGGGAAAGGCTGTCAACTCCATTAAAAGTAATTCAAAATATTTCTTTTCATATGTCAAGAAAAAGTCCAAAGTCAAGACAAAAGTTGGTCCATTGGTGGACCAGAATGGTGTTCTTACTGGTAACAGTACTGAGATGGCAGAAATTTTGTTAAAACAATACACAGACGTTTTTAGCAAACCAATGCAAAGCAGTCAAGCTTCACATAATCGCACTTTTGATATAAGTTCTATACTGTCAACTGTTACTCTAACTGCAGCCGATTTTGAGCTTGCAATTGATGAACTCTCTCCGTCAGCTGCTGCGGGTCCTGACGGCTTTCCTGCATTACTACTGAAAAACTGCAGGGCCCATTTGGTCCATGCTCTCGTATTTCTATGGACGAAAAGTCTTGAAGAAGAGGTCGTTCCAAGCAAACTAAAGAATTCTCTTATTACACCCATTCACAAAGGTGGAAGCAAGTCGGTGGCTGCCAATTATAGACCAATAGCTTTGACCTCCCACCTCATTAAACTTTTTGAGAAAGTCATACGGAAACACATAGTTAGACACATGAATGAAAATAACCTGTTCAATGACAGTCAGCATGGGATGAGATCTGGAAGATCTTGTTTAAGTCAACTCCTTGAGCAGTTTGACACCATTCTATCAATTCTTGATGATGGCGCTAATGCAGATGTTGTCTACTTAGATTTTGCCAAAGCTTTTGACAAAGTTGACCACAAAATAGTTCTGCAGAAAATATTTGATCTTGGCATTCGTGGAAGCATCTTCAAATGGATCGAATCCTTCCTGAGTAACCGCCTCCAAACAGTTATGGTTGATGGTGCAACCTCGAAGCCACAACCTGTCATTTCTGGAGTTCCCCAGGGAAGTGTATTGGGACCCATAATCTTCCTAATCCTTATTGGGGACATTGATGAGGATATCGCCATGTCAATAGTCAGGTCATTCGCCGATGATACAAGGGCCACAAAATCCGTTCGGTCTCCCGAGGATGCTGTGTTGTTTCAAAAGGATCTCGATCAGATCTACAAATGGACGGAGGACAATAACATGGAGCTAAATGACGTGAAATTTGAGCTTCTTCGCTATGGTAATAACGACCAGCTAAAAAGCGAGATATCATACCACACTCCGTCAGGAAAAATGATAAACATAAAGCAAGAAGTAAAGGACCTCGGTGTATCTATGTCTAGTGATTGTCTTTTTAGCAATCAAATAAACAAAGTTGTGGAAAAAGCCAAGAACCTCATTGCCTGGATCCTGAGGACATTTAAAACCAGAGAATATCGTGCAATGGTCACGCTGTATAAATCCTTGGTCATTCCAGTTTTGGAATACTGTTCTGTCTTGTGGAACCCAAGTAGCCCTAGGCTCATCCAAAAGCTTGAAGCCATTCAGTGGTCCTTTCTACGGAAAATTCAAGCTGATCGGAACTACTGGTCATGTCTGAAGAAGACAAAAATGTTCTCGCTGCAAAGACGACGTGAAAGGTACCGGATAATTTACATCTGGAAGATATTGGAAGGAAAGGTACCGAACATTAATGGCCACATTCAAGCCCGAGACAATGAACGCCGCGGGAGGCACTGTATTGTTCCCTCGCTAAAAACTGGTGGGAAAATACGAACCATTTTTGAAACGAGCTTACCTGTACAGGGGTCACAACTCTTCAATGCCATGCCTAGGTGTATTCGGGATATAAAAAATGCTGCTGTGGAACAATTTAAGCGCTCTCTTGATGCCTACCTCGCTAATATCCCGGACCAACCCCAAATTGTCGGATACACGGCGTGCAGGCAAGCCGACACCAATTCTATCGTGCACATGCAAGCACATGCTGGTGCGGTTCCTTTGTCTCACAGGATCCTCACATCAGCCAGGGCGAGTTGAACAACCAGCAAGCCTGAACACGCCTGTTCGAAGCACCAGACAAAAAAAAAAATAATAATAATTATTGACCCCCAGGAGTCGATAATTAGACCTATATTATTCCTGATTTCCCACACCCACGTGTGTTATATTGTTTAGATGTACGGCCATGGACGACGACCTGGATGTTTCTTTTAACTAAGAAAAATCTGATTATATCAAACATTCTCCTCGTAATAACGTATGAGTTAATTTTCCTGATAAGACTTTCATGCAAGACTTTGTTAAATGCTTTAAATATATTTAATGCTACCGCCTCATCTAGTCTGTAGTATATACGCTCGGATATGAGCGTTAGAAGATCGGCAGTAAACCGGGATGGCCTAAATCAATGCGGTTAGTCAGATAAAAATGTTGTAATTTCTAAGTGCTGGACTGTCACTAGATTGATTAAGGATTCAAAGATCTTAGCGAAGATCGGAGAAGACTTATGGGGCGAACATTTTTCGGGTGCGCAAGCAGGTGCACCCTATGTTGCCTTGGAAAAGAACCCGTATGTACTTTTGCTTATGTTACCACTTTTTCTTTGTATTTCTAGTTTTCTCTCATCTGCTTAGTGACACCTCGTACAAATATAACAAATCAGTTTACAGGTGTGAAAATGAATAGATATTTAGATTTAGAAAATCTATCAGACACAAGAGTTAGATTGACATTTTTCCAATATTAAATTAGAACACATGAATAGATATTTAGATTTAGAAAATCTATCAGACACAAGAGTTAGATTAACATTTTTCCAACATAAAATTAGAACACATGAATAGATATTTAGATTTAGAAAATCTATCAGACACAAGAGTTAGATTGACATTTTTCCAACATAAAATTAGAACACATGAATAGATATTTAGATTTAGAAAATCTATCAGACACAAGAGTTAGATTGACATTTTTCCAACATAAAATTAGAACACATGAATAGATATTTAGATTTAGAAAATCTATCAGACACAAGAGTTAGATTAACATTTTTCCAACATAAAATTAGAACACATGAATAGATATTTAGATTTAGAAAATCTATCAAACACAAGAGTTAGATTGATATTTTCCAATATTAAATTAGAACACATGAATAGATATTTAGATTTAGAAAATCTATCAGACACAAGAGTTAGATTGATATTTTCCAATATTAAATTAGAACACATTAATAGATATTTAGATTTAGAAAATCTATCAGACACAAGAGTTAGATTAACATTTTTCCAACATAAAATTAGAACACATGAATAGATATTTAGATTTAGAAAATCTATCAGACACAAGAGTTAGATTGACATTTTTCCAACATAAAATTAGAACACATGAATAGATATTTAGATTTAGAAAATCTATCAGACACAAGAGTTAGATTAACATTTTTCCAATATTAAATTAGAACACATGAATAGATATTTAGATTTAGAAAATCTATCAGACACAAGAGTTAGATTGATATTTTCCAATATTAAATTAGAACACATGAATAGATATTTAGATTTAGAAAATCTATCAGACACAAGAGTTAGATTGACATTTTTCCAACATAAAATGAGAACACATGAATAGATATTTAGATTTAGAAAATCTATCAGACACAAGAGTTAGATTGATATTTTCCAATATTAAATTAGAACACATGAATAGATATTTAGATTTAGAAAATCTATCAGACACAAGAGTTAGATTGATATTTTCCAATATTAAATTAGAACACATGAATAGATATTTAGATTTAGAAAATCTATCAGACACAAGAGTTAGATTGACATTTTTCCAACATAAAATGAGAACACATGAATAGATATTTAGATTTAGAAAATCTATCAGACACAAGAGTTAGATTAACATTTTTCCAATATTAAATTAGAACACATGAATAGATATTTAGATTTAGAAAATCTATCAGACACAAGAGTTAGATTAACATTTTTCCAACATTAAATTAGAACACATGAATAGATATTTAGATTTAGAAAATCTATCAGACACAAGAGTTAGATTGACATTTTTCCAACATAAAATGAGAACACATGAATAGATATTTAGATTTAGAAAATCTATCAGACACAAGAGTTAGATTGACATTTTTCCAACATAAAATGAGAACACATGAATAGATATTTAGATTTAGAAAATCTATCAGACACAAGAGTTAGATTGACATTTTTCCAACATAAAATTAAAACACATGAATAGATATTTAGATTTAGAAAATCTATCAGACACAAGAGTTAGATTGACATTTTTCCAATATTAAATTAGAACACATTAATAGATATTTAGATTTAGAAAATCTATCAGACACAAGAGTTAGATTAACATTTTTCCAACATTAACTTAGAACACCTGTTTAAACTTTCAAGCTGGTTAGTCCAATAAGAACCCAACAAATCTATGCCGAAGCAAATTGTGGCCAGCAATCTGAAGACTATCCACACAGTTTTATTTTTAATATACTAATCTCTACTATAAAAGGCATTTCATTTTAATGAACAGTCAAAATATTATTTTAAACCGTATCGCTTTTAAATTACACCAGTTATTGTATGCAACTACATCTGTATATAGATGTAATACTGTTGTGAACGACGTTATCTTATTTGGAGATGATTGGTTCTGACTCTGGAGAAGCAACGAGCGCGTGAATTTGCATGTCCGTGCCCCACGTGATTAGCAAATTAAGAACAGGACTAAAAACGAGGCTCTTATAGTCGAGTCCTTTACACTATACAGATTATTTGTCTAACACGATGCTTTTTAAAGTTCAAACCCAAATTTAAAGTCGTTCGTAAATTCTTTTAATGGTAAATAACCACATTTAAGATGCACTAAAGTACATCTATATACATTGCACATTATTCTCTGTCTACACCATCGACCGTAATATATTGGTCAGCTACAATGACGTGTTCGTGTCTTTATTTTTGCTAGTTTGTACCCAGCTTTTCAATATATCCTTAACCAATTTTAACATCATATATATATATATATATATATATATATATATATATATATATATATATATATATATATATATATATATATATCGGATATGGAAAATGAAAGCCGAAAACTATATTATGTATGCATTCATCAACATTTCGTGTTCATTGTAAGACTTCCTTAGGATGAAGAAAAATGAAGAAAAATTCATACAAGTATTACAATAAAGAAACGTTGATGAATACATATATGATATAGTTTTTGGCTTTCCTTTTTCATTTTCCATTACGTCGGATCATTTTATCCCTATCTTTATTCATATATAGATATATATATATATATATATATATCCTGTTTTATATAAAGAATATATATTTTAAGGTATATATCCATCATTATTTTATCCCAATTGTTTAAGATTACAAGCTCAATGAAGTTGTTACAAGGCTTCAAAGCATCTATATTGATGGGTGTCATGCTAAGACCACAGAAAAAAGAGAAAGCGTCAGCCTTCAAGCATAATTATATATATATATATATATATATATATATATATATATCAACATGTGTGTTACTTACACACATTCCCTCGTGCTTATGGGATACACGCCTCACCGGAGCCAAATATTATTATGAAAACATTTTATATATATATATATATATATATATATATATATATATATATATATATATATATATATATATATATATATATATATATGTATATAATTTATTTAGATACTGTATATTACATATTTCAGCAATGTAGCGCGGTTTCATCCAAAAGAGCAGATTTAGACATCTTTAGTAAATCTCCGTTCCCAGTGGAATCATCGGCAAGCTGAAATGATTGTAGTCACGCCCGACAGGGAATTGCGTCAACAATGACAGAAAAACGGTGCATCTCTGAGGGCGTCCCCGAAAAAATCCGGTGTGGAATAGTGATTAACTAAGGCTCAAGGGAGGCCTTCATTTTATTCCCTAGCAAGTTTTATTTATTATTTATTTATCTGTTAGCAAGTTTTATTTATTTATTTATTTATCTGTTCTTTTGTAATGTTATTATTATACCTGAAAAATACGAAAGGGGTGGCTATATAGTTTACCGTTTGAGCCTGTGAAACTAGTGTGCTTTTTTGTTGTCGTTTTTGGGAATAAACTTATGTATCGGATTAATTGTTCGATATAGAGCTGAAGGAGATGATTCAAATATGTTTTTATCGACTTAACGTGTTTGTTTATTTTTGTTTATTGAATTGGTGTTTTCGTATTTTCTGTTCTTTTTGTAATGTTATTGTTATATCTGGTCTGAAAAAATACGAAAGGAGCGGCTATATAGTTTGTTGTTTGGTTTGTGGAATTAGGGTGCCCTTTTGTTGTCGTTTTGGGGAATAAAATTATGTATCGGATTAATTGTTCGATATAGAGCTGAAGGAGATGATTCAAATATGTTTTTATCGACTTAACGTGTTTGTTTATTGAATTGGTGTTTTCGTATTTCCTTTTTTTTTGTAATGTTATTGTAATATCTGGTCTGATAAAATACGAAAGGAGCGGCTATATAGTTTGCCGTTTGGTTTGTGGAATTAGGGTGCCTTTTTGTTGTCGTATTGGGGAATAAAATTATGTATCGGATTAATTGTTCGATATAGAGCTGAAGGAGATGATTCAAATATGTTTTTATCGACTTAACGTGTTTGTTTATTGAATTGGTGTTTTCGTATTTCCTTTTTTTGTAATGTTATTGTAATATCTGGTCTGATAAAATACGAAAGGAGCGGCTATATAGTTTGCCGTTTGGTTTGTGGAATTAGGGTGCCTTTTTGTTGTCGTTTTTGGGAATAAAATTATGTATCGGGTTAATTGTTCTATATAGTGTTGGAAAGCATGATGCAATAATGTTTTTATGGACTTAACGTGTTGTTTTATTTTTGTTTATTGAATTGATGTTTTCGTATTTTCTAGATCTTAATGGGAAGCGGTGTTTCGTTGATATGTCCCGTTTATAACCAGTAGTGTTGAAAACAAAAACAAAAGAACGAAAAAAGAACAAAAAAAGAACAAAAAACTCATTTTTTTCAACAATCAAACATGGGTTAAAAAATCCAACCCTGAAGACCTTTTTGATGTTCCCATGGGAGCCTACAACAGCGCAGATATATGCGACCTGATTGGGCTTTTCATCCTACACTCCTTACAAAATAAATTACCTGACCAAGAGTCGGCCTCTACCGAGACGACGTCGTATCCCGCAACAACAACGCGCAAGATCTCGAAAGATTCAGGAAACAGTTAACCGCATTCCTAGAAGAAATCTGATTTAACATCACCCTAGACACCAACCTGACTAGCGTAGATTTTTAGACGTATCCCTAAACCTGACCAACAATTCAACTAGGCCATACCACAAACCCTCCGAACAACTCCGGTACATCCACACCAAATCCTGCCACCCCCACTCATATTTAAGAACCTTATACCCAATATTAGCAAAAGAATTTCAAGCCTTACATCCACACTTGAGATTTTCCAACAAGCCGCCTCGTATTACAATAATGCCCTCATTGAGAGCGGTTATAACGAAAAAATATCCTACATACCCAACCAATCCACCAGCCAACACAGATGCAAGAGACAAAGAAATATTATCTGCTTCGCCCCTCCTTTTTCCCTCAGCGTCAAATATAGCGTAGGTAAGCAATTTCTCAAACTAATAGACAAGCACTTCCCGCCATCAAATAATCTCCATAAACTTTTTAACAGAAATACAGTAAAAACTAGCTATTCATGTTTTCAGTCCGTGGAATGCATTCTGCCCTCCAAACTACCAACTAATTCACCCAACCCCCGTTGCTCTTGCAAAAGAGGTGAGACCTGCCCCTTGGGCGGAGGATGCACAGTCAGCTCCGTTGTTTACGAAGCCAAGGTTATATCCGGGGTGGATACCAAAAGGGAGGATATATACATCGGAATGACCCAAGGATCTTTTAAACAAAGACTCTACGCCCACAACAAAACTTTCAAATACCCCAAAAAAGACCACATAACCACACTGGCAACCCATGAATGGGATCTCAGTCTAACACCCCCTACAAAATAGAATGGAGAATTACCGACAAACCTAAATCCTACAACCCCACCTCCAGGACCTGCCCTTTGTGCACTATTGAGATATTCAGAATTATACAAGCTATCAACAACCCTTCCATAAACTGCATGAACATGAAAACCGAGGTCTTCAGAAAATGCTTCCCACAGAAGAAAATTCCTGCTAGCCCAATCGTCGGATAACAATATTACATAACCCACCAATTATCCCTTTAACCCAAATACCCTCTAAAAAGATAGTAAAGTATTTCTTAAAAACATATAAAATAACTAATCTCCCCAAGACCTCCCTAAACCCATAACAAAATTCCTATCTTTCTATTTAAGTACAAAATACCCCCAAGATATATGTTAAACACACCACGGGCGCGACTACATAATACAACCTAGTCCTAACCCAGATAAAACATTCATCAATAAACACCTCACCCTTTCACCACTAATAATCACATCATCTATACTAAAACTCACGCCATCCACAGCGGATTATACATTTATCAGCAGATACCTCATCTCCACGTGACCCTCCTATCACGGGAATACAGATACACCACAAAGTTTTCTTAACCCCTAAACCCCCACCCACCCCCGTTTCATACAATCCATATGATAGATTCTCAAATCACCCGCCCACCCCTGTATAAATGAAGATGAATGTACAGGCGTACGTATACGTCCAGATGTGTGTACAGGCATGTGTGCGAGTGCGCGTGTGTATGTATAGGAGCAGATTATTAATAAATAGAAAATATAAAATAATATTAATAAAATAAATAAAAGATTAAATTAAAAACACAAAAAATAAAAAATATTAAATTAATAACCCCCCGTACATGTGAGCGAAGATGTGTGTACATGCACGCATGTGCAGATGTTGTGTATAGACATGCTCGTGGTTCCATGCTCGTGTGAGTATATAGGTTTATTTGCCGGTGCGCATGGACATAGATACGAGTGAAATAACAAGATAAGGAATTTAATGAATTACACTAAATATAAATATAAATACAAATATAATATTAATATTATTAACACACCATTAATAAAGAGACTAAACTTATACCCCTCAAACGGAAATAACAGATAGTATCCATCATTCCGTTTATAACCATTTCTTTCTTTTTTTGTTTTTTTTTCGTTTTTTTGTTTTTGTTTTCAACATTACTGGTTATAAACGGGACATATCAACGAAACACCGCTTCCCATTAAGATCTAGAAAATACGAAAACATCAATTCAATAAACAAAAATAAAAAAACACGTTAAGTCCATAAAAACATTATTGCATCATGCTTTCCAACACTATATAGAACAATTAACCCGATACATAATTTTATTCCCAAAAACGACAACAAAAGGGCACCCTAATTCCACAAACCAAACAACAAACTATATAGCCGCTCCTTTCGTATTTTTTCAGACCAGATATAACAATAACATTACAAAAAGAACAGAAAATACGAAAACACCAATTCAATAAACAAAAATAAACAAACACGTTAAGTCGATAAAAACATATTTGAATCATCTCCTTCAGCTCTATATCGAACAATTAATCCGATACATAAGTTTATTCCCAAAAACTACAACAAAAAAGCACACTAGTTTCACAGGCTCAAACGGTAAACTATATAGCCACCCCTTTCGTATTTTTCAGGTATAATAATAACATTACAAAAGAACAGATAAATAAATAAATAAATAAATAAAACTTGCTAACAGATAAATAAATAATAAATAAAACTTGCTAGGGAATAAAATGAAGGCCTCCCTTGAGCCTTAGTTAATCACTATTCCACACCGGATTTTTTCGGGGACGCCCTCAGAGATGCACCGTTTTTCTGTCATTGTTGACGCCATTCCCTGTCGGACGTGACTACAATCATTTCAGCTTGCCGATGATTCCACTGGGCATGGAGATTTACTAAAGATGTCTAAATCTGCTCTTTTTGATGAAACCGCGGTACATTGCTGAAATATGTAAAATACAGTATCTAAATAAATTATATTAGCTCTCTTATATGATCGAGCACTTTATTTGATTTCTTTTCATATACAACCTGACACTATATATATATATATATATATATATATATATATATATATATATATATATATATATATATTAAAATAGATTTCATGCAGACTTTTTCTTATCTACCCATTGTCCGAATTTGTTTTCATAATAATAGTTGGCTCCCACGCGGTGTGAATAACTGAAACACGGCTGCAGGTGTGTACGCCACACAAATGTTTACATAATAAAAATGTATGAGCTCTACCTGATATTGAGTACTTAAAAAAAATATGGTTTTAAGTTCATTTTATAAATACATCTGAACTTGATTTATATATATATATATATATATATATATATATATATATATATATATATATATATATATATATGGGGGTGTTTGTGTGTGTATGTGTATAGGTATATTAAAAAAACATACATAAGTATCACAACAGATAGATACGAACATAGAGAAATAAAGAGATGGTTACAAAGATAAACAGATAAATAGAGACAGAGAAAGAGAGAGAGAGAGACTAATGTACGTACTGCACATGTTTTCCTAAACCTATCCATAACATTTGACGCAAATAAATTCTTTTTAGTTTCAAAAGAAAATGTTGACATTTTACCAGTATAAACACGACGAAACATCTCAAATGAAGGTCAGCTCATTTCATTTTTTTGTTTGCTTACGGATTACAAAACTACGAATGACTCAATATTTCTCTGATAGATGAAAACAATTTCAAGGCCATTGCCGTTTCGAACTATAACAGATCTCACTGGTGATATGCGATAGGGGGAGAGAAATACTGTAAAAACTTTCAGATACATATGTTTCGCCGTATCACGACTCTTTAAGATGGGAAGAAGTGGCAATATATCCATGCCTGGATTCAAAACTTGAAAGCCAGATCACTTCCAACTGTGATTAGTGATGTCAGATATCCTAACCCTGCGCCAACAAACTCACTACTGATAACCGAGGAAATTATAGCGCTTCATAGTATTATGTGATGTAGTAAAAAATATGTGTATAAATAAATTTTATACTAATTAAATAATGGGTGTTCAAGACAAATCTGACACTTTTGGGAAAGGGAAGACAAAACCCTTAGAGAACCTTTTCATAAATACAGCTCACTCAAGTAAGCCGTACCGAGCCTCCAACACAGCCTAAATGTGGAGCAGGCAGCTTTCACTTTTTCTTGGCAACTAGCTCGTCCTTGGTGTTACAGTCGGTAGGGTTGATGTCTTTCTCAAATTCGCCCTCACATAATAGTCAATTTAGTTGCAATCAGGGGACTGGGTTGGCCAGATATTGGGGCTGGTGAAGTTCTCAGACAGCCACCTCTGGATTTTCTTGGAGGTGTGACATGGAGCTGAGTCCTGCTGTTACAGGTATAGGTGTCTCGCAGCCACCTTCTCAACCCAGCGCTCGACAACAGTCAACAGCAACTTGATATAGTCATCTGAATTGGGTCTGAGTTCGTTTACAAAGATATGATGTAGAATGACGTGGTCTTTGCGGGATACAGACCCAAAGACGATCACTATTTGAGTTAACTTTGCCTTCATTATGTGTGGGACTTAGTGCAGACTGTAGACTAGCCACCTCTTGTTCTGGGCGTTGCGCAACTGGACCAGAGTTAAAACTAAAGAATCCTCGGCTGAATGATATGTTTTACCTTGTTGAGGAGTTACTTGGTTTTCGTAAGGCGGTTCTCTTGGGCCTTGACTGTGAGTAATTAGTCTTTGCGACTCTTGTATGAGGGGTAGCGAGAAGCTTCGTTCAGCACTGTCTTCATAGCTGCCACTTCAATGCTCATCTCGCTCGTCAAGGTCCGCATTGACTGGTCTAAATATTGCCTAACCCTTGTAGACGAATTTCCTTGTGCGGACACAATGAGAACACCTGCTATGATCCGTTCTTATAGCTACTGTATAAACACTTCCGTCACAATTCTCCAATTCTCCAGCTAACATCTTATGACTCTCCGGGTATTTAAGTAACACTGAGCCGCTGCTGAGATTTCCGAATGTTTCAATTTCTGAAACCGGCGCGAATTATCATGATGTATGTGACTCTCTTACTATATTCCGGTTTTTTTCCGGTCGTCCACCGTCTCCAGCTTTTAAACGCATCAATATTATATAGAAAAAGCTATTTATTGCTATTAAATAATCCAGATGGTCTTTAAATTAAATAATATGAAACAAACTTACTAAATTTGTTTCGAATTCCCTATAGATAGATAAATTTATTTTTTCCTGTTCTCAAAATGTCAATGACACATTTTATTTCAAGATGATTTTCGCTGGTGTTTATTCAAACAACATGTAATTCTAAACATTCTGAAAACCATTATGGAATCTCTCTTGTCCGTACAATAAGAGTCTTTCATTTTGCACACAGCATAGAAAAAAACGCACATTCTTTAATTTGCTGTTATTTATTGCAACAGCTGTATGCTTTTTATTCACTGTTATTTTATTTCAATAAAATAAATACGATTTCACCAATTACACGGACCTATGCTCTCATTAAGTGTCTCCAATTTGTTATATAGCATTTTAATGGCGGCTGTGTATGTAGTTCGACTCTCACTAAACTCGCGTATCATTTCTCAGACAGCTAGTTGAAACAGGTTTATGACGAAAAACGACGAAGACAGCCTTTTAACTTTAAATGTATTTTATTAAACAACTATAGATATTCATTTTCCATTAGCTCAGGGTTTCCTTTGATTATATTTAAAGGAGCACAGGGTCTCTAAATTCCCTTACTAGCAGGATATTGATTCATTACGTTTAAACTGCAACTAAAAATCTCACATGTTACTTAATGATGTATATAACTATTATTAATAGAAAATAGATTACTAGTAATAACATTGCAAGTTTAGTAATAGTATTATTTATACACTCGCATATATATAGGGAGAGTTTGGATTACCTACTAGACACTATCTTAGGTCTTAGGTCTCTCTGTAAATTAGTTTGTCAGAGATACCTGACATAGGGACACGTCACCCTACGATTAAAATCTGACCAAATATTTGAAATAACATAGTATTCGAAACCCAAATAAGATCTCGGTTTTGCTCCACGCCTATAAGAAGAATGGTGCATCTTCTTCTAGTAATGTAATTTCAAGTAACAGCACTTAGCTGGATACTCCACGAGACCAGATGAATTCTTGCCTTGGAATCCGGTAAGACCAAGAGACCAAAAGAAATATACAGGGTGTTTCAAAAGTCTTGGGAACATAACGATTTTTAATAACTCAAAAACTATTAGGAGTTGCAAAATGAAATTGGTACCGTTGGAAAGGTTAAAGTTTCAAGTTTTGTTGGGAATCTTCAAAGTTGCTCAATATGAGCACCATTCATCACACGGCAGACATCTAGTCGATAGTCCATTTCCTGCCAAACGCGTTCCAGCATCTTGACGTCAATGGTTCCCACAACTGCCGTTACTCGAGCCTTTAGTTCGTCAATATCTCTTGGAAGGGGCGGCACATAGACTTGTTGCTTGACAAAGCCCCAAAGGAAAAAGTCACACGGGGTAAGATCTGGAGACCTAGGAGGCCAGGGCATGAGAACGTCATCACCTCGCCCAGATCTCCCAATCCATCTACCAGGCAGCCTTGTGTTAAGAAACTGCCTTACTCTAAGACTCCAGTGTGGTGGTGCACCATCTTGTTGAAAAATGAAGTCATCAGATTCTGCTTGTTCCAACTGAGCCATTAACCAGTCTTCCAGCATGTTGAGATAGGATTCACCAGTGATAGTTGCCTCTTCAAAGAAGAACGGTCCATAGACACCTTTCTTGGAAATTGCACAAAACACGTTCACTTTTGGTGAATCTCGCTCGTGCTCAAGAAGTTCATGAGGATTCTCAGTACCCCATATGCGAGTGTTATGCTTGTTAACTTTGCCATTCAGATGGAAGGTCGCCTCATCGCTAAAAACAAGCCGGTCATCAAAGCCGTTATCTTCCAACTTCTCTTGCATTGCAATGCAAAAGTCACGGCGAAGTGGCTTATCAGTGTCCTTCAACTTTTGGACCAACTTGAGCTTGTAAGGTACCATTTGCAGTCGTTTCCTTAAGACACGCCAGACAGTTGCTGGAGCAAGCTGAAGTTCCCTGCTGGCTCTTCTCACTGATTTACGGGGGTTCCGCTGAAAGGCTGTCCGAACTTGCTCAACTGCATCTTCTGAAGTTGAAGGGCGACCTGTTCGCTTACTTGGGCACAAACACCCATCTTTCACAAATTTAGCATGCCATCTGACAATGGATTTCCTTTCAGGGGCTTCTTTTTTAAATTTCCTGCGAAATGCACGCTGAACACATGTCCACGATTCAGTCTTTGCAAATTGGAGGACGCAAAATGCCTTGTCTTGTTTAGAGAACGCCATTACTGCACCTGGAAAGATAACACGAAAATCATTAGTATGACCAAAAACTTGATTAAGCAAGCTTTAAAATGGCACCAGTTTCATTTTTCTACCTGGAATAGTTCATGAGATATACGCATTTGTAATGTTCCCAAGACTTTTGAAACACCCTGTATACTATAGCATAATGAACTGGTCAATTGGGAAGATGAAATTTAATGTTCTTAACTTCTTTACAACCTCAACGCTTGAGAGGTAAAGGAGAACTTTAATGAAATAATCGAATAACTATTATCTCCTATAGTGATCAAGTGCTAGCCCCAGACAGGGGCCCATTGATTTCTGAGAACTTCAACTGAAGTAAAATGAAACGATATATATATATATATATATATATATATATATATATATATATATATATATATATATATATATAACTCAAAGTCTGTGTGTATAATGTTTGTGCGTTCCCTATAAGAAGAAAGGTTAGAGAATCTTCATGAAATCTAAAAGTGTATACTTATGTACAATTTACTGAGGAAGACAATGGAAGTATTCCCGAATCTCGAAGAGCACCCCTAAGAGGGCTATAAGGGCATAACCCCTTAAAACTTCAAATATATCCTATTTTTATGAAATTTAAATTATATGTATAGGATTTTCTAGGGAAGGCAATGAACATTGTCTCGAACCTCTGAGTGGCCTTCCAACCTAAAGGAGCTATGTGGGCTAAACCTTTAAAACTTCAAATATATCTTATTTTGATGAAATTCATATCATATGCATAAAATGCTCCGGGAAAGACAATAGAAGTGGTTCCAAATGTCTACGTTATCCTCTATGGGCCAAATATCTCTGTTCCTCCTACTCCAAGTGACGCATGGAGGCAGAACCTTCTTTAAACTTCAAATAAGTATATTGGATTATAATTAAAGTTAAACCATTAAGACACTAATTCAGAGAGTTTTCCAACATTCAATTTCTAGATATTAGGAGGCAGAAACAGGAGTAAGGGGCAGTAAAAACAAAACAAAAAGTAATATGGTGTTATGAGCATAGTAAATAAAGTACATTGTAATCATCCCCATTCAATCCCGAGTAATGTCGGGTCTTCCTGCTAGTAATATATATATATATATATATATATATATATATATATATATATATATATATAATCCTGTTAGTAATATTGTGAGGTCAGGTGGGGTTTGGAAAAGCCAGTGCTTTAGGTGAAATGTACTCTGGCCTAAAAACTGCCTGAACAGTCTCATCGGCATTCCCTGTTAGGACCGCCTCAAATGTTTAGCAATAGAGAGGAGATAAAGCATGGTATGGTGGGTTTCCTAGGACTAAATAGAACCACACATCAGCCCGACAGCAATAAAGCGACTGGCGGACTGATTGTCAAGGACGTATCCTCAGCTGTAACGAACAATGAACCTTACCTTTTACAGGCTGGGGCATAATATATATCCGCATATATATACAGTATATATATACACATATCTATATATAGTATATGTACATATATATATATATATATATATATATATATATATATATATATATTACTATTTCATGTATCCACATAAAATTTCATGAGGAGATATAATTCTTTATGTATCAGTTTTCAGTATTTACTTCAACAATGCTCGATACGTAAGTAGAGCTAGATAGTAAGTTATGAAAATATATTTATGACAATCAAGCTACACAGAGACCCCCGCGTTTCATCTCCGGGGGAATCTCCAGGTCAAAATGCATGGAAAGACCGAATAACAAGAAGTACTACGTGGGTATGACCTCCCTAGATTTTACAACCAGATATTATTACCACAAAAGCACATTTAAAAACAGAAAACATCGAATTAAAACAGCACTAGCAAACCACTATTGGGAGCTCAAAGAAAATGGACGCTCACCAATAATTGAATGGAAGATAATGCGACAGGCCAGTACATGTAGAAATTTAGACGACACGTGTAGATTATGTCTGAATGAGAACTATGAAATACTAAACTTTAAAGACCCGCAAAATCTATTAAACTGTAGAAGTGAGATAGCAAATAGCTGCCTGCACAGAATAAAATTTACCTTTAGGCTAACAATACATAAATAAATAAGTAAATAAACAAACAAATTAGTAAATAAAACAAAACTAAAACCTAACAACTTAAAAACTAAAACCTAAAATGGAAATAAAATGAACCACGTGTTAAAATAAGTTCACTTATTATATTGACACAACAAAGAAACAGGATATAAGCCACTCGATAGAAAACAGAACAATAGTACAGGAAATAGGAAGTAAAACAAACCGTACCTTCGTTCGTGAGAAGCCATAAAATTGGAGAAAACAATAAAGAATCTGATTGGTTAACTAGCTAGCCGTGTATATAAAAAAAACCAGTAAAATATACTCAATGCATTTTAGCCTGAAGATTCCACCCGGGGATGAAACGCGGGACCCTTTGTGTAGCTTAATTGCCATAAATATATTTTCATAACTTATATATATATATATATATATATATATATATATATATATATATCGGAGAGAGAGATAGAGAGAAGATTTGGATGCCTACAAAACACTGTCTAAGGTCTAAGTGGCTAAGGTCTCTTTGTACAGGAGTTTGTCAGGGCAATTGGTATTAGGATACAATTAAACTTTGACTAAATATTCAAAATTACATAGTATTCAGAATCCTAAATAAGATCCCCATCAGTATAGCTACACTACACTGCTTATACGAGGCATAGTGCAACTTATCCAAGTGATGTGGACAGCACGAAACTGGATACACCATCAGTCTAGATTAATTTTTTCCTGGAATCTGATAAGACCAAGAGACCACAAAAAATAGACTATAACATAGTTAACTGGTCATGTTTTTCACTTTTACGCTAACTCAACGTTTGAGAGTTAAAAAGGGAACTTTAATGGGACACTTGGATATATATGTCTCCCAAATAGAGATCAAGTTCTAGCTCCAAGATAGGGTCCCTTGATTTCTGAGAACTTACATATACATATAAGTTATATATATATATATATATATATATATATATATATATATATATATATATATATATATATATATATATATATATGAGGTTAATAGGCGAGAACCCTAGCAGAGTGCTCGATTATTAAATAAAAATTAAAAAAATAAGAGTGTAATATTTATTTATATATGTATTACAGAAAGTCAGAACAACATCGGTACCGTCGATTCTAAACCCCCAAAAAGGTGACCTATAGTTGGTCTCTTATGTCGAACTTTCTTCAGCTTCTGTTTATTAATCTTTTTGATTTTGTTTAATTCTTTTTATTTTTGATTTTCTAGATTTTTTAACTTTTAATATTTTAGATTTAAATTTTAAATTATTCCAACCCCGGAAATGAAGACAAACAATCACGCTACCTAGATTCACATATCAATTGGAAAAAAATATATATAATTTTTTTTTACTTGCCCATGACGTATATATCGGCAAAATTGGCGGTTAGAAATGCCGAATTTGTAAAAAAAATAACAGAAATGAAAATGAAGTTAAAGATTGAATATCCTAGAAAAGTCGCACATGCAGCCGCCATTTTTTGGGGAGACAGACATAAACAGGTGTTGAATATATATATATATATATATATATATATATATATATATATATATATATATATATATTACAAGTAATATTTTATATTATCCACATACTTATATGTTTCGTCTTTCCAGAATTCGTCAGCGCGGATCGAATAAACGAATAAAGCTATGCCAACGATCGCTGGGCTCGAACGCCGGACTAAAGTCATCTTTTTCAGTTACACCCAACACATTTACTCCCTTTTCCTACAATAATTCCCAATTTTA